>JANQDE010000011.1:1257980-1386043 GCA_037157785.1 Cephalotes varians | reverse complement strand
CTCTCTCTCTCTCTCTCTCTCTCTCTCTCTCTCTCTCTCTCTCTCTCTCTCTCTCTCTCTCTCTCTCTCTCTCTCTCTCTCTCTCTCTCTCTGTATAACATAATAATATCCCGCGGTATCCGTCATCCATTTTCCTCATCCGTTACATCCACCTCGCATCAGTCAAATGATAATAACCTTTAAGCAACATCTTTATGCGGCATCCCAGATTGTGCGCATCGATTCGCGTAGGTAAATCATTCGTGAATTTCTTGATATAATCTATCTCTTGCAATCGTATCATGGCACATAATCGAGATTTTGTATAAAACAATCATCAAAAACTAATTAAATTTACGGAAATCTTTGAGAGTATAATTAACAAACACAAAAATAATAATTCTGAAAAATTAAACATTAACTATATAATTTTCTGTTTACGTGATATACTTAACAATATTATATATATATATATATTGTTTTTTATTAATAATTCTCTTTTTTACTCTCTTTTATCGCTCAGTTATTTTGCCAGGACACAAAATTTCAAAATGTCTTTTCTAGAGATTTATGGGAGAATGTTGCATAATAAACTTAATTTTGTCATTAAATTTTATAAATATGCGCAAGGTGCTCAACCGAATAAATTTTAAAATGATGATAAAAACTACTGAAATAAAATGATGCAATGTACGGTCATGAAGCATGTCATAAAAGGTGAAGCGGGGAATGCATGTGGTATGCAATTTTGGTAGACGTAGCGTGGCTGTGGGTCAATCACCGAACCGCGATATTGCTTATCGATTCTCTCTGCTTGATTGACATGCCTAGAAGCTGCAACAGACGCTCGCGGCTTTATTTTTCCAAAAATCAACCGAGTTTTTTTCTTTTTTTCTCTATCACTTCTCCATCTTCTGCTCTACATAAATATTACAAAAAACTCCTTTTGTTCTTGCGTTGCATAGAATATTCGGAGTCTTCCGCGCTTCTCTTCATTTATAGCTTTCTAACAATGTAAACTTCGTAAAATAATGCATTGGCGTTAAAGTGAAAGACGCGCCAACTGTGTTCGCCACAAAATATTTCGCTGTTATACAACAAGAACAAACTATTATTAAGGACAACATGACGCTCGCAAACTTATCAGAAGACTTCGTAAAGCTAACTTACATCGTCGAGTTTAGGTCGCAAAGCTTCTCAAGTATGTAACCATCGTAATAAGAGTCGCCTTTAATATTTCGTGTAGTAGACATTCGTTTTTCACGATCTATTCTATACAGTGCATTAAAAGAATAAGAAGACGATTAAAATTTTTACAGACGTATTATATTCAAAGATTGAGATTAATTTCTTTTTACATAATCTACAAAAGATATATAATTATTTATCATAATTTTATTTATTATTAAATTAAATACCTGAATGTTAAAAAGATCAGTTTCTTAAAAAAATTATGCGCAAATTAATACGCGCGATTTTTATTTAATTTTATTTAAGTAAGAAAAAAAGAATTTTTATTAATATCCTTGAAACTTTATTCGGCAAAACGTTTCGATATTATTTTGATATTGCAGATAGTAATAACTATGATATGACATGTATAAACAAGCATTGAATTTTTTAGTCAGGTGTCCGATACACTCTAAAAACATTCGGCTACTATCGATATTGTATAACTTCCTAACATTTTTCCGGAAGATCCGTATCCCGGGACACGAACGTTGACAGCAAGTCTCGACTCGACAGCCATTCAAACGAGAGACGCTTCTGCGAAAAGTCGTTCGCAAATTCTTCGCGTCACTTTCTCGTTGCTCGCATTCGTAGCACGTCTCGTGCATCCACGAAAATCCTGCGTCCAAAAAAAATTGGTCCAAAACGCTTGACAGCAGAGACAAGCTAGAAACAAAGAAACATGAGCACAAGCATGTGCAAAGTTTCTCGAACGGTTACAGCGTATTTCCTGAAATTATGCGAATTAAATCCAAAATGATTTGATCAAATGATAAAAAGTAGTTCAAGTCATATCATGCGTGCATTATATGAATAAATATATTGTACGACTTTTCATTGCGGACATTGCGAAAGCACGTGAAAGTACGTTTCGTGCTTATATTTTTGCTTGAAAATGGTGGTAGCAGATGAATAATAGATTGGCGTTTCCTTCTCGCGTTGCCCGCTTCTCGGAAGCAAAATCAATAAATGGTTAAAGATAGAATGAATGATTGACTCTCTGCTTTCTCACATCCCCGTCAAATCACACCCGCTGTATTTCGGTCAAAAACGCTGAATATCGAACGTCGAATATTCGGTCGTAATCTATCATTTTGCGAGCGCGAAACAGCATTCAAAACAATTTATTCAATAAGTAAAAATTAAACGCTGAGAAAAACCATGAAAGCTGATTTACGATATGACAAGTATTGCAAATGTGAAAATTCTTTTGATAATTTAATCGACAATTAATTAAAATAATTATTAATAAATAATGATTAAAAAGTTATTAAAAAATGAATTAGTAATTTAAAAATAAAAGTTTCTAGCGTGTATTTTCTCACAGTCAATAAAGACTTGACAATGAGGGGATTAATGAGAGGAGGTAAACATGTTACGTCGTAAAAACTACTACCTTCGGTACTTTGAGACACAATCAACTGCCGTTTCTTCTTAATGACGGATGCTAATTACACGCGCGGTCGATAGTTCTTCAACTGCGCGCAAGTACGACTAATAGCCATGCTTTTTCAGCGAGAAACAGAGGGAAACGAAGGGAAAGAGCAAGAGAAAGGAAACGACTCGAGCGCAGCGGAAGAAACAAGGAAGCCGAGCGCGTGAGGGGGTTGGGAAACAAAAAAAAACCATTTTACATTGCCAGTTCACCGAGTAACAAGTAACCTTTGTGGCATGTCGCGACGTGCCGGGAACGTTAACGGGGAAAAAAGCGCGTGGGGAACGTACGGCGGAGCTTTTATGCCACGCTACGTCAATAACTTTACGCGAAGAAGGGCGCTTCGGGAAAAACGTTAGCTGTAAGCGTCATTCTGACGGGATAAATCTTTCTGAGAAATTTTTCGCTTAAGAGAGAGAGAGAAAATGCGTAAGATCACGCGTGCATGTATGCTGAGTGAATACTTGAGATATCTACGAATATTTTCCAAAGAATATCTATATAGATGGGTATCTAGGGATGTTTATAGAATAAGATTTGAGGAATATTTGAATAGAACGCACAGGAATATCAAAAAATTTAAAGAAATCTAAAAAAAAAATTCAGTAGTTTATCCAGAATATGATATCCAAATAATACTAAGAAGATGTGCAAAGATATCAAAAAAACGTGTGGGAATAATCTTCTTGGTACTACACGTTATACATTGACAGTGTGGAAAAGGATTTATTCTCGTGCGAACGAAAACGGCGCGAGTCAGGGTGGTAGTAAGTCGATGGGGGTAGAAGCCGGGGGGGGGGAAATGAAAAATCGCTGGCGTCGGCGAGCCAAAAGTAACCACCTACTAGCTCTTACCTACAGATAAGAGTAAATAACGAGGCCGACAGACACGCGGAAGAGAACTAATTCGCCGCATATTTCACGCACGTCCGCCCCGCGGCCGCTTGTGAGAATAAAAGGATTAATCGGCTTTGTTTCTCTCTCGTATATTCTTTTTCTTTCAGATATGTGTATTCACTGTATCATGTATTTCTAAAAATATTATCAGTAGATAGGAACGATACAACAGCATAAATTTTTATCTTTACGAAAATCAAATCCTTAAAACAAAATCTTTACTATTATTTTCGAATGCTTTTACTAAATTTTTTTAAAATTTAATTAGAAGAGTTAATTTAACAAGAGTTAACTCTTCGAAAGCTAATATAATTAGAAAAGAAATTTACGGCACTGTTTTTATACAAATTTTTAGTAAACATTGAAGAAAGCATAAAATTAAAAAGAAAAATTAAAAATGAACGTTCTTCTTCTAATAAAATTATTAATTTAATATAGATTTAGAGCAGGGATCATCAGAGGTATTTAAAAATGTGAATAATGAGTACAAATATAGTCGGCAAGAATGTACCGGCTTACCTTTTCACCGCTGTCGCTAGGCAGGTAAAACGTGAGAACCGTGAGAAACGATATCCCCATGCAGGGGATGATAATGTTCACTGTGTAGAAGAGGGTTTTCCTCCTCATTGTAATGTTGAACGTGATGTCCAAGTAGGGCTCGTCGCAGCAAGTGTAAAACTTCTCGTTCCTGCGATAAGAAAAAACGCAAGAGACATTGCGGTTAATCGATGAACGAGCGGTGACGAGCGGTGGGACGGCGATGAAATAAAGAGAAAAGAAAAAAATCGCCAAAGAACGTAAAAATTCCGCTATTCGGGACGGCGAAGCGTTTGTACCCGACAATAAGTACGTTTTAAGTAAGTAGGGTCGGCGGTGAGCGAGACTTATGAGGAAAGTTTCGCGAGGTCCTATAACTCCGTCGAAGATCTCTTTAAGTCGGTAACTCGGTTCAGGCTACTCCCCTACGTTCCCTCTGTCTCCTCTGTTCAGGTCGATGATCTCTACCGGAGCCAGTAATATCTTATGTCGTGAATAAATTTAAATTACGTTTATTTTTTGAACAATTTTTTATATAAAATTAAAACAAAGACAAAATTAAATACATAGGAAAATTGCAAAGTGAATGATTTCTTGAAGATTGATCTGAATTTTGTCACCCCTACGCACAATTTGCTGTCGAGGATCATTGATTCTATCTACTCGTTATTTCTCGCGAAGAATCCAATTTTTGATACGTGATGAATAGGGGTATTTATATAAATCAAATGTGGCATCGATACTTTCAATATCCAGATAATGCGGAAGATACAGTACCGATGCCGAAAATATTCGAATGTTAAAGTATCGATACTTCGGAATATCTTGAACATCTCTAGTGGTAGGTCACTTCAAGTGTCTGTGAAAACATCCATTTTGCTACTACGGCAACTTCCGGAAGCAGAGAATTCGATTCCCGTTTGCGGCACGCCGAATATCAAGAATCAAATTGTGCCCAGAAGCAGTCGTTCGCTTATACCAGGCCAACATATTGAATGTGAAGAGAGAGAGACAGAGAGAGAGAGAGAGAGAGAGAGAGAGAGAGAGAGAGAGAGAGAGAGAGAGAGAGAGAGAAGCGTTTTATAAGGAAAGAGAAAGGAAGACGCTCTTCTAGACGCGCTTTGAGATTGCCTCTACTTGAGGATCTCGGGAATTAGACTAAGATTTTATCCGAGAAAATAGATGAATTTTATGAGATGGCAAATCTCATATCCAATTTTGATACAAAGTGATAAAGCGTAATTGGGACGTACTCGACTAATAAAAGATCTCAAATTTGAATCCTCAATAAAATTTTATGAAATATTGAAATAAATGAATCCAATAAAATGATAATTTTTTTATAACAATATAGAGAGTTTATAATAATACTGTACCGTATTATTAAAATGCAAATAGAGATATATTAATATTCTATTATTTGAAAATCAAATAAAATAGACACTTACCGAACTGCAGGCACTTCTAGAATATCCCATTCTACCGACATGTAAAATTCGGATAGGTCAACTCCCACTTCCACTACATTGCTCCCCGATGTTTCGTCCATGTGTCTTAGATCGACCTATGTGACAGAAAAAGCGGCTAGCATTAAGCTCGCGCGCGTAGAAAGCTCGCCATCGTTGAAACGTTCGAACTCCATGCCCATGTAATTTATTTCTGACGTACGAGCGTGCAGTCGAAGGATTCTTACAACATGAAACTCTTACACAACATAAAAACATATGAATAAGATAAAAAAAAATTTTTTTATTATGTTTCATTACTTTACTAAATTTTAAAAGAAGATTTAGCGACTACATCGGTATGTATACCGTTTATCATGGCTTCGGTCTGCAACTGTACGCTCGCGATTAACTGCTTAATTACGAACAATAATAATTCTGAAATAAACTTTCAGTGCATGTCTTGAGATGCACTTGGTGTTCGCAGAAGCGCAGAGGGAGCTAATCAAGGAATCAAAAAACGGAGCGTCGACTGTGGTGGTCCGCAACAACAGGACACTCTAGAGCAGCAACTAGAGAGGAGATCAGCGGAGTATCGCCTTTATACATATCGATATCTATGTGTGCACCACACATTGCAGAGTAAAAGGAACACACAGTCAAAGAAAGAAACTAGCGCACTCGTTTCGGTTTTACTCGTGAATTCAGAGCTAACAGCAGCTATGCACCTAGCGCTAACGAGATGTTCTATTTAGCCGCAACTTTTCGACAAATGTTTAGAATCGTTGACAATTTTTACTTGTAGATTGCCGTAGAAGTTTTAAGTTACTTAAGTACAAGACAACGGATCGATGGAATTTCTTATCAGAGGAGAAATAAGCTTTTGTAAAGCAATTCTCTCAATTTATAATAGTCATCATTGTTTTTTTTAGATACTGTCGTGAGCTCGTGACTATCTCTAATAAATTGTTTCTTCATACGTTTTGTACTGTGTACTTTTGAGTTAGAGATAACATCAATTATTCCAATCTTGCAAAATTTTTATTTTGTAAAACTGAATTATTTCAGAAAAAAAAAACGTATAATTATTACTTGCTATTACTTGCTGCAATTTGTACAGTTAAACTTTTATACACCTTGCGATTGTAAAGTTTACCGTGTATTATGATTACGATAACAACCCTCGTCGAATCAACTTCCCCGATGCGGAATTAGTTTGCCTCATCGGGAATAATTCCGCCATTAAGTTCCTAACATTGTCTTCTGTGAAGCCATTCGAACGACATGCAGCAAGATTAAAGCCAGCGGCGGCTTTAATGTTACGTAAGTGTCTAACCATTGGCCTAGGCGATCGCTCGTTGCAGTGGCATTACCGTGAAATACCTCGGGCAGACGCATCTCCGGTGATTCGAGTAACGGTGCGCTTGCGGACGATACTTTGTCACTGCTGCGGGGCGAGATTAAAGCCGGCAAACAATTTTGATGTAACGTCGGTAATCGCGCTCCAGAGAAGAATGCAATCGCGCCGAATTGCCTCGAAATCTGATGAGCTATTTGATTTTTGCAACGACAGAGAGAGAGCCATTTAGGATTATTACAAATCACGTACGTCTATTTTGTCGAGAGCGCCATTTTGTTACAAATTTTGTTCAAGGGACCATTTGTCTTTAAAAATAAAGTTTCAGGTATTTAATGAAAGCAGTTGTAAAGGAAGTTTAAGTCAAACTCATATCTTTCCTTTCCCGTCCTTTATCGATTTATGAAATTGTGAAACTCAAAACGGCTACAAAAACTTGAGTAATATGATTTACTATAATCCACTTTCCCAACTTAAATCTAATAATTGTCTATTCCGACAAGAAGTTCGTATCCCGAGATTAAATTCAATTCGTCGTGAAATTAGCAAGAACGAAATACCATACAAGTTTTCTCCATTGAAAATTAGTAATGTGTCTAAGAAACGATTTTATCTCGTTGTGCAGTATAAGAAGCCCACATTGAACCCAATTATGCAGATTATTGCTTGAAATTCTGCTAAAACGAGAGTTATATTCGAGATTGTGCGAAAGTACTTCGCACCTTCTATGGAATAACATTTCAATTAAGTTCACGTGAAATCGAGGTGCTGCGGATGGAATTAATTAAAGGCATCGTGTACGGGATACCGCGCTATCTGATCTTGGCGAACTTCGCTAAAGATCCTTTGAAGTGTAGACAGACTGCCACATTAATCTCGCGGGGTAGCCGGACGGAAACGGAATTTAAAGAATATGCGTTATCAGTCGAAGCACGTCGCGCAATCCTTTTTCTCTAAAAATTGCGTTATCTTGCACGTCTCGTAATCGTTACGTGTGATTCACCCGGTCCGCATTTATCTCGCCAATTTACTCTTCCGTTCCACGGAGAAAATTTATAGCACATCTACTCTCTCTCCCGCGATATCACTTTATACAATTATTGTACATTTATCATTATATTCCTATACATTCATTTAATGTTTAGCCCATATTTTTCTCCTGTCTTTTTTTAAATACCGTTTATTAATAAAAAATTTATATAGAAGTTAATTTGATTATTTTTGTTATAATTTGTCATTGTTTTTTCTAAATGCTTCAATGATTATATGATGCTAATAATTATATATAATTATTAGCACTATATAATGATTGGAGCATTTAGAAAAAACGTATATCTTCATATATTTTTAATTTTTATCAAAGATTACAAATATTTCAAATCCGCGGTGGCATTGAAATAAGAAGTGTTTCGAAGAAAATTTCATCGTACTACAACGATACGTGTATTATCTTTGCAGCTACATATTTCCTACTCGGACTTTTCGAAAAATAAATAAAGTGTTCCGTGTGGCACTTTTCCAAATTGCGTTCATGTTCGTTTCAGACTAACTGACGTACTAAGGGAGATAAAAGCCCGAGGAGTCTGACGATTTGTGAATGTTTCTCCATGAGTTGGGAAGAAGAACAGACTGGGACGTAAATTACAAAAGACGCGAGAGACGCGCTTACTTTTTGAGCGGTGATGAATATCGCCGGAAGATGCAAAGCTCTCAAAGATGCAAGCACGGAAAGGAATCGGCTGATACAAATGGCCAGAGTGACGTGACATTGGTCAAACAAGACGCAGTTGACGTTTCTCGAATCCCTTTTGATCGTGCTAAGATGAGAATGTCTCGAGTTTCTCTGTGCTGGCAATGCACTCAACGACTAATATGAAAAAAAGCAAAAAAAGCTCTCATATTATTTTCGTCGTAAAGACCGGCGCGGACGTTGAAGAATATTCGCAGAAATAATAGCGCGTTCTTTATTGACACAGAAGATAATACCGTTGCGAATCCTCGTGGAAGGATTGGCACTGAGACAGCTGGCTCGCAATTGTCGATACGTCGGAGATTGTTTTACTGAGATATAGTTTCACGCGTTCCACTTATCGCATCGTCTGCTTTTGTTATACCACGTATAATCGATCGCGAAAATAATTTTAACTTCACTTATATTCGCGGGAGGAAACGAAAATACCGTTTTGTTTTCGTCTCTTTCGGAATTCAAACACTGCGAAATTTCGCAAACTTCGGGAACTTTGAGATATACATATATTGAATTCATCGCTTC
Source organism: Cephalotes varians (assembly GCA_037157785.1). NCBI lineage: Eukaryota > Metazoa > Arthropoda > Insecta > Hymenoptera > Formicidae > Cephalotes > Cephalotes varians. Next base: position 1,376,891 of record JANQDE010000011.1, on the reverse strand, counting down.
GTGAAAATCGATCTCCCGCACGGCGCACGGCACGGACCTCGAGAACAGGAGGCTTTGCCGATCGAAAGATTAGTGTTGATCTTTTGATACGATAGAGGCGAGGTTGATGTGATGGAAGGTGGGCTGAAAGGGTGATTCGATGAGGCGGTTTAGATAGCCGGGCTTACGGCGTCTAGACACGGTGAGGGAAGATATGCGAGGGGAATGACGGCGAAGGAGGCGGTACGGGGTGTTGTATTCGCAATGAAGAGTGCGCAGGTTCTCGCATCGTGGGCGGTTAAATTGCACTTTGTGGCCGTGCGGGCTAGTGCACAGCCACTTAACATTCTAAAATACTCGCCGGTTTTTGTTCGCGTGCGTTCCGCTCCACCGATACTCCGTATCTCAATGCATTTTAGTTGCCAACCACTTTCACGATTGAGAACAGTAAAATTTAGCATCGCGAATATAGCAGATATGCAATAAGTAAATGGATAATAGATCGAGTTGTTTTCGATGTGTTTGTCGAAAAGAATTTGCGAGAAATTCGCTTCTCTTTTTTAAAGAAAGCTGTATCAAGATTAATAAAACGTCACAGAAAGTAACAACGATGTTCTTTCTCTATTTTTACCTGTCTTTCATCTTTTTTTTTGCAATCGATGATTCGATAGAAGGTTAGCAAATATTTGGACGCAAGTGTATACTGTCTTCTTAAAATATTTTTTCTTTAATAAAAAGCTCATGACAAGGCCAAAAAATAACATTGTGAGAGACTGTAATTGCCCTTACTCAAGTTCTCATATTGCCATCCTTTTTCTTTTTATTCTGTGTCGTCATTTAAACGGAAGGAATGCGAACCAAGTAATTTCGATGCGTCCACATCGAGTCGACTAATTGCGTTTCTTCGGGCCGTAGCTTTTTGCCGTCGCACTTGACATCGACGAAGAAGTTACGACGGCCGGATGAATCGATTTCGTGGGACAGCGATTTTTTGTCATTAGCTATCGATACGGCGTTTGTGGAACGGCGTATGATGAATTGCGACCGACGGATGATGGATGCGACGATTGTGGTCCTTTTTTTTTCTACGATCGCTTCGTTTCTCTTTGTTACGCGCTTCATCGAGAGACTTGAACAAGGAGATCTTTAATTATCTCCAAAAGTTGGCCGCATGAGTAATTGAAAGAAAGGATCGCGAAGAATTAAACGGACCGCGGCACTGTAAGATGAATAATCGTGAGATTTGCGAGGTTTGCAAAGTGAAGCTCGAGATTTGTGAAATTATCATTTTACGAGGAAAACGCTTTTCCCTAGAACGAACGCACTTCATTCTAAACAAACTTAAGTTCATATTTTATCCTTTGTCTACAATCTTGAAGATTACATCAATCTTCAGGAGAGGAAAGCAAACCCTCCAAGCGTTGAAAATACATACAAAGCAGATCCATTTTCTTAAGAATATATGTAAAATCAAAATATCCGCACGTTAATTTTTTGTTTTAATTAAACTTGATCAAATATATCAAATATCCAAGGAACTAAATTAACTACTTTAAAACCAAATTAATACGTACAAATATTTGAATAGTTATAATATTATAACTTAAGCGTATTTAAACTAAAAATTTATTTTATAATCCTGATGTGCCCATGTTCTTTTACATTTTATTACAGAAAGTTACAAAATTTTTTAAAATTTAATCATATGTGCTTTATTTATATTATCAACGTTTCAATTTTCTTACAAAAGTTGCTAATGCCGCTAACAAAAGACGTGGCGTAAGAAAATAAGACGCCATTCTGAAAAATCCAGCTGCGCAACTTTTGCGACATTCGCATGGGAGTCTTTCTTGAGTGGACGACGCACAGGCCGTGCAAAGTGGTTTGCATGATATTAGCCGGCGCATAAATTCCACGTGTTTGCAACCGAATGAAATCATAGTTTGCATAATACCATTCGGCAAACGCCCCCGTTTCTGCAAGCGTGAACTCGAGCTTTCATAACTGCGTTTTGTGCTTTCGTTTGACTGCACAGGCGACCCAAAATATACGAACCTTTCTAGTTCTGATTTAATTCGCGGGCATGAAGCACAGAAAATAAATGGCCATTTCCAGAAATGAGTAAAATAGTATTGTGCTACCAAATTCTAACCAAAATTTTTTTATGCAATACTCTTTCTATTTTTAAAAATAAAAGTCTGGTTTTTAAGCAAATAGAAATAAGTTTTTGTTGAGTACGAAATGACACAAACAGTTAAATTGCTCAGACCCAAATATGATGTTTTCATCGTTGGATAAATAAATCTTTTTCTTGTTTACGATAATTATTGCGATAAAATAAATGAATCGCAAACGCTCAATGAAAAGCTGTAAACAAATTTTGTATCTAATTATAATAATTCTTGAAATTACATTAATATATTTATTGATATTTGAAAAGCAATGATATACTCATATCAATATTCATCCTTTTTAAACACTTTTTTTAAGTGAAGAAGGGTAATATTGAGCGAAAAATGATAAGAAAAATTGTATCACGTCTTCGAATAAGCCGCCAACAATTAGCTTTTGAAAAAGTTTTGCTTGTCATGCATCTGACATTGGCCCTGACAAGCGTTAAAATGGAAGAACTTAATGAGAAAAAATAAACTTGATGCAGAAAGATGATGTGTCCATGGTACAACGTTATTGCATGTTTATCTTGCTTCTTCTCTGTGTGAAGTAATCGCAAAATTTAAATAAATGTTGCATCATTTGGGAATTGCAAATGATAATGCAAACATTTCGCGGGAAGAATATGTAAAGCTAAAAAGCCATTTCTGAGATTTCAAGAATATTTAAAATAGATTGTAGTTGCATTGAAATCTTGGATTGTAAAAGACTGGTACAGTGATTCGCTGTTTCTTCTGGATAATAGCGACATTTATGACATGACAGAGAAGGAAAATGTGTAACAAACTAAAGCTAGCGATTAATTAAAGCTCTGAGTAATCTTGATATAGCTGGCTTTAAAGATTTATTTTAAACGTCTTCATAAGTTTCCTGTAAATTTCATTTCCGTCTTTCATGCCCATCAAGCCTGTGATTTCTCTCGTTTACAACCGAGAACGTTGCTGCGTGTATCATCGCGCAAGGGGGAAGTAGCCTTACCGGAAATAGCAGCTCGGAGAAGCAGGAGATCGAGATAAATCGGGCTAATGAATTCCACGTCGGAATAGCGTCGCTCGATCGTTGGCAATTATCGAGCGACCCACATTTTACGTTGCGGAAAACTCTCACGGATGCTAAACGCTCGTCATCGGTCTTCCATCGAGGATAGAAGATAACGACTCGATCAGAAACGGGCGCCATGTTTTTTCGATAAAAGTAGCATCATCACGCATCGATTGCATACAACGACATATATACATCTTTCGAATAGTCGAAACTTCGATAGTGATGCTAAAACCGAGTGGAATATTCTTGGATTTGACGTTGGTGCTGAAAATGATTGGCCGTAACTTTCTTAAAAGTAATTGAGAAGATTCCCTACGATGTTTTTTGTCAAATTAAAAATAATTAAGATATTTTGAGCTCTGACGTAGTTGGCTAAAAATGGTACTGGTATTTTTGAATTTGTATTTATCGATTGCGAATGAATGCTCCCTGATTTGCATCTGTTAACTGAAAGTGACAGGAATATTTTTGGAATTTCTCTTGTTGACTAAACAACAGAAATATTTTTAAATCTGATTTTTGCGAACTAAAATTGATTTGAATATTTCTTTGTTGAATTTATAAACACAGAATATCCGACTGTGTTTGCATCACACAAGAATTCGATCTTAAAATCTAGTCTCATATTTTACATAGTATCCCGCAAGTAACTGTCTCTACTTACACATGCTTTTACGCATACAATCCGTGCACAAATCTAAATACATATCTTGCGGTTACTTGCGGATAACCTTATAAAATATCGGACGAGACTTCGGGAGTCTAGCCGTTGCAATGCAAATTGACCGAATAGATTAGCTTTAGTCCCGGATTGGATTAACTCTCGGAGCTGATTGCGCTTGATTGCAAATAACATTATTATTCGTTATCCTCACGAGTAAGTCCACGAAGTTACATCGATAGAGACGTGCTTATTCTGATTGGATCCGCGTTGAATTTTCATGGTCCACGTGATCTCGATAATTGGTAGCGACAATTTCTCAATCAGCATACGCAGGAACGTTTTGTCAATCATACATTGATTGAAGAATAGGAACAATTCGATGAGCATGTTTAGCGAGATGCAACGTTGAAATTTACAGTGTCCGAGTTATTTAATTTAAAGATTTAATTTTGTTACTACGATATTTTTTTAAGCAGTTTGTGCAAACATATTTTTAATTCTGAACTAATCAAGAATAAAAAAATTTTTCAATTAGAATGTTTATTCAATTTGTTCGTGCAAAGCAAAAATATGCGATAAAATATTTGCGATTCACAAGATATTTCATTAATTAATCCAAACCAAATGTTTATAGAAGGGAATTAGTAGAAAGAATCTTTTAATCGGTGTAAGAATTTATTGCTTATTACAGCAACAAAATTTTTCTTTGCGAAGAAGATGAGAACATCATCGTATCTGAATGACATAAATAAAAAAGAAAGATGCATACCCGTATCTACACATGAAATGCATTTATCTACCGCGATATCATTATACAATTGAAAGAATCTGTATTCCTTCCAATATCTGCATTTTTTGATAACAGTAACTTATAACAGTGACTTATTTAAAAAAAAAGAATAATAATTTATTTCTAGAAAAGTATTCTTACTCTTATAAAAAATATATTGTCGCGTCTTACAGATGTATTTTATCAATAAAATATACTTGGCGCAAAACGCTATAAAGTTTCTTGATAACTTCGAAATAATTAAACATTTCAAGAACATTCAAAAAACTTATTCGATTTATCGAAGAAGTATAAGAAAAATGTCTTATTTACTTTATTTTCTCTTTTTTTTTAAATTTAATTTAAAATCTAAAAAAATTAATATAAAAACGTGTATAAAATAAGAAAAATAAAAATTGATCGACTCTTTCAAAAGAAAACACACTAGTTCTTTCTTAGAAGATAATCAAATGCAAATAGAATAACATTTAATATAAAAGAGAGCATATGCCAGTTAAGAGATATTTTGTTTCCACGCAAACAAAATAAATAATGATAAATAATATAATAATAAACCGCGACAAATCAAAATTCATCGACATTGTAATACAAATATAAATAATTGACGCATATAAATAAACGTATTGATACTAATTTATTATTAATAGCAAATTGACTCGCACACATCAGAGAGTATTCTCTGATAAATGTCTTCCGTTCTGAAAAAATTCTCGTTTATCGCATGTAATTTTTTTTCGTGACAATTTTCCCCGAGCGACACTTAAATGCCGTTCTCGAGAGAAATAACATGGCGAGGCGCATCGTCGAGCACGCGGCACGTCCGTGGAGAATCGGGGGTGGCTTTATCTGCGAGTCACTAAGCTGTAGCTTCGACGGATGCACGTTTCTACAGTTCGCCTAATTGTGCTAGGTGGGTCGGCGACCCGAACGCGGGGGCCCGTATGCGAATCAGATTAGATAGTAAGCACCTGCACCCGGGTGAATGCCGTGCGGTCCCGAGATTGCGGGAAATTCGCGTGGAGTGAGTTTGCGAGCCGAGCTTGTCTCCCTCTCTATTCTTGTGTATGCATAATCCTCATTAGCAATCCCGATTGCGGGAAAGGATTTCACAATATCAATCATTTTCCTTTCTTCTCAAGCGCGTAACGAATGCTTGTTATTTTGGAGCATCAATTTAAGCGATCGGCTTTTGAATGAAATTTCGTTATTTCGTTCGTTCTTTGTATGCAGTAACAACATGAAGATCGTACCAGAAGGAAGTTGTGTTTCTAAGATGCGGACAAACATATTAAAGAGAATCGTGAAGATACATGAAGATCTCTTTTCCAAGAGAATTTCCGACGAAGTTGTTTTTTAATAAAGGTGGATAGCATATAATATCAGAGATATATTTCTTTGTTGTTTCTGAAGAAAAGCGAGAAAGTGACTTAATTTGTTGTGAAAACGAGTTCCTTTGAATAGAATTCTTTTGAAAAGATGGAACTATTTCACTAGCAACGGGACGAAACTTTTTTCGTAGACATCAGCGAACTTGCTAACGAGTTAGCTGATTTCCAGTCAGATTTCTTAGCTCGAAAGTTTCTCAAACAAACAAAAGCGCGCGCGAAATTATTCTCGCGTTTCCATGATATTCAATCTGTTGCATTCACATTTTAACAAAGAAAAACAAAACCTTGTTTTCACTCAACGGGTATGACTTTCCACTATCGCGGTTTCCAAGTTCCATTTCCTCGAGATTCAGGTGTAATAGTTGCAAACGAGAAAATCACGTTTTTATAGCTCGTGGAATGTATAATATATGTATGCGAAGAAAAGTAAAATTACAATATTAATGTAGAATGCTTAGGAAATGTATTCTCGGAATTATCGGACACTTGATGCTAAATTAACAAGGATCATTTCAATATCGTATTCATAAATTTATCAGTTTGAAGTGATTAAAATTTTCGGCGTTTTATCGAATTATATAATGTTCGTAATAAATAAAACAATTGTTCTTTAATTTAAGTACACTTAATTAGTTTATAATTCGATCGTTTTTTTAAATATTTCTTAGGATGTTACATATATGATATATTACATTATAATATAAAAAAATTATATATAATAATAATAAATATTACATATAATATTACATTATAATATAAAGAAATTTTGACTGATTGTCCGAGAAAATAAATTACGATTTTCCCTCGATCACACTCTAATCGTGCGATAAAACGTCCAGCCATCGTTTTACAGATGATAACTATAAATCGTAAACACAAAGTACGCCTTCTGAACGACGCACGACTGTTTAGCTAAGTCGACATTAAACGGACAATAGTATCACTTTGACGCGAAATGTACGCAGGTTGCAGTAAAATGTCGCTTTAACCATTGCAGACGACTTGAGCGTAAAATGAAAGAGGGCATAAAGACAACGGATCAGTAGAAGACGTTCTCTAGACGTTATTTAAGTGATACTTTATATAACAAAGATAAATCTTGCTATGATTGCTCCAAAGTATCCAAATCAAGTCTGCAACGCCTTTGTACGAAAGAACACCGGAAACACTGGGCGTGCATAAATCATGACACGAGGTGCAATGTGCAGTGCTCGCTGCTTAACCGAGTTCCATGCGAACCGCGACCTATTTTTCGTGAGGAAAAGAAAGATCACGAGTCCAATTCAGGGTGGAAAAAACTGAAGACCCCGGGCCGGCGGATGCGGAAGTAGAAGTAGAGCGGTAAAACCCTCACAATTTTTCACACCCCGCTGAACTCGGCTCGTTGACAGACCGCTGCATTTTCAGCGCGCACGGCACGTTAGCATGAAGTGCACGATTATCGGAATGTTTCTTGCTTCCGTTTTATTTATTTGAGTATTTTATCTTAATATATTTTTACCTTCTTTGCATTAATAATAATAAGTAATCAAGAAAGACGCGTAATTTGATTTAAAAGATTGTATTTAAAAATCTTTAATTATAAACATAACGATATATCAACAGTGTATTAAATTTTAATGATTTTTTCACGTATCATTCATTACGTAAAAATTTATTTCTATGATCGCACGTTTTTATCAGGCACTATCAAATATCCCCACATTGCTAGTTCCATCGAATTTTTGATACTCCTAATAATTTCATGACATTATTACATCTTCTATCCACTCAAGAGAATCGTTTAAAAATTGAAGAGACATACTCTGAGGGACAAGGCAAACCGAGTTTTCGTAGACCTAGATGAAAGAACGACTGTGTGTAAATAACACTGTCACTTTGGTCCTCCTATTCAGTAGAGAAACTATGAAACTACACACAGTGACTTCTACAGAATTCTGTCCCTTTGATCGTGACGATCTACCCGTAAAATCGAGGCGCTCCTTTGAGGCGACAGAAAACAGTAGCCTCTTTATCGACTCAAACGTTTTTCTCTAACGATATCGTTGGAGCACAAATTGATACGTTCTCTAGTATACATGTTTATGCGACACCTTTAACGCCAAACTTACCTACTTGATTCTGAATTTTAATATCGTTCCCTCTCTTATTTGTTTAAGCCACATGTGCAAACATGGCGTTTTTAAGCAGTATTCCGCACAAGTCTTTTAATAGACGTACGAGGGATATCAATTTGGAATTTTTTTACTGCGAGTAGATATTTCTTGCAATTAAAGTCATATTTTTAATTAAAAATAAGAAGAGATAAAGTCTCAGAGAAATGTAACTAACTTTGCAAGCTCGAAAAAAGAATATAATAAGAATATAATATTTATTAATGGGGGTTTATAACTGATTCTGCTGGAAATAATGACATGCCTTGCACATAATGATGAACATTGTCTCGCGTGTCTCATGTGTGTTTGCCGTTCTAATTATCGCCTACTGCGGTAGTAGTAATACGAGTAAATTCGGGCAGTAAATTGGACGTTTGCTGGCAACGGAAATTGGCAGTCCGGTGCTTTCTCTAAATCTCGGCGATAAATCCGGGCTATTAAACTGTTAAACCGTTAACGCCGCGATGCGCCACGAGAATGGCGTAAGGGACGCTTTCTTCGCACCTGCCGTGTCCCGAGCGACACGTTTATTGCCCCTCTTGTTGCGTTACATTCACACTTGCAGCCCTTCTAGAGACAGAAAGCTTTCCTAGCGCGCAAGCACATTAACGCTTTCCTACGCGCAACAACACATCGAGCTTGCGGTACTTGGCTTTTACTATCGCATAACGCACACTTACATACACCCAACAATAATATAAACATACATATTTATGTTTGGGAGAGTGTAAATGGATCGTGTTGAGTAAATGGATAGTGTTGAGTAAACTGCTTCTCTACGGGATGGTCCGAAACTTTCGCGCGGTGGAACATCTAAGGAAGAAGTATGCGAGTATCTCTAAAATGCGATACCTTCTAATAATAGATGCTAACTAATTTTTCGTTCGCTTCTAATATGAGCCGTGTTCCGATATACACTGCCAATACCGAAAATTTATAGTACACGTAATGTAAACTATAGATTTTCAGAACTGGCACTGTACATCGGAAGTCATATATCACGGCCGAAGTCTGGTCGTTCTATTTAAATTCTTGTTTAAATGTACGACTTTCGCGAAGTATTTTGGATGTCCATTGTGTTCTGCAGTTTGATTCACACCGAAATGTTAGATTTGATTAGAGAATAACGCGAAGATACGTGGCTTTAAGGTGCCTTACAGTTTCGGAACAGCCTGTACGCGTGTATCGAATGTACGTGTGAGATTCCGTGTACTTTGCGGAATACACGTTTGCGTGTACGTGTGAGTGTGTGAACTGCGTGTACAACGCTTGGCTGCAACCGCGGCGCGATCCTCTTTTAATCTTTCCGCCGCGTCGCAGTCATCCGCGGAAAAGTATCGCGGAACTTACTGTACGACAAAACTTACTGAAACACTACGAGATTAAATTCTGTATGTAAAAGATTCTCTTCTTTTAGTGAACACAGTTTGGCTCTCTTTCTTGCGTATAAAGTTGAGGGGGGTAAATGTACATAAGGTGTTCTTAAATTATATTAGTTATAGTTGACTGAAGTATTCCTCGAAAGATTTGAAGTTAATTTTGAAGTTTATTTAAATGCCAGTTTTTTCGTGATTGTTCAACTATTGGCATTAAGTACATTAACTCTTTTTCTCTCTTAGAATTTGTATTAAAGTTACGTGTTGATATTTTCGCTAAAAAAAAATCAATTCCAAATTTGTTAAAGGATGCAAATCTTGAATGCAAATTACAGTTTAATTCCAAATTCTTGTATACCCTGCTGACAATATCTTCACGTAACTATATTCTCGGAAGGATAAGAGAAAGATAATGGCAACACGATGTAGTCAAACCTTATTAAGGATGTAAAATGATATTATGCGCTGCACAAATGCACTTATGCTCGCTTATCTTTTACACAAAGCCAAGCCACTTCTGATTGCATCGCGAGCGCCGCGGGAAATGCATTTTCGGCATGACACACGTAAAGTATATCCGTATGTGTGTGTGTGTGTGTGTGTGTGTGTGTGTGTGTGTGTGTGTGTGTGTGTGTCGCGTCTGTGTGTACGTATAAGTGCGTGATAAAAGCGAAACGTACAAAAGGCGTCGATGCCACTATGGAAAGTCGAGCCCCCATGGAAAAGGTATAAAATTCATGTGCATTATTCGAAAAGGAATAACGTCAATCGCCACTTTCGACGTATCAAAGATCAAGTCAACATATATGTATATGTATATATTAACTTGATTTTTTTCTCTCTCGTTTGTTCACGGCATCCGTAACACAAAATTGTACATTTGATTGAAGATGTTCCGTCTAAGAGACGCAAAGTCCACGCAGCCATTTTTTTACGATCATTTCTTGCGATCATATTTTTATAGCCGTTCAATGATAAGAACGATAAATGTTCGCATTAGTTTCGGTAAAAAAAGACACAAAGAACGTCTGAGGCGGATGATCACATAGTATGAAAACTTTTTCCCTGCTTCATCCTTCTCTTCTTAGATTAGTGCAACTCAAAATAGTCTGATTTACGAGCGTTCAATAATAACGGGAATTGCATCGGACGCGTTATCGATGATCACAATTCAAACTGATGCATTCAACTGGATACTCCAACTTGTTTTTAGATGGATCATAAATCGACAAATGATGGACATGAGCTCGAGACGTGTTTCGTTTTATTTTCGGATTTTGCGAATTGATTGAATTGATTGAATAAGTTTACTTTGTTCGATTGTGAATTTTTAATAAAAGCTACATGTAATCTTGAGAGAACTGCATAGATATAAAAAAAAATTACATTTCTTTGATTAATTTCTTTGATTTCTTTGATTAATTATAATAATTTATAGTTGTTCCTTTTAAATCATTTATAACTTTTATTATGCATTATATTTATTCATATTTATTCATATTATTGATCTGAGAATCTCTTTTTTATGACATAATATAATAGTTTTTTTACGAGAGATCTAAAAGTGTAAATCTCAATTACGAGATTACGTAATTCCGAAAATGTGGATATTACGGAAGAGAGAGAGAGAGAGAGAGATACGAAAAAGCTTTTTTCAAAGATACTGTATCTATGTAGAAACGTATAAAGGAAAAAGAATAAATTCTACAATTGCAAGCTTTTTCTGTAATGACAAGAAAGTCTCACAATGTTTTTAGTTACTTTAGTATACTACTTTAGTATAATATAACAGTATTAACAAGTCATTATTATTATTACCAAATAAAAGTCTCTAAATATTATAAAGTTTCATAATTAGTAACAATATTTAAAATTTTTTCCTTTTTTCTTATCATTAAATCAATCTATAAATTGTGGAAGTTTGAAACAAGATAAATAAATTGCAGCTTATGATTTATAACGATTTAATTAATATAATATCTTTTTTTCAAAAAACAAATATAAGAAATCTGCGTACGCAACAAAACGAACAATTCAATTATAAATTTATTTATTTATAAGTATTCAATTATAAGCAATTGTAAATTCATACGAACCGATCCGATATGTTCTATAGAACAACAAGTATCTTCTGATCGAATGATTTAGCGCCAGAAACGAATTGAATTAAAAAGATATTTCGTGAAAAGCTGGCTGATTTCCACAGAGACATCGATCCAGCATCCCTACACATTATCGAGTGTGACGGAGATATACACGTGACACAGCTTGGCTGCACATTCTAATGCGCTGACAGGATTTCACGCTGGGTGTGCGATCGACGTATCGCGATTCTGACGGTGTATAAGGCGATGGTAGTCGATGGCTCGGTCCCATCCCATCATCTCTCGGTCCGCATCGTTGTTATCGCATCGGCAAATATCGGACTGTGCTCTGACCCGGTCACGTTGACACGAACCACTCAACAAGTCAACGACTCGCCGCTGCTAAGTTAAAGCCGCGAAAGCACTATATTTTCCCCTAAGGGCCTTTTAAAGGGGATGCGCCCTTTGCGCGCTCGTGCGCTACCGGAATTCCCGCTTTCCAATGAATATCTTGCGGCTCTCCATCGACGTAGAAGCCTGTTCGAACGGAACAGACTTTTGATAGTACAAGTTAGCGCGATCAATCGACGCTGCTGTTTCATTTCAAGTTTAAGTAAAGTTATAAAAGCACTCGTAAAAGTAAAACGAAAGAGTCCGCGAAACATCACTGGTTTTAGTCTTTATACGGCCTAATAAAAAATGCATGTAAATAACATATTAAATACAAATTGCAGTTTACGATATCGGAAAATTTAAAAATCAATTGGACTGAGTCAATTTCGAATAGTTTATTATGCTTGAAATTATTTTAAATTTTATCGGAGAATTTAAAAATTATTGTCATATTTAACAATTCTCGTCTATTTATATGCTATTTTTGCAGATATGTAAACAATTATGCCAATATTTTATGTTGTAATTTTTTAGTAGGTGTGTGTATATATATATATGTGTGTGTGTGTATGTAAACTCGTACACACATATATTGATTTAATAATGTACAATGTATAAAATTCAAATTCAAAATGTTTTATTTTTGTTAGCAATTGGATTTGAATTTGCAGATGTCGAAATAAAAAACTCACAATCAATGTGCGGAATGCATATCTACAGACAAAAGAGAAACAAAGAGAACACATTAAATATGCATAGAATATATCTATGAATATGTATAAGCAACATTTTTTTTGTTATACATATGCATTTCGGGAACACCGCTTTCTCGGTTCAAGTTTTGTGCTAGAAAGTTACACGGTTAATCTACTTGTTTCAAAAAATTGTTGCATTTTTTGATAGATACTGTAAGCTGCAATTATAGAAAAAAATAATCTGTTTATTTAACAAGACGCATTTGATGGGAACGATTATTATCAGCGCAATTTTAGAAAAATCGACAGTAATTTTGTTAAAGAAATATGTGAAGGATACTTTATAATTAGGATAACTTTTTAATTTATTTTGTTATATATCGAGCTTTCCAGATATAATCGGATTCGAGGCGAGTGGTGTCGCGTATTGGAAAAGGAATTATTGCGAAAGGTCTTAATTACGCGAACAAAGCGTATAACTCCGCTTCACTTATAAATTTGATACCGACATCGGTCATCCCGATATCGTGCGCTGTTATCACGCGTTGTGTCGCTAGAAATGTAATTTTCGATGCGAGACAAAGCACGTTATCACGGACCGTTGATTACGAAGTTGCGACAAGCGCGTTAAATAAGATTAACGAATCAGACGGTTTTTGATCTCATGGATATTATTGGATATCATTTAATTCCTTTTTGTTATCTATGATCGCTCCTATGGTGCAGCAGGATCAATAAATCGATATCAATAAAACGAAAATGTTACATATTCTTTTTTTTTCTAAACGTAATTAAGTTCTGCAATCGTAACTTCTCGGAAATGTAACTTATATGTCAAAATAGTGTCAAAATCGCAGAAATCTCTTTAATAATTTTTCTCACACTCTCTACGAGCTCTCTAAGTTTGCTTCTGAGTTCGATAAAATTTATTGCGAATTCACTGTTTGACTGCGTTAGTGCACACCGGTGCACACCATGAAGGTCATCGCACACAGATTTAGCCAAGTCTTGACCGATGAAACTTCGAGTATAAATTCTGCAAACAATATGGTAACTCAGGCTGAACAGTTCGATGGTCAAGATAGTAATAATCCTTTGTCTTTGCGAATATTATCATACGAATATTATCTTATATTAATTTGCGTCTGACTTTTCACGTGCTTAACGCGGTACCAATGCGTTCAGTTTCGAATTTTTCCAAATTGGATCGTCATGAAAATATGGCGCGCGCCTAAAGTGTAAAATTCACTTCACCGAAATAATTTCAATATCTTCGACATACATTCTTTTCCCTTTTCACCGATATATCATATAGCCATAAAACTGCTCCGTTGTCTCGTACAGAGCTGTATTGATTTTTGATCTGCTACTTTCATTGAAAACGAAGAGAGCGAGCAGCGGCTGAACGCCGTTTGCGGTTACGGGAACTTCGCAGGAAATCAGGAAATTGAATTATTATCGTCTGTTCGTTTCGAAACTCGCGTGTGTCCGTTTCGGATGACTGACCCGGCAATAACTCGCGCAGGAGCTGCGGCGTTTCCACGGACAATCGACGTCGCAGTAGAGCGGATAAATATCGGAGCCGCCGGAAATCGTTCGGCCGCGATATTCGATTGGTTGGGCGAAACGCACGGTACATCCGGATGTATATATTTTTATTATGAACACGAGAAGTCGATTTATCGGACTAACCGAAAGTCAAGTCGATTATTATCGGCATAGCAAAATTATACAGGACGCCTCAGTCTCACTTTAATCTGTCTGTAAATTTTTTAAATGAAATAAAGTGCATCACGCGACATTTTCACGCCTCGAATATCTTCATAAAGAATTAGAATTTCCGTTCGTGAACGCGAAAAGTCTCGTATATATTCTAATCATTATCGAGCATTTCGATCGCGGCACGGTGCATTATTAATGGCATCATTATAGGACGAACAGCCAAATTATTCGCTGACAGGTCACGCGGACCCGGGAGCGCACTGACCTCTTGTAACCCTTTTATTTATTCAGCGCGCAAATTGTTTGATGCTGTGCGCCGTCATAATTCCCTATTTGTTGAATAAAATGTCGGGAGAACGGCCGCGTGAAACAACTTTGAAACAAATGTTACTCGAGACAAGTTTTTCCAGTTTTATCTTAAAGAGTTATGATAAGAAAGCGTAACAACTGGAGCCAGTTCACACAATGCTGCGAAGGCAAATCGCTCGCGATTTATCGGAACGTTAGATCGCCACTCTCGATCTCCTTTTCGCAACTTGAGCTTTATTTTATGTATCATATGATGACACCAGAAAAGAGAGGCCGACTCGGTCGACATAGATATACGCGGGAATGAACGTATAGAAGCCGCGTGCACTGGAATATTGATCCATCCTTTATCGTAGCAATAAAACAAGCTGGCAGGAGGAGCACGGAGAGCACGCAAAAAAGTCGTATTATCTCGCGATGCACGACTGGAATCGTCGGACTGATGACCGCGAATGAAGTACCGCGCGCTATAAAGCACTGTGCAAGTTCGCAAATACTTTTTGCACATTTTTTCCCCTCACAGTTTTTTCTCGAATTGATTTTCCGAATAACAGTTCTAGATAGTTTTTGAATTATAATTAATTAAACATCAAAAAATATTTACTGACCTCAAAAAAATTCTTATTATAAGGATTACAAGTTGGAATTGATTAAGCTTCGTTACCGAAGGGATCTGTATCTATTACATCTTTTTATCGGTCTGTGAGATGCGATACGATGATTTGATTCTTGCGGAATATAGAGTCTTGCTTCAGTTAGCGCGAGCTCCTCGTATAATCCGATTGGGACTAACGAGTGATGCGCCGTTGCAAAAAGCGACGGAAATTCCGCGACGGAAAGTTTTAACGATGTAGCCGTGGGAGTGTGCGGAACTTACAGATGAGCCGCGGATTAAAGAGGACGCGCTAAATAACATGTACGTCGAGACTGTATTACGCCCAAGCGCGGAGATCACGGAGATCGACACTATATAATTACATAATCATAGATCTGTAAGTTTTGTCTTGTAAGCACACGGTAAAGTCGCAAATGTGCGTAGTATGAAATTATAAAATTTTATGCGTGTAATTAACCATGCTATAGCGTGACTAAGAACGATGTCTTGCAGAGTTCAAAACATCTTATATTTGAAAGTGCATTAATTAAAATTACTATTTGGAACGAGAAATAATAAAGATTTTCTTGATATCAATTCAAAAATCTTGACAGTATATAATACAAGAGTTCGTGCATAATGCCCTGGAGTCTTTTCAAAAAGCCGTAAAAGCGCCGTATCTGCTTTAGCCGGTTAGAAATTTATACCGAATTTATTCTGCTGGTAAGCAGATTTTTAATATCACATAGTAGAATGCATGTAAATTGCTCTTAAAAAAGGAGACACTTTCCGGTTGCATTTCTTTCGCAGGGGACGCAAATGTTTTAATCGCGAAGGAAAAATTCGAAAAGCATCGCGGCGCGCGATTCTTTCGACCGTATCGATCGCGTCTCGATCGTCCTACTTTTCCCGCGGACTCGATCTAGACGAGTAAATTGCGTTGTCGACGCGCGTTTAATTGCGCGCTCAGCTCGGATCAACGTTGGTCAAATTCGCAGTCCATGTGATACGATTGATAAAATAACAGACCGCTCGTTTGGATGCGTTTAATAGAATGTCAAACTAAATAGCGGATATCGGAGGAATCCGTTAACTCAATCTATTTCGTTTTAGGATATATCATTCTTCTTTTTTTGGTAACGTACGCTTTGATCACGATCCTTTGCAAAAATATATACTTTTAACTTGTCTTGTGAATATATATATTGTAGAAATTTTATACATTATTTAATAAAGTTGTGCAAAATGTATGTATTCGAAAATAAATTCTAAGATAAGTTGTGCAACTCTTGAATAAATAGGAAACGATCGAAGTATAGTAAATTACCCGGGATAATAAATTTATTAAAGTAAATATATGTACAATTTAAAATCTATTGAAAAATAGATAAAAATTGCTAACTAACTAATTATTTGCACCAATTATTTGAGTTCATTGTTTCCTACTTATACAAAAAACTGTGCATTTTTCTTTCTGTTTTGTATTAGAAAATTTAGCAATAAGTGGATGTAGATGGAGTGACAATTCTTATAATTGCCGCACATAGAAGAAACAGTGTCCCTGTATTGGCACAACCGGATGCATGTGGCTAACATGTCTCTCGTTTCATGTGTCATGATGTGCCGATTTTTGTCGCGATATTTTATACCTTTCCCACGTGTGTCGAGTAGTGACGCCCTGTGTTTTATAAAGAGAACAAGCTAGAGAAACAAACAGCTAGAATCCACAACCGGCGTATTGACAACAGTTTCGTAATCGTGGCTTTAGCGTTCTCCAAATTCGGTTGCTGAATATTGCAAAAAAAGTGAGATGCGACTGACCGGAAGCGGATATTCGCTCCCTTCGGCGTATGTATCGAGGTATCTTTTGGACCTTCAACATATCATTTTTTCCTTTGTCGAAGCGAGGATCGAAGACATTTTTTTTTCGTATTTGACAAATCCCTTGCAATAAATACAAGTCTTTATTCACGTGACATATTGTTCGCGAACAAATATAAATTCAAAATAGTAAATTCAAAAAAATGAACTAATGATTACGAGATGTTCTTATGCTCTTTGTACCAAGTAACCTCAAGTAAAATAATTTACTTTTTTTCATAATTTAAAATTATATTTTTCCATCATTGCAGAATCAAAATTTATACTATATTTATACTATATTATATGATATATCGATTTATGTTATATTTCATATAAGTGACAATAATACACACGTATTAAAATATTGCATCGTCGGAGGGATGACATTATTGAAATCTTTTCTGATCTCGATTACTTCGTCTTTCTAATTACGGAATTCGTAGTGCAACAGGATACCGCTTAACAAACGTTGACGGTGCGATCCCATCCGACATGTAACGGTAAATCTCTTGAATCGTCCGTACGCGCACTCCATTACAGTCTGACATAGTGGACATCGGATAAGCTCGTCGATCCTCGCCTAGACAGCAAACACGAGCCGCAACTGACGGATACGTTTAGGTGACTCACGAATTCACCGATTTCTCGAACACATCGTAGAACGATATGAAAATGAGCCGACCGCGCGTCGTACCACGATGGAATGATGGTCAATAAAATAACACTGCAGTCCACACCACGTAACAATATCCAAATATATGCACACATATATAGGGTGTCCCAGGTGCCCCATATTCTTGTTTTAGCTACGAATTTCTCGACTAATTTGGAGTAAATCTTCCGAGAATTTCAAAATAACAAAGTTCGAATTGAAAAAGCAAGCACCATCACGTTCGCGCCTGAATGATAGTTCATTTTTCATTTGATTCCAATAATTTTTATCTGAGAAATAATTACAAATATATTCGTTCCAATTCTTCTCAAATTGAATCAACTCCAAATTGGTAAAGAAATACATACAGGAAATGCAGAGAATCCGGCGCACCCTGTATACATGGGTAGACGGATGAATATAAATATATGTAAATATATCACGTGACGTCCAAGATTAGCGCATCGCAGGAACGATTACGGGTGTCAAGGAGGCATTCTTTGACAAAGAGAACACAAAATGGAAAACGAGCTAAAGGATAACGTTAGAATAGACCGATGATGAGCAAGTATTCTCGAGACTAAATGCTTGGAGACTGCGGTTCTCGTGCTCGTTGCGTTGTGGTAATGCGGCACCTTAAAGCCGTCATAGGTCCAGGAGCCTAACTTCAAAACACAGGTCTGTACGTCGTACGGAAAGAACTCAACGTCGATGGAGCAGGAGGATTTATATACGGCCGGCGGTTGCCACACGACCAATCCCGAATAGTAGACTGTGGCCTTGGTCATCAGCGTCACCTCGTAGTTCCCGTCGGCGCTGGAATCACCGAAGAAACGAGCCGAGCGTGATCACGATTGGCTCGGAGAGAAGGTCTCCGGATGCTGCCATCCTTTCCCTGTCTCCCTTTCCTCTTTTCCTCGCTGCCTCACTATCCTTTTGTCTTTTTCGATATCGACTTCACATATATCGGCAAAGTGAATCTTGCTCGTGGTTAACGTAATATTTTCATTGCTTTGCGAAACGTTTTTCTTCCAATTGTCCAGAACAGACTTTGAAACGGAAATTCGATACATCGACTGACTCGCGAGATCGATAACTTCGAAAATATTCGCGTTTCAATCTCACTCGAGAGAGACACTGGTAATGACAATTGATTTTGCTTTTAATAAAAGTAAAAATCCTGCAAAAGGCTTCCTTTTTGAAAGCAAGATTTTAATCAGAAAAATAATATCGATTGTTCTACCGTTTTAGAAGAATACTTGATTGAATATCGTCATTTCATACTTGATCTATGATGATTCACTGCCTACAATAAACACGATATCATCTCAGGATATATGGCAGCATCCGTCTTCCGGGGTTTCGGAACTCCCTCTCGACCGTCGGAAACCTACGCGACGAGCCAATCGTCTGTGATCTAATCTACACTTAGGATCTATTTGATCGCCGTCCCGGAGACGCATCCCGTACGGAGTCGTGTCGGATCCGCGTCTCGGACGTTCAGCGAGGGACTAATTGGGGACTCAGTTAATCGTTTGGGGGCTCGAGAGGGTTGGTCGGGGGAGGAAGGGCACGACTTAACGGCTACCATGCGAATTTACCTTGAAGCCGTCATAGGTCCACGAACCGAACTTGAGAACGCAGGTCTGCTCGTCGAATGGGAAGTATTCCACGTCGATCTCGCAGGATGACTTATATATGGCCGGCGGCTTCCACTCGACCAATCCTTGATGGTAGATCGTGGCCTTCGTGGCCAAGGTCACCTCGAAGTTGCCGTCCGCGCTGCGAGCGAGCACATTAGTGGTTCTGGGCGCTGCGGCGGTCGAGCTTACTTTGTACTTCCGATTCGATACCAAGCCGTTTTTTTTTTTTTTGTTTTTTTCTTTTCTTTAAATTTATTTCTGTACTTGTGAGTATGTGTATACGTGTGCGTTTTAATGTGATTAACAGTCTTATTTGGACGTAACAAATCTGTTAGTTTTTTCTGGAAGCATCTGATCAGCAATCAAGGATAAAATAGATCGCGCAAATCAAAGTGATTTTTTTGAGAACCGCAACCTTAAAACTCGGATGTAGGAATTATCAATAATCGAGAATAAAATAAATCCGTGCAAATGAAAGTGATCTTTTCGAAAACCGTTTTAAATCGGATAAAGGAATTATCGGCTCGAAGCGTTCACAAAATCGGATTATCACACAGGCTCTTATTTCGATCTACTAAGCTTGAAGGCATGTCAAATTTGGCTTAGTTAATAGAAATCTATCAATTCGTTGGTTCTTTCTTAGTTATTATTCTCTCCATAATCTAGATAAAGAAAAAAATTTACTTCAGCATAGATAAATATTTTATATTAATTGAATGCGTATATACAAAATTACTGATTAATGTAATCTAAAAAAATGATCGTTTTTCTTTTCCAACTAAAAATTCGCAAAGAATCAATCCTGATAAATATGACAATTACAATGGACTATGTCCATCATTATCGATTTTTTTCACTAACTATCGTCAATCCTATATTTGTGAAAATAAATGGCTTGATCAAGTTTCTAAATTCAAGAATCAACGGATATAACTCGATATAGCAAAGATATCCATGGCCAAGCACCCCGTTTACTGTCGAAGGTCGCATCGGCCACGTGGGATTGCGAAGTAAACTAAGCGCGATGGTCGAGTTTGCCGAAGTCGAGGAGAGAATCCGGAGGTACTAAGTCATTGTGGATGACTGCGGTGCATCGGGATTATTTTGCTATCGGCTTCCTTTCGTCCCTCGCGAACTATCTTCGAACCCGAAAGTTACAATCAAGTCAGAAAGGCTAGATCACTAACTCGAGCTTCTAGGCCAGCAAGGGGGAAGAAAATTGTAGCGAGTTGCGAATAAAATGCATTTTACATTGATCTGCTTTAATTAAGAAAATATTGTTCTTGTTTTATTAAAATGTACGTAAAAAAATTGTTATGTTAATTTAACGTCTATTAATAGTTTGTTTATTTATTTGACATGGATATGTTATAAGCAAAATTTCTTGCAATGCAATTGTGTAATAATTAAATTTTTTATATCTGTAACGAATATCGAATTAAAAAGAGATATCAAAATAAGGTTTTTATGATTCAATATTAATAATCCTGTATGAACATAATAAAAGATCATAAAAATAAATAAAACCAAAAAACTACTATATTAGATTTTTTTGTTCCTTCAGACGATTTTACAATTATTATTTTTATTACATAAATTATTATTACACTACATTAATTATTACTCCACTATATTATTCGATATCTGTATAATAACTTTGTAAAATTTTTATTTAATAAAGTAAAGATTCTGTTTAAATTTCATTGCACAATTTTCACAGCTATGAGCGACGATAAATCAACCTTTTCTACTGCTCAACTTTCTAGTGATATGATTTCATGTAGACAGTTTGATTGCATTGACCGTATTGGCAAGAAATTTTTCGATCTCGAATGCGTCGCCAAGCTTTCATCCGTATAACCCTCCGGGGAAACGTGAACTGCATTAATAATCCAA
Source organism: Cephalotes varians (assembly GCA_037157785.1). NCBI lineage: Eukaryota > Metazoa > Arthropoda > Insecta > Hymenoptera > Formicidae > Cephalotes > Cephalotes varians. The sequence continues at coordinate 1,355,470 of JANQDE010000011.1, read as the reverse complement.
CCGAAACCTGCCTTCGCGAACAGTTTATTCGACCGACTTATCCACCATGTGGGCATGAAACTTTGTTGGATATTCGATGTAAATCAAACAGGCACGTGTTTATTCGTACAAAGGGAATGAATCGTGTCGCTTTACGTTCGCGCAATCATGGTTCGAGCATTCCAATATTTCGTGTAAACACGAGACCAGGCAGATATTAATCGAATTGTACTTACTTGACGCACGGGTATTGCAACGAAAAGAATCGAAAGATTTTCCCGAAGCGAGATGCAATCCGAGTGCACTAAAAGTGTCACGAGCGACAAATCTTATCGACTAATTATAGTATCATATTATATTTATCGAGAGTATTATCCGGCTTTCTTTTTCTAGAAATTCGTATGAAATTTAAAAACTCAGTTTGTTTTATTGCACAAAGGATCAATTTATCATTGTAGCTATCGCGTCTGATACATTTTAGTTTTGCCCACCGCTCGGGAAAAATGCATCTCGTCCGCGGACGAGGATATATTTTTCCTCTCCTTTCGCATCATTCGTATAAAGTATCACAGATCTACGTGCAAATGCACAGATGCTTCCCCATTCTACGTGTCTCGAATTTCGGAAAGCGTAGCCGGGTTTTCCCTTTACACGGCACATGATTCAAACCAGCCACATCGAGGGAAAGACCGAGGTACAAGTTCGCTCATAAAAATCGTGCGAAGAATCTTAATTGGGACGACCTATCTCTCAATTATGCTACAATTATGCTACATTATTGAGAGGAACATTGATTCTCGAGTCGAGAGATAAAGGTCATTACGATCTAACGGGATATATCGTTTCGCGGGATATCGGGATGTGATATACGCGTGTGTGTAGTCATTGTTGCGTGAACCCCTCGCTTTCCAAAATCATTTTACGCCCTAATGGAGATTCACAAAGCTATCGATTTGTCTGAAACGGGTGTTTGAAAGACGTGAAAAAGATACGGTATCATTAGAGCCGATCGCCAAATATCGTACGTTGTTCCTGATACAATTTTGGAAGGTTCTTCAAGTATTGCCGAACTTACACTAACGTCAAGATTTAAAACAATCTTTAATTAACTTTAATATGAGACATTTAAAACCAATTTACTTTAAATTAAAATTTTAAGATAAAATTTTAATAAATTAAAAAAGAAAAATAATTTTCTAAAAATAATTACACTAAATATGTATTTATAATATAATTATTTCGCTTAAGTAATGTGCCGCGTATGAATTCTATAACATTGATATGAATTATCGAGCTACATATGTCTCTTACTTTTAATTTTCTGCTTGAAATCTCGAGAACGATTAGACCGATTAGACCGATTGCAAGTGACACGCTGTACAACCATTTGTTCGAGATAAAAAAAAAAACAGATTTCCAGATTCTTGTTAATTCGGATTAAATGCACATTCCGATTTCGAGCCTACACAGCGTTATCCCGCCGCGCTTGGCAATTTGCATACGCCCGCCTCTCTTCCTCTATTTCGAGATTCAAACGCAAAATCGCAATTTCCTGCCGCGAGAACCCCCAATGATTCTCGATGAAGGTTCGCGTGAGAATGTGTGTGTCGCGATGAAAGCCTTTTTCGAGGTGCGTTCGTGAAAATAGCGCTTCTCGCGTTACCTATCAACCGCAAAGTGATATGATACCGCGCGCGTTAGGTATGTGATATATTATATACCGAATGCCCTAGATTCTTTTCCTTTTAATGGCAGATGCTTGTGGTTGAAGTAAGAAGGATGAGAAATGGCTATTTTAGCGTGAAGAAATGGACAGCCTTTTAGTTTACGCTTTCGGTGAATTGAACAGTTTAAAAATGTAATAAATAATAAAATATAATAATTAAAAAAAAACATAATAATAAAAATTTATAATAATTTATAATTATAAAGTAGGAATTAACTAAAAAAAATTGAACTTGATAAACTTAATAACATAAAATTATTAAAAATTCGAGTTTTAGTTAAAAAAATGCCTAAAAATCATAGAATTATGACAAGGATAAATTGCTGTCAAATCTTTAAAGAAAAATTCGCTTTTTAAAGGATGCGTTTTTAAAGGAAGCAATCAAAATTTCAATTATTGCATATGAAAGATAGAAACTGTTATGTAAGATAAATTGCTCATTTCCGTTTTGCTGTTAAGAGATGTTCAGATGGTGCTAGAATTACTATCAGCGTGAAAATCGTTCAACCTAAAACGCTTGCACGGCACGTCGATGCGCCGTCCTCATTTTCTGGTGCACCGGATACGGCGAAAAAAACTCGCGTATCGCACACGGGAAATAATCGACGAATCGAAACGAATCGTAGAAAGAGAGAAAGAGAGAGGAGAGCGTCAACGGCAAAATGAAAAATTGCTTGTACCGGAGCAGTCTGTCGAGGTCTCCATTATCAGGAAAGGTGCAGGCACCGATATTTCATGGAATTAACCGGCGGCGGCCAGATACACCGACTCCGACGCTGCTGAAAAATAGCTTTGCCCTTACCGTTTCTGCCAGAAAGCGTCCTGACGTACAATACAACCGAGAAAATTCTATCAAGAACTGCCAAACGAAATTCCGATGTTGTATAATGATCCTAGATAAGTTCATTAATTGTGAGTTCCCATGCTCTCGTATGATCATAGAAGATATCCCTCTTATTTCTTTCTTTTCTCTTTTATCTTCGCTAATTTGATATTAAAAAAAAAGTTTTAGTATTTCACCTAAATGAAGGATAGCGAATGTTTCAACCATCATGACACATATGTGTGCAACGTTGAGTCATATATATGAAGATCAGTGAATTCAGAAGCCTGCAACAATGCTGCCAGACCCAAATCCAACCCCGCGATATTTATCATCGCTCATCCTCCTCGATACATCGACTAGCAGTTTCTGGCCGACATTGTCGGTTCTCTCTCGAATACTTTATTTGCTTCTATCCGCTCTACTTCGGACCGTCGAGATTTTCCGCAAGCTGTGAGTGGAAAAGCGGCGCGAGACCACCGATCATAAATCATCTTTCTCAATAGAAAGTTCCCGCGTTTGTCGTTCTCTCCGACCAGTCGCAATTTATTTAGCCGGATACTTCGCTGTCCTATAACAGCGCAGCACCATGATAGGATTAACCGCACACGCTTGTCCGTCCAGAAGCACACGCACAATGGTAGTTGATCCCATTCCGTTCTCCAGATCGTTGCTGTCAACTTCCCCCCTTATCTCCTCATCCCTTCCCGAGATTAAAAGAGAACGGAACTATTGCTCAAGGGAGTAGTCCGCTCGTATCTCGCATCAGTTTTCATCAACGACTCGAACTTCAATTTCACTTAACCTTTGACCCTTTATAGCCCACCCCCGCGTCTCTCAACCTGTCATCGCCTTTATACAATCCACTGGTTACCGTCGAAGCCCTCCGGGGTTGATGCCGTAATATTATTTCTGCGCTGGTGACAACGAAAATTCCTTTCCGCCTCCCGTCTGTTCACATCTGTTACGTTTGTTTTTCCCTTTTCGCGAATTATAGAAATTACGTAAAACAACTAATTTCGTTCTTTCTTCAGGCAAGATTTAAATAGGTCAACTTCTGTAAAATTCAGAAATTGAAAAAGTTTTGCGCAAGATCAGATCTAATTCGTTTAGATCATAGCGATAAATTGCTGCTTTTTACATAAAGTTGTTCCATTCTTTAGACACAATCGCGTTTATGTTGCAAATGCAGCAAAATTACAATAACAAATCGATATTGCAATAATGCATCACTATTAGAGGAACTTATTATCGGGAAATTAATCGTTATGCAACGTTATTGCAACTCGATGGGATTCATTAATCTCAATTTATTGCAGACTAAAAGCTTTTCGTTATATGAAAGCATGTCATATAATAATATAAATTGCTTCTCAACTTTAATTACAATATATAGTGAAAATTGATATGCCGAATAGCATATATATATATATATATATATATATATATATATATATATATATATATATATATATATATATATATATATATATATATGAGCCGTTTCGAAAAGCGTGCAGTATATCAAACTTTTATAATAAAGAACTTTCTACTACTTTTTTCCATAATATAGTATAAACCTCCTCCCTTTCTCCAAGATTGGAGATTACTCTTTTGAACTCCATTCATCTCGGTAATCGCTTTTTCTTCCGCGCGATTTTAAGATCAGTTTAGACTAGCAACGTAAAACGGAGTTTGAGTCATATTTTCGTTAAGACGAACAACGGTCTTCGATATACGGAGAACTCGATTTGCTGGAAACGCGTCGCGGGACGTACCGGTGTCTCTCGATCGGGCGAAATTGCCGGCGTACCAAGGGTATTCCCCGGGGAAATACTCGCGTCGTTATCTCGAAATTCGAGATTGGAAGTTTCGTTCGCGTGGACTGTCATTCGTCAACCGCGTGAGATAAAGATTATCGGTTCATCGCACTGTCCTAAAGATTGAGTTCTCAGTCACGGTTGATAAAACGCGTTCTATTTGCTTTGCTAAAAAAAAAAAAAACTTGACATATTATTCTCATATGATTTTTAATATATGTATTGATGTACATGTTGTGTAGCAAGCATGATTTAAAATATTTAATTATTCATCGACAAAAGTATAACTTTATTTAGAATGGAGAAACAAGAATGAGGATAAGAGAGAGAGAGAGAGAGAGAGAGAGAGAGAGAGAGAGAGAGGGTACAGCATGGGAGGTTGAATAAAAAAGATCTCTAAATTATATTGTAATTAAGAGCCCTCGGAATCGTTGCTTATACTAATGACCGGACGTGGTCGGGAACCAGAATGAGATGAGGAAAAGAGGGAGAATGGAGGAAGGAAAATACGAACAGAGAAATTCAATTATACCCCGGTAATATCGCCGCAGAGTCGGAAGTTTAATCGGGATTGCATCTCCGTCCTTTCAAAAATTCTTCCTTCTTAACTTCCTGAATTTAAGTAGGCAATTAACCGACCATACCCGGGTCATCCGTGTCACACGAAAAATTACTCTCCATTTTTAACCAAATGTTATCGTTCACATATAGTGAGTCCTCTTGTTATCAAATATATTACTTCTATCCGAATTTTAAATTACCCTGTATATTTAAATTAAGATACATGGCAAAGAGCAATAGTTTATTAAATTAGATTCTGAACGTTATTAGATTCTGAACATTTTTGAGGTGCGTCCTTTTTAATAAAATATTAAAAAAATCGAGATAATTTAAAAATCCAGAAAATTAAGAAAATTATATTAAAAATAAAGCCATAATATCTCATTATTAATCTGTCTAGATATTTTTATGTCTTCATTTTTTGATAAAAGAAGCTGAATAAGAGAAGGTTAATGGAAGATCCCGCGGCATTGTCATACGATTCTTTGTATATCTCACGTTACCTCGCGTGCTATCCGAGAAAACCAGTACTAAATGTTACGTGCGGGAGAAATGAATCGTCCGTGGCAGTACCATTTATCTGGTTATCGTTGAGCGATGTTGGTGTGCCTCTCGCAGAGAGATACTTTAAAAAAAAACCCGAAAGAAATAGCGAACTGCTTCCACTTTTAGTTGCATGAACGATACAGTTATTGATTTTTCCGATATGTCATATACGAAAATATAACATGCATGGAGCATTTCTGCTGTTTATCCATGCATTCACGAGTCCAATAATAAATAATCGTAGCAATTACGATTAAAAGCCGCACAATAGAAATAACAACGTAATTTACGCTATATAAAATAAATCTTTATATAATGAAATAAATAATTTTTCTTTAGTTTTTTTTTAAATACGATGTTTAGAACTCTTATTTAAAATTTTAAATAAGATCTTTAAACTATTAAAACTTTAAATAAGATAAGAATTATTGAGGATAGTTAGTATTTATGATACATATTAAATTTTTGTGTAAAAAAATAGATAAAATTATAGAAAAATGACTTTAAAAAAAAATATTATATACAATAATTTTTTTTAGAGATTATAAATTAAACTTTAATTTTAGATTCTTTAACTGTACGCTTCACAAATTAAAATACATGAATTTTATTAATATCTTTGTATGATGACGTACAATTTACCAATTCGGAATTTTATCCATCACAAAAAGAAAAATTTTTGAGAAAGATGATTTAAAATAGAATAAAAATATATAAAATTGTACGATGAATGTTCATATGAACATACAATATAAACCTTCAAAAAGGAGAACTTACTGAAACGTGCGAAATCCGACGCTTAGATTTAAAGACGGAGGAATCAAGCTGGGTAAAGAACGAAGGATAGCTGAGAGTGGATAAAAAAAAAGGGTAAAACAAGCTCTTTGAGTATCTCGTTACTCAGCTTCCGTTTCAACCGAGGTTATGCATCAAAAGATCGCCTGAGGAGTCGAGGTAGATAAATGAGAAAGAAAAAACTGATTCAGCAGATGTTGTGCTCGAAACCTAACTATCTAAACGGATCAATACGACAATGCCTCATTCTTAAATTTATTTATGTGATCAGTCAGACGTGCAATATCATAAAATATGACATAAAAAATACCGGCGTTTTCTTCAGCAAATATTAAATCAGTAGTAGTCAGCATTGATAGACAATACTGTCTTTTTGCCGTTTAATAATTGGATTTAATAATTGGATTTAGGGATTTATTTTTTAAACTAAAAAATGTGTGTGGTGCAGAACAAAAACTTGACACGGTGCTGTATCAAACCATTTAAAATATATAGTAAATATATTTTTAATATAGACACTAGAAAACAGATACATTCTGGTTATTAAAACGAAGCAATCAAAGCTGATATTGCCTAACTTCGTTGACCCTCGAAATACTAAACTAACAGTATTGCTATATCAGTATTGACGCACATACTTGTTTGTCAGTAACGGCATTCAACGTGAAATAGTGTTACGCTCCTGTGGTCAAAGTTGACTGACACAACGCTGACAGGCCAGTACTGGCATGACTGACACGAAGATATTCGAGTATGCTCGTAAATTTCTCGATATTTGAACTAGGGCCGAAGGATGTCGGAGGAAACGTACGCGTTTACTCGAAACTACACTTGGAAGCTTTGATCCATTGATTTAGTCGTATATCGTGCATATATCGTGCTTCAAATATTAGAAAAGGTTTTAGTGCGGCTCAAGCGCCGCTGATTCAAGTTAATCATGTAGATCCCATTTCTAACACGAGACCGTTCGAATAAAAACGCTGAAATGCATACGATTGTAATCGAGTTGCGTTTAATTACGCGTTTCCCAGCGAAAAAATTTCATTTTCCCAGAAACGTTTCTGCGGCATGTTCCGCGTTTAATCCGAAATTACGACCGTCCCTGAATCCTTGCCGCTCCCGACACTCCGAATGTCCAATCGGAATTAATCCGCGCGAATTCATATTCAACGTAGGAATCACACGATTATCTTGGCGATCGGTTTTTTCCCAGAGATTGTAACAAACTAGAAATAAATTGTTTGAAAAATTGATATATCGAGAGTCGAATATTTGCTCTGCCAATACACTATAAGTAGTTAGAGTTGTAATTCGTTACAGAATTGCTTCAAGTTAAGCGTTGAAAACGTAAAAGAATTTGACAAATATTAATTTAAAAAAAAAATCAACTATAAATTCATCGAGGAAACTCGTAATGCGACCTTTGATACATCCAGTATATTCAGCGCTTTTATAAACTCCACAATTTATATAGGTAGGATTCCTTCTTCTGAGAATGCTAGGATATAAGAGGAAAAAGGTTCGCGAGCGTTGAAAGTCAATGCGAGCTTTCAAAGAATATCTCTTCCTCTTATTCTGTTTCTCTCTTGCTACGAACAAAAAGGACATCGACGTGAAATCTCTAAGAAAAGAAAAACGTGTGTAGCTATAAGAATAATATCGATATATTAATAATATTGTTTAATATTCGTTATTTAACTTGTCCAATGTGACGACATTCTGAAATATCGAATCTCCTATTAATTATTGAATTTCCTCGAAATCGACTTATAATTTTTTGTAACAGTAGAAAGTCTTTTATGCTTAACGGAATATCCAGGATAGTTTTTAATTTTCTATAATTGTTCTTAATATTATTAGAGAAATAATAAATTATCCTTATTTGTTTCTTCAGAGAATATTATAAAGTAAAATATTGAATTATTTTTATCCTTTTTTTTAGATTAATAAACAGATATTAATAATGAAAATGAAGATATTTTACGAGAATAAGATCATCAATAGACGATAACGAAGTAAGATTCGAACAAAAGGATCGAAAATTCTACAAATCACGTGGTCGATTATTTCCTTCGGTTCCAGCTACTGTTCCCTCGGGTGCTATAAATTTTCGCCAGACGCTCGCTCGACTAGGCGCGCTGATATAAAATTTGTCAAGGAAGATCTTAGCTCTTCGAAACTTCTCTTCTACCAAAGTCGCGCAAGGACTTTTGAAAGTGCATGTGACGGAAAGATGGTCTTGTGAAACTTCCGGGGAGAGCTCCGGTTGACGCGTGAAATCGACAACGTTCGTGCGATGTCGAAAATTCAGTTCAATTTTTTTTTTTTAAACAGATTGTTTCAGCGAAAAGGCGTGGATGAAATTGTATCTTACTCTTAAATTATAGTTGTAATTATAATTGCATGGAATCGATCATATATAAATAAAAAAAAAGATGATAAATTGATTAAGAATATTAATGTCAGCTTGTAATAAAATATATAAATTCTTAAAGTTTTGATCGTTATTAAAAAAGCAAACAAATCTGATCTCAATTAAAAGATAAATTTTAAGATTCCTATTATTAAGAAAAGTGATTTTATACTACAAAAATATTGAAGAATAATAAATATTATTTTAGCAGATTTTCTTTTTTCTCGTTTTTTGCCATATCACGCCATTTTTTAAGGGAAAGAGATAAAATTACTTATCCAGATTTTATTGCTTTCCTCCTGATACTGCATATATACATGTAACCTTCTTAAAATGTGAACGTTTTAGATCTAGATCTTGCATTCGCGATATTTTCTTTCAAATCTCATTGTAAAGCGATAGCGAGCGCTTACACCCGACATTTCGCAAGATTTTGTATGTAGACGTCCAAATGAAAAATTTATCACCAAGCACACATAACACATTGAGACGTCAAACAGACATAAAAGGAAATCTATATATTGAGATATTTATAGAATATCGCGATACAACTGAATACATTGAAATACAATAAATATTATTAATATAAATTTTATATTAATAATATACTATAATCTAAAAAAAAAAATTTTTAATTCAAATTAGAGAGAGAAATAATTATCGAAATCACACAAAATTTTTATCTTGGAAATATTTGAAGACGTGATTGCAGAGAAAAAATTTTGATGCGTAAAAAAATTGAAAAAATCAGAGTCGTAAATTTTTCTAATGTACGAAAAAAATTTGGAATATATCATCAGATTTGGAAGAGAGACATTTAAGGAGAGATATTTATTGAGGCTAAAAATAATCTTTTTGTCCGCTTCAAAACGTACTCGACCGAAAAGATGGCTAGTGTTTCAAGTCCTGGGATATCGACTTCCCGTGGTACAGACCACCCTGTTTATATTCTTTACGACTAGTCTCTCCGCAGGGTACTTCTTCATTCTGTGCGTTTGCCGTGGAGTAAGTCCGGCGGTAGTCTGGTCAAGTTGAGCGTGCTACGAAGACCTGCGGGGACCTCATGAATCTAAATCCGACTGTTCTGACTCTCTGTTCAGGGTGGATAGATACTACGACTGGAGTTCACGAGTTTTATGTGTACAAAAGTTGAGCACGCGTACGCGAGTTGATCCCATTTGAAAGACGACAACAGAATTTCTATCACGATCTGACCAACATGCTTTTATGTATTGTGCTTTTTAATCTCGTTCTCTAAACGATCCTATGTAACTGATTACTAGAGAGATTAAAGTTGCGAGAAAAGATTTGACCTCAATTAACGGATATTTATAGTGAGGAAAACAGCGAATTCTGATCAAACAGATAACACTTTAGATAAAATGGTTTCGACTTTTTTTTTTTAGTGCCTTTATCTTCTTTGATTAATAAATTAATGTCTTTTATTGTTGAACTTTTAAATAATTAATGTCCTTTTATTGTTGAAAAGTATCGAGGAAAATTACCTTTAGTTATCTTTAATTACCTTTAGTTACCTAATCTTTTAATATTTCATATTGAAAAATTTGTAATTCTCGAATTGAAAGATTATTAAGATAAAATTTATGTGATATTGTAAGAAAAATAAAATTTTATTATCTGCTTGAATCTTTTTAAAACTTTGTCTGTCTTGTTTCCAATTGTTCGCAATTTAAAAACTATTAGTCGTTGTTGTTAAGAAAAGATTAACTTTATATTTGTTAGACAGTTGGAAAGTAACTTGATATCCGAGATAATATTGTTAAACCAAATATTTTTCTCTTCAATTATAGATTTTATGCTGAGTTTAAAAACGATTTTACTTTCGCGGAATCAGTAAAAATAGCAAATAAAAAGCAAGTTGCTGAGCAACAAGATTTTGCAATTACAAGAAGAGATGAGCTTTTACAATATTATCATTTTTTGACGGAGATTCTTCTGTCGGGAGAGCTTCATTCAATTCTGCGAGGAAGTTGCAACGATGCGTCGATCGAGAAAACAAGGCGCACGTTGTATAAACCCGATAAGAAAAGAAATAGCATTTATATGCGCAAGCGATCTTAAAAGGTTTTCTTTTACAGAACATTAGTGCAGTTGCAATTTTAAGAAGAAAAACAGATTTTAACGTAGGAGAAAACGCGACGTGAAGGCGACAGTCTCGAGTTTTTATCGCAACTTTAACGCACTGCACTTAGGTCTCTTTCATTAGCGAAAAGTCGGTTATAATTAAACCATTAGAGACCAGTTTTGTATTTAGGGCAGACAGTATTTGTCCGTAGACAGTGTAATTATAATCTACGACATTAGCAACTTTAATTAATTAATAATGAAGATGCATGCTCATTCTAGTTCCAAATACATCTTTATATGTTAGTACAACAATATAATAAAAAATTTTAGTAAAATATATAATAAATACGATTCTTAAGAAGTAAACATTTTAAAACAATTTAAAATTTCGTATAAATGATTTATCGTAAATGTGATATTTATTAACTAAGAAAGATAATATTATTATTTGGAACACCATATAGCTATCATATTAATGTACGTTAATATAAACAATTTTTTTTGTTGTATAACATTTTTATGTCATAATATATAATTTTATTATTATAGATTTTACAATTTTCGATTCTGTAAGTTTTTGATTTTATAATTTTTGATTCGAATTTGTTGCGGGGTTAAATTTATTAATCGCATTGCTTCTGATCAGATTTGTCATTGTAGAAACGTAATGTGACATTGATGCTACTCGTCCGCGTAAATCGATTGTTAATTCTCTGAATCTCATTAGCGCGTGCAGAGTAGGGAGAGAGAGACATGTTATAATTCGCACCAGGAAATAACACCGGTCAATTATACAACGTACCAGCATTATTTCGAAGTTCTAGCGTGAGTCCGTGCCATACTGGCAATTGAAAATCCATTGATCTTCTTCATTACGTTCCTGACACGTTCGTCGAGTGGTCGATAATTGCATCGTGTAGCTGCAGTCTCTACGAAGCATTATCGCTATGGGGCAATATTGGTTTCCATTACAAATATACCGTTTATGGTGTAATCCATGGTAAAAACGTGGAATAGCATTTCGATTATGAAAAGATTGTTATTACTTATTATTTATTTAATCGTAATTCTCTACCGTACCAAAAATCGTTTCATTTTCTATTATTTTTTATCGTTATTATTAGTCATGCGTTTGACGTACAATGTTCCATATGCAGAAAAGCGTTTCTTATTTCTTCTTAAATAAATTTCAAAGTATGCATGAATTTTAAATATTAACGTTTGAATATCTTCATTGAATACGAATAAATGCAAGTCTTAATTTAATTACACGCTCACTGGAATAATACGAGTTAAAAAAAATAAAATTACTTTCTACGTGATTATCTTAATGCAGCAAATACGAGAACAATGTACTTGATTCGGTTTAGTGAAACGAAACACGATCATTTCGATTACAATGTGGAAACCATTTGCGTTGTAATTAAAAGAAATCCATACCGCAGGAAGCGAGTAACAATATTGAATCGTATACGAGTTTAAAAAACTCTTCCAAATTAAACTACAATAAAATTCGGAAAATGTTAAATTTTGTCAAATATTGGTTACGTTTTATATATTTTAGAGTAAAACGATATGCACATAAAAATATTCAACAATGAAACGTTATCAAAATAATCAAAATAAAACGTTATCAATAATATTGATATCAACCCCACGCTTCACGTAAGAATTATCAATACAAATAACTTAAATTAAAATTTACTAATTTATCTAAAACTCCCTTTTGAAAAGATACAATTGCTTGTATTCAAATTACGCTTTGTACTAACGAGAGAAAAATCCAATACTTGTTGTCCTATAACTCTTTGCTTAGAGAAATTAAGGATGCAATATTACTCACCTTCTCAAATTTTGTAAAAAGTTTGAAAGTTTGAAACTTCAATTTAATTAGAACAAGTCAAGCATAAATTTCGAATTACGACAGATCAAACGTTACTCATTATTTACTTTTAGAAAATTGAATATCGAATCGATGACTTCTTCACATTATTTCCGAATCAAATGGCCTGTTTCAAATTACGCGATGTACGAGTAAATGAGAATTTATATATTTGAGATAATTATGCCCGCTGTATCACGGGAAATGGCACAAAGTATTTAATCATCTGCAATACTGTTATGATGAACAAATAGGTTGCTTATCCAACCATTGCGATGTGTGAAGGTTTCTATATTAATCATCGGATTAAACACAATGAATGTATCCCAAAATACCTTATAATATTGTACAATTATTGTAATTGAGCAATCGACATTTGAATAATTAGCTAATAAAAAGAAAGAAAAAAAGAATGGAAAAGAAAAGTAATTCTAATTCGATTAATCGATGAAAGTTGGATTGTTAGTAGCGCTTAATTTTACACGTTCTTTCTTGTAAGATGATTTGTCTTCTCTCTGAAAATTTCAAAATAATGAACAATAAACATTTAATTACGTAATCTATGCTATCATTCTAATTAAATTTAAAGTGAAAATACAATGTCGTAAAATTAGCTTATAAATTATAAATAAAAATTTTTAATTAAGAAAATTATATAAATTATTTATTAAAATTTTCTTTATTAAAATTATTTATAAAAATTTTTTAAAATTTTAAAATGCAGCGCGTGGAGAACGATGTTATTGGGGTAATGACGCGTTCAGTCCACTTACCGCCGTGTTGACTGACGACGAGATTAATTCTCAGAGAAGTGTGCGTTCGTATCGATCGCCTAAGAACTTAATAGGCTAATTTAAGATTGCCGTTGACGTTAGCGAGACTTAGGCCATGATTCTACGGTTATTATAACACTCACTTAATTTTTCAAATAGGCACGTATATGTTATTATTTAAAAAATTTTAGATAGCATAAAAAGTAATTTTTATTTCGTGATTATATATATATTTTAATTTTTAATTTAAAATTATATTTTTTTGAAACATTTCTTCAACGAAAAACTTTCAATTGAATTGATAATAATATAAATTTTAACATGTTATTCTTTCTTTTTCTTCTTATTAGAATATTATTTTAAAATATCAATTTAACCATTAGACTTTCTTCCTTAGTTTTTTATCAAAATTTAAAAAAAACGATAAATATCTTATTCCATGTAAAAAATCTTAAGAAAACTTTTGCGCAATACCAAGATGAAAGATAAGAAATAGGATAAAGTGTTCAAGTTTAATTGCGACAGGAAGCTTTCTCGCAAGATTCAATGAGAGTGCTAAGCATAGACACGAGAATTCGTGAATGACTTTCATCTCGATAATGCGTGCAAGAAGTTCGAACATCGTGTTATTACTTGAAGTGCACAGAATTACGGATGTACGTCGGCCTGATTCACGATGTAGATAGCGAGCATCGTACGACTTAATTAAAACGTTAATTATCAACCTTCACGACAGTCACCCTTTGGCCACTCTCTCAAAGTTGAGTCGACTGTGTATCACGATTTGAATGTACTCTGTCTATCGTCCGTATTTCGAAAGAGTATTCAAAGCAAGCGGAGCAATACATTGATATTTATTGGAGTAATTCTGTCGATCAATATCTTTTGTTAAATGTATGTTATGTTAATGTCACAAATTTAAAAGTATAAAAAAATTTTGAGATATTTTTCCTTAGTAAAAATTTTATTAAATAAAATGCTTTGTTTATAATTTATTAAATTTCTATATCAATTCCTTCTTTTTTGCGAGTCCAAAGCTTAATTCGCAAAAAATTGTTCTCAATTGTTGATTTATATCAATTTAACTTAAATAATAATTTATTAGTCGTAATTAATATATTGCGATGTCTTTGCAAGTTAATTTTAAAGCATTTAAAAAGTTTGAGAAATATATTTGTCAGGAACTTTGCGAAACAAATATATTTTTTTAAAATTACTGTTTGTTATATTTTTTAAACACGAAGAACCATAATTCAATTTAGTTACATCTCAGCTACTTTCTTTGGTTCATTCAAAAACTACTAAGCATATTTAAATTAATGATGGTAAATTCAGTCAAAATTAACATACCGGGGAGTTTTTGCGAAAATCCGATTTTCTTCAAGGTAACCGAGAAGTTCTCTAAATAACGTAAACTTCGAAAGAAAATTGGCGTTGCTATCGATCGATCCACTGTTTCTGTCCTTCAGAGAAAAGAAAAAGCGAAGCCGGAGGCTCTTAATTAAACAATGTTTCCGTTTCCTTTAGCCTCCCTTTCTCTGTTTCGTTTGCCGATCAATTGACAAGTGTACAAGAAGACAAGGAATCGCAAATAAAAATACAACAACGAAATAAAATAGATGTTAAATAAACGTGTCTCAATTTTCATAATTAACAAAACTAACGTTTTCTTATTTAACGCCAAATATTTTTTTTTATTAAAAGTCATGTGTCGTCGCTTTTTCAAAAAATTAAAAAATGGATATAATACAACAATAGTGATACTCGTTCCAATAACGGAAATTCTTTACGATCACTCGGTATCAGAATAAAAATATATTTGGAACGTGATCGATCGATGTTCGAACTCTTGACTTGTAATCGAATCGACTGTTACAAGAGACTTCCAGGCATCTAGACATTTCTCTCCCAGTAAATTGACATAAAAGTTAATAAAAATACTTTTTCATAGAAATGATATACATTTAATAAACAAAAGCACAATTGGTCAATATATAATAAAAATAATTGGAATTATTGATGATAGTGGGAGAAATGTAAATAGAAAAAATGTTATTTTTAGTTATTTATAGTTATTTCAGTTTTTTCAACTACTGTTTCGTATTGTGAAATCAAAAAGTACAGAGGATTCTTACTGCTATATCAAACGTCTGTGTAACTTCAGGTATTGCTATAATCTCTTGACATCGATACTTAATTAATTCCTTTCAAAGCCAAGAATTTGCTTTGAGAGTGCTAGTCCGATTTGTATCTCGTGCATTGAAACTTTCCAATCTTGTCCAATTCTAGAATACAGATTCATTATTTTTATTTTAATTAATAAATAAGTTTCCAGGTTGCCTTTCATCATTATTTTTTCACATATAATTAAAAATCAATCTCAAAACAAATATCGTATTTCGATTTGCTAATTTAAATAAATTAATAATTACCAGCAATCCTCAATATGTTAATTCTTTGAAAAACGCAGATGATTTTTTGTTATAGATTTAATGGATAATTTAATAATTAACGCAATATCTCACATAAAAAAAATAAGATTATCTTGATTTTTTGTTGATTAATATAATTTATAAGCAGTTATAGAAATTAACATTTTCTAATCAATACATTAATAAATTGTTATAAAAGTATGTTTCTCTTACATATTACCGCTTCTTAAAGACCATAAAATTAAAAGTTAAACATAAAACCATAATTATTATAGGCTTGCCACCTTATGCAAACGTTGAACGATTCGTGAACGCGGTGCTTACGTATGCAACAGAGGGTGCGTAGGTATGTTATTTCGGATTTCGTGCTACGTGCGTCTGGCAGCATGTATCGTCAATTGCGTTGCCGCCGATCCTCGCGACTGAGTTCAACCCCTTTCACACAAATCTCGGAATATAATAACGCTGTCCCGGACCTACTATGGCCACCACTATGCGATCATGCTGACAATGGTAGCGACCCGTGTCGCTTAATTTATGTGATGAAGCCACCCTCTGCCGTCTGACTTGCGAGTATTGTCCAATTGTTGAAATTATTTTAATGCAGTATTTCGATAACGCGGCATCAAGAAGTATTAAGAAATTTATTATGCAGATTGCAATATTGTGCACAAAGTATATTTTTAGAAACAATAGCAAAATGCAAGAGAAACAATAGCTTCGATTCAATGTTTTAGTAATTAGTTCGACAATGTCCTCACAATGTCGGACTTCATATACATGAGAATAAATTTAGTAGTTACTAAACAGATCGCCTCTCTCAACTCGTCTGGAGCCGACTACACAAGAGTATGAAGTGACGTAAACATGACGTTTATCCAATATGCAACGCTTGATTTAACACAAATCTGCTAATATATAATGGTATTACACTGACTGTGTAAACGCATGATCGTACCGGCAACATGGGAATTCACGAGACGTATGCATAAATTCGACGCTTTCGTGCAAAGCATGTTAATCGTTGTTTATCGTTGCTTCATTATACAGCCGTGATCAGTTAACCCGACACGGCGTAATAACTCGGCAACTTCATAATCGAGTTCGCGCCAGTTAATGCATTATAATTGAAAATGGATGCTCGCCTCGAGAGATGGCATCACTACAAAAGAATCATAGATAATAAGATATTAAATATATCGATCGATTAAAAATCTGTTAGAATATTATACGTTAAACATAAAAAAATTGTGACTAACGGAGAGAGTGTTCTCCAGTCTAATAAACTCAATATTTCACTTAGTTTTTCACTGAGAGACTTTAGTAATACGAAATATATTTATAATAATAAAAATTTATTGAACCAATTCGTTTCTTGATCATTTTACAAATAGAAATAAACTATGTCTGTTTTTTATTTATTTCTGTAAAAATAACACAAACAATTTCTTATACGAACTAAATCCGCACGAATGCAGCGGAACAATCGATATTTCATTTCAGACGACGTATACGTGACGGCTATAATTTCGTATACGTGGTTCCCAACCTTTTTCAATTAACTACGCTTACTGATAGCAACTTCGTCCCTAAATTCATCCCTTGAATATGTGCGCACATGCATTCATGTTTCGATCGCCACGAAATAACGTGCCGCTTTTATCGCTTCGCTCGAAATTATGTCTCGGCATAAAGTTTTATTAACGCAACAGAATGGTGTTCTATACTCGACGATGAGAACGCGTCGAAAATAGTGTTCATAACTTTTTGCGTTAAAATCGAGTAAACAATCGTTGTATCGATTTTATGGTACTCCTGTGAAACTGATCGTATCGTATCGTGTTACGATTCTTTTAAAATTGAAATATCGGAAATTCCATGTAAAAACATATTCTTGATTTTTGAAATGTCAAGTAAAATCTTGAAATAGAAGCGAGTCCAAACATCACCAAGTAGAAAAAGTGGATTTAATAGTTGGGAAAATATTATGTCCGTTGCAAGAAGCACTATTTATCTTGTAGTTATTGCTATGATTCATTTAATTTTGATTTTACAACAAATTTTTAGTTACCAATACTTTGCCATTTTAATTAAGATCGAAGTTTTTGTGATGAGAGAGTTTATTTTTTTTGTAAAAATATTTTTATGCGTAATTTCTAATAAATATATATTATATAATATTAAATACTATAAAAATTTGAATTCTTTTTTATTATTAAAATGTATAAGCAGCTTATTATATATATTGCAATGTTAGAATTATATTTCCTATTTATAGATGAATACGATTTAATATATAAATTTGGCGAGAGTGATATGATCGTAACACACACAGTAATACTTTCACGAAGATTCGTGATATCGCATTTCGGCCGGCTCTTTGTTGGCGGAGTTTACAGTACGCCCAATGAGAATATTTGGACACGGTGAATGGGAAACCTTTAGAGCCGGCGACTCGCAACGAATGCAAATATGTGCGAAACTCAACTTTATTTCGCGACGAGATTTAACATAGCTTTCACGAGGAAATAGGGGATCTCGCAAAAATCGAATGACGAATAAATTAAATTAATTCAATAAATCCAGCTTGCATCGTACAGACTCTTAAATACGTGATAAAAGGTTCACTTAATTAAATCTTTACTCTCGTTAATAGCAGCATCCTTTGTAATTGAGAAAAATAAAAAAGAATAAAAATTTAAGTCTTAAAAATAACTGTGTCTGTCTAAACAATATTTTATTTTGTCGATAAAAATAATGGAGAGATATATTTCTTACGTTCTACAGTTCTCGTAATACGCACCTGCAAGATTTTATAATGCTATTGATCTCGACGCGCACATACAAAGTCTTTTTCAGCGAAAAATGATTTTCTCGAGAGCATGACACACTTATACGTCCTTTTATATCAAGTTTATATCAAGTAGTCAATTTAGCGTGTATCTCCGCGTTCAATTTTCGAGAACGTTTTTCGTCGAGAACGTGGACACGAGAGATAGCGCGAGCTTCAGCCGTTTAAATTTCAACGTGCAAAAATTTCAATCTCTCCGGTCAGGATATATACGTATAATACCTTATCCAGATCACTCGTAACCCATAGCTTAGAAAGAATCCATGTAAAAGAGTGTGTCGTTTCCGAAAGAACGCGTTACGTTTTCGTCCATTTTTTAAGTTGATATCTCTCCGGAATTCACTTTCTGACGGCGCCTCCGATAAATCGCGACCACTGAGTTGAGCGGTTGCCGCGGTGAGAATAGTTTATGGACCGTGAAACATTCTTTCTTTTTTTTCCGGGAGCAAGACATGCGTGTAAATTAACTCATATAGAAAAAAACAACTGTTTGTATAAAAAGTGACGATTTTTGTCTATATAAGTTCATTGGATAATTTACGTGTTAATGTAAAATAACATTTCTTACATACACAGAAATTATCACATGTTGCAATTGTATATCATAATTAAATTAATAAAATATTTTTTACATTGTTTGTGCATTTTTATAATTTATTCAATTAATTTTATTTTAAATGTGTGTTTTATACGCTTATTTAATTTTCATATTAAATAAATGAAATCTCTAATTAGAAAATCGTATAAATATCGAACGTAAAATACGTTGTGATAAATTTATATTTATTATTTATTAAACTATTTTTTTAATACGACGTTCAAAAAGGCACGAAAATGATACACAAACAACAAGAAAATAATCATTAAATTAATGGCATTCATAAGAAGAAATACCGATTCGATTGTTGGTAATCGAAGATTGTTATACTATTACTAAACGGCTGTTACTGAGGAAAGAAAAAACATTTTATCCTTCAATTTATTAATAAATTTATTAACAAATATTTATTAATAAATTTATTAACAAATATTTTCATACTAATAAGAAAGCATTTTTGTAGCAAAGGGACTCTCTGCTATTAAATTATATTATTAGGATTTAGATTATTATTGATATCAATATTCTTTAATTTAATTATTAATATCAAACTTTATTCAAAAGACATTTAAAAGTTCATTTTTATATCAGAAATCTCGAAAAGGTAAAATGCACCGTTAGTAGAAATTCCATTGTTTCAAGCAAATGACTTATTTAATGACACTGTTACGTTACAAATGATTAAAAAAAAGATAAAAATATATCAGAAATAAATGTGTATTTTAACATTGCGATTGAAATTCTATGAATAGGACAACGTTGACTTTCCGTTTCATATCCAAGGTACTTAATATTCACGATCTATATATATGGTACATAGATTCGATATCGGCGATGCATTCGCCTCGAATACAGAAAAGCGCGGGCTTTTATGCGAATTATTAATGCTCTAAAATCGATATAAAATACCGAGTAAATTATTTAATCGATAGAATTCTTTCCTCGTAATTTTTTTCCGCTACATAATAGTAGGAAAGTGTAAAAGCAGTCATCTGTTTCAAAAAGATACTCATTGAATATTGAGTTAATATCGAATGCTGGTGACATGTTTATTCACTTTCTATCACTAAATCTCTTCTTAAATATTTCGTCGGAGTAATCAAATTTTCAATTGGTATCAGAATTTGTGATAATTATCATCCCGTTTTGATCGAAATTAGAGCCTGTCGATGTTTCAATTTTTTTTTTTTATGTAAATGGATGTAAAGATAATGAGGATATATATATACGACTGTTTAAAAGTTAATAAAATTGTTGTATTGAATTTCTTATATAGTTTGAGAATCATCAATCGTCATTTTTGTGGCAATATTTCGTTACATTATAAAGAAATGAGTAAGAAAAAAATGCAGGACATCACAAAAATATTTATATTAAGATAAACGAATTATGAGCAATAGAATAGGAAGCGATGGAGCAATACGAATAGGAAATTTTGATTTTATTTCTAAATTTTACAAAATATCGTCATGTACTTGAATACATAACCAAAGTGGATGTTAATCGCGAATAATTATGCCGTCTGCAATTTTAATTATTGTAAAATATAATAAATATTTGCAAGGACGATAAATTTATTTATCAATTAGATGAATTAACGGTATTAATTCAAATCATCGTCCGCGTGCCAATTTTATCATTGTTTTGATAAACACACGAGTATCTTCTTTTAATTTTTTATTTTCAAATCGAGAGATGACCAGGAATTGCTTATCATAGCGATTGCCAATCGCGTATTTTTTTCGGTCCATCGTATCCCGAATAGACTCGTGTAAAACTGTAAATATTTCTTTGACGAGAGAATCGAGCACATGACTTTCCTTCGCGATTTCCTGCGTTCCCTGATGTCCCGTTTATCGGGGACCGTTCGCGCAAACGTTTCGCCGCAGCGCCCATGTTTCATGCGATGTGAATAATAATCTATGGGATGACTACATCGCTCGCATACCCGACACGAACGTGAGCCAACATAGGATTTATAATCGAACAACGCGACATCTTAATCATATTTTATAATAAATAGAAGATAGTTAACTGAATAATAATGTAACTTAAGCTGCAAATAAATATATGGTTCATTTGTAACACCAAAATTATATTAATTTCAATCTCATAATGTTCTTTATAACGTTCCCAAATATTCATAAACAAATCGTTTCTTCATATTTCTTGACACTCGCGATAGAAGAACGATTCGAAGTGTTAATTGCGAAATAATGTACGTCTAATTACAAATTCCGTGGCAATCTGGCGAAAAAGCTCGCGTAAAGTTAGCTCTCGTTCGTTAGGCGACAAGAGCGGCAAAAGTTACGCAAATATGTGCAGACAATGTCGATGGGGAATGTTTGAGGGCCCGGTATATAATTACAAACGAGGATGCGCAATTTCGCGGCTTTAACTCTTCGCAGTTGCGGGGCCAATTCTGCGTGCCAAGCGTTCTACTTGTAAGAACGCCGAAAGTGTCTCAATTATCATGGTAAAAATTCTCTCGAGACGATTTATCGTGCAATAAATAATGTTATTGCCATAGTAGCAGAACGTTCGGCACATGTTTTATTCAACGGTCACTCGGCACTCGGCAAAGTCGAGGAAGCACGTGAATCGTTGAAATAGAAATCTTCGAGATAGAAATTTTTTGATGTATTTCATCGTATCGCTATATCACCATAAATTTTCAAATTTTCATATTTCATCTTTATGTTTATTTCACGCATGAAAATATTTATAACTGAAATATTTCGCGTATATGATCCACAAGATTATTCACTAACTCTGTATTGTATTTTATAAACATATTGTTTACATTTTAATAAACATATGTCTATTTACTAATAGGGAATATCTCCGGAAAGCATTTGGCATTAAATAAAACGATGTATTTGCACGTAAATGTTTCTTCTATATCGTGCATTTATATACTGCATTTATATTCAAAAATTGCTATCAGTACGAATAATTTTTTTACATATTTATACAATACGTTTATTATAGAGTCAAGTAATTTTTATTTAGTTATCCTTCATGAAACTGAAAGGATCTTGCATAAGCATTTTGCATGTGGTTATTCTATGCACATTATATTTCAACGCAACTGATTCTTTTTTCAAAAATGTCAACATCTTTATGCGACTGATACTAAAGAGATAAAACGTTTGCGTGGTTTTCGTATACCATTAATTAATCTGATTGAAACTTATTTTAAAGATGTTCTTCAAGATTCACAAGCTTCCCTAAAATCGCCGCCGAATCGAATTGCTTCACATTTTTCCGTAACTTTTGAAACGATGCCGCGGCGCGAGATATACCGCCCGCATCGAATATACCGTCCTACTTTGAAATGCAATATGCACGACAATGGTACCTCTCTTGTCGAGGTCGAGTGGACACTCGTTTTTCGTACAGTTTTCATTATTCATCGCAAACAGTTACATACCACATGCATCATCTATTTACAATATGTGACAAATTTAAATTAATTTAAATTAACTGATAGTGTAAAATTACGTCAAAACAATTTGGAAATAAATATTCACGTGTTATAGAAAGCAAATTTTAGTTTCGCTGCAAGAGGAAAAAATTAATTGATAAATTAAAGAATTAAAAGAATTAAAAACGACAAATCGCACTTGCTTCAATTTGTGAAATTATTCAAACTATAAATCAAATCAAATTAGATTGTTGCAAATGTCGCTATAAATACATAAATCATAATTTTTATTCTGATTTATTCTAAATGAAATAAAGTACGTGTCGCGTATAAAACTTAATTAAAATCATCACGATCGATATCGCAGATTGTTATATCACGCGTGGTAAAAAAAGAAACACGCGCACAATACTTTAATACTGTAATCGCAATTTGCATCGCGCATCAACACGCAAAACCACTATGTGTTAAACGTGTGCTCGCTCGACCCCCAGTGTCTCTCTTTCTTTCTTTCTCTTTCTCTCTTTTTCTTTCTCTCTCCCCTCTCTTTCTCTCTCTCTTTCTCTCTCTCACTCTCTCTCTCGGCAGCATGCTGTGCCACTACGATATGTATATATCAGATCAATGTGTATTCATATTAATCAAAATCCGAAACAAGACGCAGCTGATGAACTCACTTGTTGTAGAGCACTATGTCGGGCCGCCATATGTGATCGGATGGTACGTGTAACATATGGACTCCACCGTACTCCTTCGGGTCCCATCGCAGTTTGTAGTCGTACCATGACTTGAAACAGCCAATACAAGAAATATAAACACATTATTGATACGTTCCTGCATGTTATTGAATCACGTTAAGTCTGTAATATGACTAACAATGTATTATAGATTTATAAGTAGAACAGTAAATTTATTCATGACAAACACGATTTTCAATAATCGTGATTTTCCATCATTATTAACATTAATACTTCATAACAGATTTTTTGATTTAATACTCTGGTTAATAATTCATAAATAAAAAAATAATAAATCTTATGGAAATAAAGCTTCATGGACAAAATTATATTTTTCAATTAATTTCACAAATAAAATATTATTTTAATGTAATTTTAACATGAAATTTAATTCGAGAGATATATAATGCGGAAAATCGTGATAAATAATGACATTGAAATTTGTGGAAAAGATTCCGCATAATTAAAGAATCTGATATTTAGACATTAATAATAACGATAATAAACATAAATCATTGATTATATTTAAACATTCATTTATTTATTTTTATTATATTTTTTGCACAATTTAATTATTTAGTAAAAAAACGTATATCAAAAAGAGGAGTTTAGATATTCAATAAACCATTTACGTTAAAAAGCTTTCATTTGATCTCAATGCGATAAACTATGTGCAACATAGAATAATTTCGATAATTCTAATCTACATTTTGTTTTTTCTTCTTTTTCAGCCAGTTGTTGCCCTAAAGCCCAAATGTAATTTCTTATGATAATAATTTCTGTTGCTTTGTGAAGTGATAAAAGCCACATTCCCTGAAGGTTACCGTCGCGAACTATAAAAAGCCGAGAGATAGTAGTACATCGCACTTTTCCCCACAAGTATTTCCCGTCGGTATTTTCTCTGAAAAACCTCTTCTTTGTCTCCGATTCAAGTGAGAATTTATTTCGTGCGGGCGCGGTGAATATTCGAGCAAGCTTTTTTGTGTTTTGTCTCATGTGTTACTTATTCTTTCGTTTATTCGTCTGTGAAAACTTCAATAATAATAATAATTTCAAAGATTTCAAAGTGTAATATTTCCGAATTTCTGATAATTTTTGATAAAAGTTTGTCGTTGTAAACTAAAATCTTGCAATTTTTTTATTATCCCTATAATTAACATTGCACACATATATACATATATATACACATTACTATATTATAACATTATATATCTCGATATTAACATTATTTTTATAATTAACATTAAATCCAATTAAAACTTGAATTAAAATGTTAAAAAAGAGTAAAATCTAATTTTATTATATAATATAATACTTTAATTAAGATTTATTATTTAATCATTAGAATTGACGTATAATACATTGTTTTTTATTTTATTATAATAATATATTTCTAAATTATAAAATATTAAATCAATTATAGAAATCATACATTAAATATTTTATACTAAAATGACTTCTATGATATTTATTCAGAATTTTTATATAATTTTTGTCAAAAGATGTTCCACGCAACATAATAGCTTTTTCTACAATGTAAAAAAGTTTCAAGTATTCACTTGATACGAGAAAATTATATGAAATGTCAAACAATCTGTACGCGAGTCACGTATATTTTTTTCCATGTGTACAGACAGTTTTGTCGGACACGCGCGTATGCTTCCAAAAAGAATTTGAATTTGTCTTGCAAAGACATCAAGTGAAAAAAAATGAAATGAAAATAATAGTTATCACGCTCTTTGTTTGTTTTTCTTTTTGACATCTCAGTTGATCATGTATTGTTGCACAAAGTCTTATCGCATAATAATAGCAACGCGTGATTTTTATGATACAATTTTGTACGGTTGGATAATTAAATAGTATTATGTAAATAGAAGTAGAAATTTTACTTTAAATGCAAATGACAGGTCACAATTTTTTTCGCAAATGTAATTCTTAATTAAACAAATTAAATTTGTCACGTTGTTGATTGGTAATTGATCAGTTTTGTTAGCTATGTAAACACGTTTAAAGTGATTATTAATTATATAATTATTATATATTCACAGTTATTAAATAATGATTAACTAACAACTAAAATAATCCTTGATTACTCTTATCATTGTTAATCATTGTTTGTAATTATTTATTACATAATTATAATCATTAATCATCGAATATCCAGCGAAATAAAATATAGTAATCATTATTAACTTAAGTTTCGTTTAATTCAAATTCACAGCGTGTAAGAATTAAAATTCAAAATAGAAATAGAGGAATAATAAAAATAAAAACAAAAAAATACAAGTGTAATAAATAATCCTCAAACTAAACTATAATTATCAATGATTTGTGAATTATTTTGTATGTTTTGTGTGTAATATGTGTAATATGTAATATTTTGACACGAGAGAGAAGACTGTTATAATAGGAAATTCGTCCTTCGCTTCGCACAAGGTATTGCGGGAGGAAATAGCTGAGGTTGTGCTATTTACATGTCTATTAATCAGAGCATATTGAGGAACCTACATACGTACGGCAACCATCCTAATTACGCGAAATATTCACATAGATTCGTGAAACACTCAACAGTGCACTCAATGCTTCGACATTACGCGTGTACATATGCATTTTCGGGCTTCGCGGCTTCGTGCTGTTATACTATCGCTAATATAAACCACAGTTCAAGTGCCACAGCTAGTAATTAGTTCACCTATGGATCAATTATTTCAATAGACTCGGTGCTCAGTCACCAATGCCGCAAATTTTGAAATCATGTGGAAATTCATTGGTTAAAATACCTATTCCTGCAAGCACATGATTTCCTTTAGCGCATAAATTTTTATTTAAAAAAATTATTTAGTAGTGCTAAATAATATAGTAAAAAAATATCCTTTATAAGTCACGTAAAATTATAAAGAGATTCTATTATTACTCAATAATTTCTCTACCTTCTTATAATAAAAGTGATAATATCCTTTTATGTTCAAGGTGAATTTAATATCGGAAGACACAATTTTAAAACAGCGATGAAATATTGTAGTTCTATGTTAAAAGAGATTAATGCTTTTTTCAATTGTGTTTTAAAAAATGATATCGTGATAAAGGGCCTGTGGTATATCATATTTATGTCTATCACATTTTACGTCATGTGTCTTCGCTCATAAAAATTTGGCACGCGCTCCAGAGTTTGACATTTGCGGTATCATAAATTATTTTCACGCCCTGTGTTTAATACCGCCATTAATATATTTAATACACGATACGACGCAATGCCTCGTTATACGGTTTATGCATTTGGAGGGTTCGTATAGATTATGAAGTACGTTGATTAATGAACCAACATCTGGCCTCGTTAAATAAATATTCATATTTCGCACGTATTGCGTTAAATGTAACGTCAGTATGATCAATTGTATGATTTGTATGCATGTTTGCCTAATTAAATAGTAAAAGAGCGGCACGCGCGATCATGTTTTTCGTTGCTATTATGCATCGAGCAAATGAAGCGTATATCATAACGTCTTCCTTAAATCTTGATAATTATGAGAATTTTATTATCACATTACAGTAAAATAAATGGAATTCGTGAATTATAGATTGTCTAAAATAAGTCCTAAACAAGTTAAGCTTCTAAATTATTCAGCCGGCAAAAACTATTCCGGTCATGAGAGAGAGCTGACGGCAGTCGCTTTGTCGAGCAAGGGGTCATCAACCCTATTGAGTCTACAATTTTCCCTCGTTCATTCGTCCTTTCGTTTCTCGGCGTTTCCACTCGCTCGATTGCGTCCGGACACGCTTGCACATATACATAGGCATATGCACTTGCAGGTATATGCGCACATATTGCAAGGAGAGCAACCGGAGGAAACATACGTGTTCCGTATGCCAGAAAATATCGAAGCAGAAAATTGTGCATTGGGATTGCGCGAGATTTCATGGATTTCGCTCGACGGAAGCAAGTAGCCTTCGAGAGAGGATAGCTCGAAGAGCTTGAGAGGACAAGAGGACAGAGAAAGTATGAGCATAGATCCATCGGCGGTATCTCGAGCGAAACATTTCTCGATAACAAGAAAGCGAAGGAAACGATCTGTCTCGAAATTTTTGCAGCATTGAAGTACACATATGTGCGCAACGCTGTAAAATCCTATTATATAAATCGGATTATATTTTTTCTCAATCGTTAGTAGCCTTTGAGTCGTAGTCTGACTAACTATATTTTTTGAGTTCGATAATTTCTTTAAGCTGGAAGAACAAAGCACAAAGGATTGAGAAATGAGATAGTTCAGATTTTTGACATCTGATAACAAAGTACGATAACAAGCACGTTTATGTCTCTACGAGCTTGTACATTATAAAGGTCGTTGAATCTTTTTATGGAATTGATTATATTGCGCGGAGTGTGTGTGTGTGTGTGTGTGTGTGTGTAGAAAATAAAATAAGCAAATATCGCATCAAATTGTATAGAAACTGTCTTTGTAAATTTTATTTTTATAAAAAGTTATTCTTGCTTATATTTAAAAATAAAAGAAAAAAAAAATCTGAGTTATAAAAATAAAATTCTGAAAAATTCTGATAAAAAATAGAGATTCAAGAATATTTTCGCTAAATTGATTTTATGAATTATTTTTATACAATCATGTAGCAAATAATTTTTATACTATTTAAATAGTAATAATACGAATAAAATAATTAATTTAAAATTAATACGAGTAAAATAATTAAAAACCTCCATTTAATAAAATTTACTTGGTGTTAATTAATAATAACTTGAAAATAAAATAGTCTTGTAAATTTTTTAATTCATAAAAATGCTTTTTTAAAATAACATTAAATAAATTTAGAAATACAATTCTTTTTTTCTTATTATACTCATATTAATGGATATATAAAGTAAAATTCTTGATACATTTTTTTAACATTGTTAAAAATTAAAAACATTAAATAATTCATTAAAAATTTTATTTAATTCTATTTAAAATTTTACTTGTTCCACTACAAAAATTCTTTGTTCATATTAATCGAGTAACTTGTGGTTGGAAAAAATATATGAACATTGTTCCATATATTAACGCTTAAACTAAATTCTTGCAGATTTCACCATTTATGTCACTGCTGCCACGAACTTGGTCATAAATTACGTATTTGGACAGCGTCATGCCAAAAAGTCACCTCTCTGGTTTTATGGCAAGCGTGTGTATAAATATTAGCATTTTCGCGTGTGGGAAAATGGGCGAAACTCAGCTGCATCAGACGCGTCCGAAGCTAAATGTGCTCCCTAAAATTCCAGCGGCCAGGATCGCTATGTCACGCAGTCGGAAAATGTACGCGAACAACGCGATAGAAATATCTGTGTAGCACCTAAACCACGTTAATCTCAAAACATAGTTAAATTATTATTACTTTATTATTATTACGCGTTTTTTTTAAAGCCGAATTTTTGAAGTCATTGGATTTACATATTTTATCTACACAAACATTTTCAAATTGTTCGAAAATTAAACAT
This sequence comes from Cephalotes varians, assembly GCA_037157785.1. Lineage (NCBI taxonomy): Eukaryota > Metazoa > Arthropoda > Insecta > Hymenoptera > Formicidae > Cephalotes > Cephalotes varians. Next base: position 1,326,534 of record JANQDE010000011.1, on the reverse strand, counting down.
TAACGCGTTTTACGATAGAAATTCTTACTTTACAAAATCTTATTAGAATTCACATATACAAAACATACTATCTTTTTTTTGTAACGAATAGACACAAATATTTCGGTGCGAAGGAAATTTTGCAGCTGGGTGATAAATTCAATCGAGATATAACTCGGTTTTCTTGCAGAACATGGTGAGAATAATTTTGTTCGAGAAGAGAGCTCGAGAATCTCCTCTCGTGAGAGATGAAACTTCGTGAAAATTCGATTGCCCCGCGGCCGTTAATTAGCGACCAATTATCGCGGCGAGAATCTACAGATGGTGCGGAACCTAACGGGAATTTCTTCCACACAGGATTCAATCGGAGTATTGAGAGATTTAAGGAGAGTTCGACGTTTTTAGGGGACATTGTTCTCGCGAAACGGGAGAAAAATAGCAAGGATGATCCGCTACTGATTAAAACGATTGTTCATCAATCAAGATCCAAGATTGAAATGCAAAAGCAGTATCAATCTGATGCGGTTAAGTGTTTTCGAATTTAATCAAGATTAAAGTGCAATTTACACTCGAGAAATCGACATTAAACACGATAATTAAGTAAATTTCTAATCAGAGTCGAGTCAAATTTTATGCAATATAAAACTTTAAATACCTTTAAAAATTTAAGATTAGAATATACGTTCAAAATAAAATTTAAGTATTATTCATGTCCATTTTTAAAATTACAGAACATTTATTCTATATCTATTGCATATAACATAACAATATTTTAACATTCAACAATTTGACCTGGTCTTATTTATTAGTTCGCTTTCGAAATCACGGAAAAAAGTTATATAAATTCCAGAATTGTTTCAGCTGGCGATTATGCATCGGTGGAATCAGCGAAAATAAATTCGAGCGACTACGAACGAATGTTTATACGTGAGCTGCATTTTTGTTCAGCAAATGAAGTTTAGATTTATGTGTTTTTCGGTATACTTCGCGGTGAGATGAGAGGGGCGACTAGCAGAAGAGGGTGGAGAATGTCGGAGTTGTTTTCGGAAGCGGAGTCGATAGCACCTCTCTTGATGCAGTTTCTCCCTCTGCGACGATGCAGCTTTCCCTCCCTCCTCTCGCCCCAGTCCCGGCGGAGCAGAAAAGTGCATTCGCCTGAAAAGTTACGCGAAACCAATCTCTCGTTTCGAAGAAGAAGCTCCGTCGAGAATTTCGAGCGACGAGCAATTAAATTCGCGAATTGAATCAGCGAATCTCGAAAGAGAAGCGCGAGAGTGAGGTTGCGAAGTTTACTTTCAAGAAGTTAAAAAGTGATCTTGATAAGCAATGACTGTTTTCAGCGATTACGTTTTCGCGTCGATTAAGTGAGAAATGAGTCTGATATGGAACGACTTGCTTGGGAAAATTGGCAAATTTCGCTGCTAATAATTCGTGATGTTTTCGCGAGGTCTCGCCGGTGAGTTGAAAATAAAAAGATCTCGCTTACGAGACGATCGACCAATCTTGCTGGAAGCTCTTCGCTTTTCGAAAGTTCTCCGACTCTCTAACTAGTATAGCACAAGAGACACAGAAAAAGTTGTATTTACGCATCCCGGAGGAATCTATAACTATATAAAGTTTAAGCGGAGGGCAAGCTTTCGCGCGGCTAACTGGACCAGTTCTCCCCTGCGATTCGACGACGTCTTGCTTTATTTAACATCTTGGCCGATGGCGTGCTAAAAGTCGATGTTTCGTACGGAGGTAAACGTGCTGTCGTAAAAGTCGACTTTATAGAAGGCGGCGATAACCGTTTTGGTTCACGGTGCACTTTGATACGACGAGCAGGTACGAAGTTTTCCGCGAACATGACGAAGGCGTTGCTTCCGTTAAAAAAATGTGGAGGCTAACTTCAATATTCTCGATATTATCGTGTATCAAAAACTGCAAACTTTTATGAACATAAATGGCGTTCAATGGATATTGTCATGACTTTGTAATCGCGTTGTTCAGTATCTCATCCAAACTGAAATAAAAAAAGATACATTTTGGAATATTCCTTCTAAAGTATAAATATAATAATAAACGGATAAACGGATAAATTACGTTGTAAGACAGAAAATCATGCGCATCAAGAAAAGATTTGCTCAACGTTGCGAGAAAATTTACTTGGCGCGTCGCGGAAATCTTGTAACCACCTGAAAAATCTGATTTATTGTAAGCAGTCGGTGTATATATCACGCGTACATTGTAGACAGCGTACATTTCCGGCAAATGCGAGCTTCCTGCGATAACAGAATGTCGAAAAGCAAGTCTTTGTTGTTCGCTCGGAAACCCGATTTATTTATACAACGACGTTGGGTTGGGAAAGGATAAAAGATTATCAGTCACCTGGAGCGTGACACGCCGTTGTCGGCATGCTAACTTTGTTACCCGGTATCGACACGGAGAATCGAAAGCCAGACTGATGAGAGTGAGCGACCTCAAAGTGCAAAAAAAAGAGGAAAAGCGAAGGTAGAGATAGTGATGGGAGCGAGAAGAAAATAATGGAGCGGAAAAAGAGACACAGAAAGAAGGAGAACGAGAGCGACGGATAAAGAAAGGAAGAAGGGAATGCGGGGCGATAGTAAAGGGTGACGTAATGGCAAAGAAACAAAACAATAAAAAAGCTAGAAAATGGCAAAGAGAAAAATAAGACAAATTTAAATCGAATGTAAAACAATGTGAATAAGAAAACAAAGAAAAATAAATAATAGACAGTGATTAGGAAATATTAAAAATAAGGAAGAAAGGAAGCTGCAAAAAAATAGATTAAATAGATTAATAGATTAAATAATCAAGAAATAGGACAAGAAAAAGGGAATAAATGCAAAATATATTAATTAATCTTTATTATAAAATAAGGAAAAATTATTAAAAATTGTCGAAAGGAAGGGGCAAGAAAAAAAATAGTGTACAATCATAAATATTAATGCGTCTAGTACACCAGCATTTACACAAAGAGATTTTGCAATTGCAATTCATTAATTTTCTCTTTTTTTTTATAATAAAGTAATTAAACTGTACTATTAACTAATTATTATAAACAAAAGACGTTTTTTAAATATTGCAAGAAATTTGATTATTGAAAGCAAAAGATCGAGGGATACATGTATAAGGGTAACTAGTATCTGATAAACATGTAGGTACGCGAATGTCAGAAAAAGAGGGGACTAGAAGGGGAAACTTGGAGTGTGAACAAGGTGTTTGCTGATAACAAGAGTGTCGATGTTGTGCTGTCGCTATAAATTTATTTTCGACGTATTGGCTGCCGTTCGTCTAAGCTGCTAAAAAAAAAAAAAAACAAGATTCTGTTACGAGATAAGCCCTCGCTCTCGTTCGAGATATCAGTTCCATTACCTAATGGTGGAAAATTCAACGAAAGGAGCCCGAATATTATTTTCTTTTTATAAAGCCCAAATTCACAAAATATTAAAGGAGAACTAAATAAAATGACAGCTTGGAGCGTGTATTATTATTGCAATTAATTGAAAGAAAGACAAAAACAGATTAAATGTTGATATAAAACTGATTAAAAGTTAACAATACCTTTCTCTCTTAAATATGCATTTAGAAATAATATTATGTATAACTATTTCTCGAAATATATACATTTATCAGACAGAATGATCGTTCTTTAATTTTATCATTTGAACAAATCATTAATTAAATTTCACGTTGTTTAATTATTCGCGAGAAGGTCGACATTAAAATATTGCATCCTAAAATTACTACGCAATTCCCACATGCCGATACTTGTGCACAATTTATCAATAATTCTATACTTCCATTAAGACCGATTAATCGTTTACAGCTCTCCTGCTTCGCTGCTTCGTTAAAAGCGGAGATATATTTGCGTGTCAATGGATATTTTATAATACTTTATTTCCTTTTTTTTTCAAATTGCAATCCCAATGCCCATACAATTAAGCAAGTTCGCAGGCCAGCTGGCGACGTATCTCGCTGCGTAGTTTAATTCGTTTTCGTGTTCGGACAAGGAAAAGTAATTTCGCTTGCGGATTTGTCGATATGTACGAGGTCGATTTTACGGTAAAATTAAACTGGCAACTCAAATGTACGAGAAAAGCTCTCTCAGATGTTTCGCTATTTCGTCGGAGTAAATCGCGCAGGTACCGCCATACCTTCCCGTATTACGTAAGAAACTTTGCGATTCATATCAGAAAATATATGTGTTACGTGACTCTCAATACTTCGACATGTCGTGACACAGCTAATATCCTACTTTTCACTATTAGAAATGTTCCGCTTCTACTATATCTTCTAAAGTAATATAAGTATAAGAATCGTGAAATATATATATATATATATATATATATATATATATATATATATATATATATATATATAATAAGACAATATAAGTAGAACCATTTTTCTTATAAACACATTTAGAAACACTCTCTCTTTTTCCACACTTTTTATTCTGCAAAATTTTCAGCATAGATTTTTATGTATGTACAAACTTTTGCCATGTTCTATTGTTACCTATCATATATAAAACTTTATCTTCGGGTATGATAAACGATGAAACAGACGTGAAAAAGAATGAGTGGCAGGCAGGATAGAGGAAAAAATAAACTTTTTATTGCGAGCCTCCACAAACAAACTATCGTAATAAAAATTCAGAAAGTTTCGCATACTGTGTATTTGCGTAAGATATGAAAATAACAATTAAAATTATAGCAAAAAAAATCAATATAATTGTGCGATTTACATTTAGATACAGAAATGTTTTTACTTTTAATCGCTTATTAGTCCACTGCCATTGATATTTTCGAGCTAAACAAAAAATAAAATTTCAAAAATAGAAAAACGAGTATAATAACATTTTTAATGTAAAAGTTTTCTCTTATTTCCATTTTCTTTTAGATTTTCTAAAAAAATATTATTAATTTTTATAGAGAAAAAATTTAGAAGATTATATTAAATTATGGCTTTAAAGGAAAATTTACGATAAACGATATTAACGTTTAAAAAAAAAGTTTTTATGCTTCATGAAAAACTTTGGAAATCCAGATTTTGTTACTGCGTATAGTATGTAGCATATTGCATCGAAAACGAAATTAGTTATACGTTTGCATCAGAGCATCATAAGATCAGGGAAGACTCTAATCATTAATACAATTTCTGGCCTGAAACTTCTGTCGTTAGAGAAATGTTTTTATGTATTTATGTTACTTTTATATTGAAATGTAGTTCTCTATGAAGTCATTAAATATTTTAAATATATTTCCTATCGAATAAAAATTTTCCTACTAATTTAATATTTAGTCATGCTTAAATATTAAGCCATATAATATTGCATAATGTAATATCATTATAAGTAATCTTTAAGTAATTTTTAAGTAATTGTTAATTAAAAATGTCTACTCTAATCTTTCAAATGATGCTTATTAATTCTTATCTATATTTTAATCTCGTATGAAGGAAACTTTGTTTGTTATATTTCGTGTGATAAAGATTGGCCATAAAGAATCAAAAACAAAAAGCAATATAACGACGGCTTGTTATGGACGATCCTGAGCGAGGCGGAGTGACAAGGGTGTGCGCCAACACTAACAGAAAACGAGGGTGTTAGCGGCCGGTCATTCTGTAAGGGCGGAGGGTGGTTTCGACATTGAAGGATGGCACATCGCTCTGCGAGACGCGCCGAGAATGCTTTGCCATGTACACGTACAACACGCGTTTAGACAGAAATGTAACTCGTGCTGCAAACGGGTTGCATCCCCCGACTAGACGGTCCGCGGACCGTACAGCTCGCGTATGAATCGTTTTCGTACTGTGGCGAATAACGTTCGACGGACCGACATATGTGTACCTCCGCGATTTTATCGGATTTAACTATAAAACTACGTGATGCAACGTCAAAGCCATGTTTTGTTCCGAAGCATTCTGCGTGAGCGAATTTTGTTGTAATTGAGAGAACACATATATAACGTTGTCAGGATGTTGACGGTCTTTTTAAAGATAAATACTTTATTAAGCTGTCTGGCAAAATTTCAGAATTAATTTCAATATAACAAAATATCAAAAGAATTCAATATCGACATATGGCTTAAATTCCAACTAAAAAACTATTATATAGTTAAAATATTGTTGAATGCAATATCTTTCAACTATAATTAAAAATTAGATTTATATATAACTATATGTTTATATATTTTTTAAATATATTTTATATATATATTTTTTAAATTGAATATAATATAAAATTTCTAAAATTTATCTATTTCAATAACATTCTGTAGATAGGACATTGTAAAACCACACGTGTTTTACCAGCGTATTATGGAAATTAATTAGAATCGAAAATCTTAATCGAAAATATCGAAAATATTACAATAGTTTTGTAGTTATAAATGATCAAAGTTGGTCAATAATAGCACATATAATTTCTCAAACTTATAACTACACGTACACACAACTCGTTATAAAATATACTCGTTATAAAATATCTTCTTTTTTATTTATATCAAATTTAAATTTTCTAGATATTTCAAGCACTTGTACTTTTTAATTACTATTTAATTGCATAATAAAGTACCGAAATTGCGAATAAATAAGCAAAGCGACCAATAATAATTTATTAATAAAGCTTATTTTGTAAGCTTTTTAATTATCAAATTACTGATCGCTTTAGTTAGCATATATCTGTTCTAATTTTATTATACAATTAAATAGTAATTAAAATTTCAAATCACCATATGCATAATAATTCGATAAATATTTGCTCGCGGATTTTAGGATTAAATATTACATATTAATTCATCGTAACCCATCCATTTATATATATATATATTTCTATAAAAAAATTTATTTATTGGTAAAATGTATATGTTGTATTTTCTTAACTTAAATTATATACATTTATATAGATATTATATATATAGATTTATAATACATTTATACAGATTTTATAACACAATGTTTCTCAATAAATCCATTATCTCATTTGAAATAAAAATATTTTATCACTCACCGACACGATGTGCAGCAGCAGAGTCATATAACGCAAACTTCTGATTTGTAAAATATCGAAATTAGAATTGGGATTCAAAATAACTAACGTTTTAAAAACTAATTATGAACATGAAATAATTATGCAATTCTCGAGAAGAATCATTTTTTGAAATAAATTTTTATAAAATCCAGTAAAAGAAGAAGAAAAAGAATAGAAAGGGGTTCAACACTGATATAAATAATCCAGATAGCGAATGGTAAATAAGAGATTAGATACCCCATTGCTGTTCCGTTGTCTTCCGATGCCACCCTAAGCCTCCTCCTCTTCCTTTCTTGTTCTTTCATTGCTGTTCTTTCAGAGCACCCACAACGCAACACAACACTCACGTAAAGACCGTTAACTACAATCGCACGAACGTGGGAATTACTTAATCGTACGAGCTGATAACGATAATCGTTTTTTTGGTATTTGCTGCGACGACAACATCGAAAAATAATGCAAAGGCACACGGAACTTTTCACTATTGTTACGCGAATGATAACCGAACGATTTGTGAACACCGCGTGTCATACGCTACAAAAAACGAGCGTCGTACATCAGCCGTTGTAAAATATTTTGATAAGATACAGATACGGATTCTGTAATAAATAATGAACTCTGTTTTCTATATTTCATATTGATTAATAAATTGGCATATTATACGCGGGCATTCAGTTACTTAAATTACATGGATCGACGATTTATGTATTTACGCTGTTTCGCCATCTCGATTCGAAAATGATAGGCAGATCACATATGAATTGGAGGAGAACTCAAAGCGATGTACCGTATATCTCAATGCAAACATGGTCGATAAAATCATTATTAATCGAAAGTATATTAATGAAGCGGTGATTTGAAATTCTCATTATTCTCCATCGCTCCGATTTCTAGCTCAAACTAAATATTTGCGTCAAAACATAGTTGTCGTCTAATCTTATGAGTCGTAGTAACGGTAGTTCATACACTTATCGGTAATTGTTATTTGTAAAGAATGATTGTGTCCCGAGAGATAATCTAATGATGTCTAGTACTTTTCACAATCATTTTCGAAAGATAATGTGACATTATGTGAAGCGGCATGTGTCACTACTTGCTCGAGTGTCGGCGTACGAATGATGACATCGTGTACGCACGGCGCGTCGTTAATGAGTTCGCGCGTCACGGCGCGCTCGACCTTGATACGCACTACGGTATGCATGGTATCGTTTAAAATATTGATTAATTTCTCTGTAAAATGTGTAATTAATCATTTAAATTTTTATATAAAAATAGATAAAATCATTTTTATATATAACAGTTAAAATTTACTAATAATTATATTTATTAATAAAATTACTGATAAAATTCTATCTTAAATTTTGATTAATTGAATCGTCTAAAGCTTAAGCATATAAACGCAATTAATATAAACGCATCTGAACGCATAAACTCTACGCAATATCGTTAATTTTTAATTATTGTAATTTGAAAATTATTGTGACTTTTTAAGATTTTCAATTTAGATTAATCTTAAGATGTTTGAATAATCTTCAGAACCGTTAAAGAACTATACGGTAATTATATGCAGATCTTGTATAAAAAAATATTCTTGCAATTAACATTTTTCTAGAAACCGTCATCTAGACTCAGGCCATTAACGATGATATTTTCAAAGCTTTGCGCGTCGCTTCGTAGAAGAAACACACCGTAATCACTGCGCTAATCGACGCCTTAATTATTCTTCAATTATGCGCGACGGTGCACTGTGCGTTATCTAGTTTCTCTTGCCTTATTCTTGCTTAGTATTTTATGGTAAAGAACCACAACGTCACGCAGATGCATCGGTAGATATATATACAAGGTATAGTACAAGTAATTTGCAGTTACTGTTCGTGTAACACGAAGCAGCGAAACAGCCGTTGTTTCCCAAACGCGAATGTCTCGATTACCTCGTTAACTTTCTCTTTCTAATGTTCTAATGTTTGTAACGGTCCAATTATGCTGAATAAATTACGCTTCTGGTTCTTTCTTTTCTACCAAACTATCGCTATAACCCGAAAAAGAAACAATACCTCTTAAAACATTTTACGTACGATTAAATAATATTGTTATATTATGTGATTATATCACTTAAATTAATCTATATTAAAATTGTACAATAATGTTATAGATTTCAAAGTTTTATATCATTACAATTACACATTTATAAAAAATAATGTATTAAAATTGTAAGAAAAACGTTTCTAGGCGATAAAACATTCATGAATTGAATATTTGAAAGAAAATTATTTATCGCTCACCTGTTCGACCCACAGGTTCGTCGTCATGATTTGATTCTTCAAGTTCTGTAACAAAAATCGTTTTTTCAATAAATATATACAGCATACATTTTTAATTGTACAATCTATCATAAATTGAGTATCTGTTTGCAACTCCATATTCTATTTAATTCAATAAATTATACTTAATTTTTTACAATAATCGGTAATTTAATTTATGTTATATATTTTGTTCTAACTTTTCATTATACATATATACATATTTTGGAATTTTTCAATTTACAGAATTTATATTTTCAATACAGTTATATATTATAAGATTCATTTTCAATGTATTTTAAATTTATTTATTTTTAAATAAGAGAAGATGACATTGGTAAGATTACGTAAAAAATATATCATTTGACATTCTCTGAAAATTTGTTTAACTTCCAAAAACAATTCTTACGCGGTCTTATTTAGCAAGTGTTTGGCAACGGATCTTCTTCAATAGAAAATGTACGACCCCTCTTGTCTCCTTTTTGACACTTGTCACCCGCAGCGCATTGTAATTTCCGGATTCAACGCCGACTAATTGGACATAGCTAGCTGTTTGGACACATGAATGGAACTTGCAGCTGTAATCCTAGTTATGGACTGCTATGCGATTTTGGACTTTCCGCTATTTCGTGAACGTTCCCGACATTCAAACTATACCACACGTGGAATCTGTCCACACCCGCATCTGTTTGCATGTGCGCGCAAATCTAATCTTGATTGAATGCGAACAATGTGTGCCGGAGACAAGTAACATCCTCAAATAATTCTGCAATATTGATATAATTTGCTATTGACTTTTGGATACACGATTAATTATCTATTAATAAAATCGTAAACGTTGCTATTAATACCGTCATAATTATTGCAATTACTGACTATCAAAATTATGATGTTAACATTAATTTGAGGAAAATATTATCTAATGCAAATTATAGAAGTTAGATACAAACTTTCGGTCAACGTTTTATCTTCTTGCTTAATTCAATTATGTATCATTGTTCCTTCGTCGCTTTCATTCTTTTAATTTCACAGTAACGTGTCGCGAAAATTTATCTATGATAAATTCCGCGTCAAAATAATAAATACGTGCATTCATGATGTTAGGCGATATGACAATGAGAAAGTGTCCGACAAGGTAATCATCGCAACATAGTCGCATCGAGGACCGGTATTGAATGGATATTCACTCTGGAATGAGTTATCCTCCACGATAGGAAGGCGGATTGCATTCATATGCAAATGTAATAATACCAATATAGCTTTGGTCCGCGCGTTTCGATGAATCGCGGATGTAAATGTAACGAAAGCCGGATATATTATTGCGATGCTATCAAGAAACGTTGATGTTGCTTTACGTGGAAAGTGTAATTTGATCTTTTATTTCTATAATTATGATATTATTAAAGGGATTAATAAGATAATGGAAATAATATGAAAAGAGCATTTTCTTTTTAATAGGTAGCATTATTTTAAGTTTGTATTTTTTCTAATTCTGTTGCAATTTTTTGAAATAATGAATTGTATGTATTGTATTTCTCCAATGTGTTTTACCTTTCCATATTTTTTATATTAAAAATGCACCGCTAACAAGAACATTTGTTTTTCTGCTGAAGAGAAACAATGTTACTCTTGTATTTTTTGAAACAATGTTGCTTCCTTCCTTTCTTTTAATTTGTAGATAACAAGCGCCAGATTGTTACTTGCGCCATTCCGCCGACTGAATTTTTGCGAAATTATAGAGTTCGTCGGCGACGCGCATTATCGTGATTATAGGGGCAAAGGCTAATTAATTCGTGCGTACTGCGTACCCGTGCACATGTTCGCCCATTCGCTCAAAATTAATGTCATTTCGATTATAGTCACGAAAAGCGGAAAACTCACGTGTCGGTTTGTGCGAATTTCCGCGCCAATACAAAAGTGACCGCACTCGTCAATCTGGATAATCGATTTTGACACGAAACAGTGTCGAATGCAACGACAATAATGATAACAATAATCTCATACTTCTTAACGTATTAATAACATAATGTGTTTACTAGTATTAACATAAAATCACAATAATGACAAATCTAACAATACAGTAGCTTAATATATTAAAATTATATTGAGATATTTTTTTATTGTCAATGATAATAAATGTCATCAAATTTGACTTGTGATATTACTAAGTAATTTCTATTAATAATGTGATGTCCTAATAATTGTTTATTATTGTAGTTAGCTGATACTCTTTATGCTATCAGCCACGACATGAACAATTCGAAAAGCAGCAGAGTATAACTTCAAATTGTTCTCGATATCACGTCGTATTGCCAATTGTGGGCGGGGTGAAAGGTAATTAGTAAATTACTTTATGTGTAATTTAACTCTGATTGCGGTGGCGAGTGGGCACGCCGTACGAATGCAGGAATACGCGCGTGACCATTAGCGCGAGCGCACAATATGTTAATTGATTCCAGCATACGCGACAGGTTCTGATACATAGGATATTAGACTCGCATTGCGCTGATCGTAAATTGAAAATTCCTGTGTCGAGTTCTCGCGTACATTTGTATGCAAGAGTATCCGTCAGTCGATTGTTTCTGATTAATTCTCGCGTTATACAGCATGTCGCATTGAGGTCAGTTAGTTCAGGAAGGGATAAATTACTCTTGCTTTTTAGTAATTACGACAACGATGAAGATGGTAATTATTATGCGCACGACCGTGCTTCTCGAGAGATGAAAAACAGAAGAATGTTGGATATAATAAGTTTATCAATTAAGTTTATGAATTGTTAAGTTAATTATTTAATTAAGTTACATCAATTAACGTTTGTATTACCTATATCTATATCATTTCGATGTGTATTCAAAAGTATTTTCTGAAAACTTCAAATGTTTTGAAGATTCTATCTTTTCATAATATATTGGAAACTATTCATGTGTGTTGTTTTTTTATTAGAAAGTTTAGTGTTACTAATAAATTATAAATCTACGGAAAATATATATTTTAGAAAATTCGATTTGATCCTTTTTCGTTCCTTTGTGAATTTATTTAAGTAATATGTGTGTACCTTGTATCTCTACGGTCATCTCTTGCAAATGTTGCAGCTATGAGAAACGCGATAGGAAAAGTGAAATAGTGAGTGGCAAGCGTTATCAGGCAGATCTAATTTGTATCGCTTTTCGAGAATGTCTTATCGATTTAGCGCGATTTAAACTTGGTAGCAGATAAGTTTTGCACTTTTGCGAGCTTTTTAGTAAAGAATAAAGATAAAGAAGAAAGTAAAACACTCAGAACTAAAGCTTCTTAAGGAGTAATTAATATCGGTAATTCCGATATTCCAGCATCCTCTTAACGTCAATTTCAATCAGTAAATAGCTTTATAAACAGATTGTTCTGTAGCATTGAACGGTAAGAATGTCAATTTAAAATATAAATTGATTGAGAGGATGTGAGACAAAAGAGTTATATTTTATACAAAGTTTACAGGCGTATATATTTAAAAAATTATAAATTATATTCTTATGAAACATTTATATTCTTCATTTATTTCCAAACGTAAAATATTAATTGATCTGAACAGATTTGTATATCCTGCGTTAGGATATTGTGTCTCAGTTTTATTGTAATACGAGATCCGGAATTAATAAGTCGTACGAACGGCAAATATTATGAAGTTGACAATATGACAAAGAACGAATAGTAAAACGCTGTAGCTCTCGAAAATCAATTTCTCCATTTTGTAACGTCGTAAATCAAAATGACCGATTGGAGTGGAATTAGAGTAGCAAAAATAGATGTATGCTCAGGACGGCTGGCGAGAGATGAATAATGCTCTGTTTTCCGACGTTGAATATTTAAGATTGTTGAATATTCACAAAACGCGTGAAATGTTTCGATGCGACAACACAAATTTACGTAAAGCATAATTCTTCGTTCATAACAGGAATATCTTGAATATATCAATTGTAAATAATTCGGAGCAATACAATTGTCAAATCTAAGAGCTTATAACTCAGTAAAGTTTATGCTTGAATTTAATTTCTAATTAAACGTATCAACGTTAAATAAACCTTTATAAGTTTCTTTCTGTTACTTGCAATCGCCGACGAATGACAGATAACATTCTACCGGCTATTTTATAGCAATTAGATATTTATATTCATTGCACACGATAAATTCAGATAATTATGTGTTACTTCCAACCATTTCTCGATTATGCTCATCAAAAGAAACTTAACGTATTTAACATAGCACATTAATGAACGCATATCGAACGCAAAGTACCGAGCTGCAACCGACGTGAATTTGACATGCGCTATTCGAACGCTCTGCGAGCAATGTGATCCTCTAAATGCATTAAACCGCAATAATTAAGAGGCATGTTGACAATCGGAAAGCTGCATTTGCAAATATCGATCGATGTTTAATCCAATTTCTTTTCAGTATATATCAGCTATTGGAAAACGAGTAAAGAAATTTCTACATATTTCCACGCAATTCAAATAAAATGTTTTATATCACTACGAGATTATCGTATTATTTATGCAATACGTTTTGTTAAAAGAGTTATATAAAAATATTATATAATTAATTTACTAATTTTCGAAATGTCTTTCATGTTATTATTTATTAATATTTACATTGTTTGGTAATTATTTAAGAATTCTCTTTGAACGCTATTTAAATAATAAAACAGACTAGAAAGAATTATTTCATTAAAGGTTCGACAGGTAGAACTTTTGAGTCAAGAAGGAAAGCTCGTTTATTTAAAAGTTTCTAGTGGAAACGGCGTATAAAATCCGCTCGATGCTTTTAGGACCCTCAAGGCTTTCCGCGATTCTTATACAGCTTTCCAGTTTTTATACGATATTCGGCAAGTAGAGCATGTCAGATTTTACGCTATAAATTTAAGCGCGCAGTTATAAACTATTTCATTAATAAATTATGTGGTGAGATTTTTTGCGTATCATTTCCGCAGACAAAATTTTAAATCATAATGAGTGTATTATATACGTTTGTTAAAAAAATCATATGAAAATGTTATAACATTAATTCTAACTAATTTTGCGAGATGCCTTTAATATTATTTATTAATATTTATATTTGACATAAAAAAGTGGTATGGAACTAGTTTAAAATATACGGAAAGAACGGTTTTGCTAAAGTATCTAAATATTTAGATCATTATTGATCTGAACAACTTATTGATCTAAAAATAATTTTGTTAGACCATAAAAATAATTGCTAGAATGTCACAATTTTTTGCAGCATTGTTCATTATGCTCTTGAGCGTCCTATGTAATAATTTTGAATAATTTTAGTTTAATAAAATTATTTTCTGATCTATATCTAGCTAAATTTTTTAAATAATTCAACAAGATTCATTCTTTGCATATATTTGGCAGATCTAAAACTGGAATTTATTTTTTTTTAATTTCTGATTCAATGGGTCGCTAAAAACAAAATTATCACGTTATGGATGAATCGCAGAATAAAATTAAAATATTTAAATCGCGATTTAAAGTAATAACATATATATTAGCTCTTTCAATATATGTACATATGTGTGTATGTATATATTTCATCATTTTCTCAATACATTTTGGGCAAGTGCAGCCTAAGTCTGAAAGATGCAAAGTTGTTATGAAATTGTAAAGATGCACATAAAAATCGATATAGTCGATCTTTTTATACTTGCGTTTATGATTTGCCTGCAGATGTGAATCGTCGCACATGAATAATGTAAACCGAACATTGCGCAAACGCATGAAAATCGAAAAGCCATTTGCGACGGGAAGATTTTCGCCGCATTGCGCAGTTGTCAATGTCGAGCTGTCACTTGCAGTCACTATTAGACAGTGGCTACATTCAGCAGAAAAAGCAGCTTAGTAAGCGCTGATTAGATTATACTTTTAGATCTAAACTGAGATAGGACTATTCTTCTAAATCTAAAAAATATAATCCAATCAGCGCAAAGCGCTTATTAAACTGCTTTTTCTGCTGAACGCAGACATTGATTGATTATTATTCTTGTGAATAGAATTAAGGCAATCACTTATCATGATTAAGAATTAATAAATCACTTAATCATGATTAAGATAATCGTTAAGTACATATATAACTGTTATTTAGATTAGTTAATTATGTAATTGTTATTTAGATTAATTATATCAATCGTTACTTCGAATGTTAATAATTTAATATATTTTATAACAAGAAGCAGATTAAAAAACTGAAAAATGTAGATAGCATAATGTCAATTCTTGCGTCGAACCGCAGTTCGCTTTTCAGCACAAATCACTGTGTACCGATCGTAATTGAATATCCAATTCGCATCGGCAATCCTCAGCGCAGCCACATTTTTATCCCGCCGCCCACGAGAAATTTACATATTTATGAGCAAATTTCAACCTTCGCTAGAACGCTTACAAGGAACCTTCGTGTTTGTACGTACGAGTGCTCTCAACGAGTGCTCTGGTAAAGGTACAAGCAAGTAAGCTTACTTGCAAGAGTTACCCGTCAGTTTCATTGTACATATATAATACTTATGCGCGTTTAATTGCATAAGACTGGACGAGCAATAAAAGCTGAAGTGAACAGCCAAATTTATGTAATCCTTTTCAAAGTTGAGTTTCATCTCTTGCCTAAATAGCAGGAGATTGGATATTAAGCTCGTGATAACTTCTTGTTCCAAGTTCTTCAATTTATTTCTTAAAGATTCTTTAATTTAATTAATTAATCGTTCTAACTTTACGTATTAACTTTTTATATGTTCTATATTTTATATGTATCTTAGAAGTGTTTTTAGATGTCTCGTAATTAATCACACTCGCGAGCATTTGCAAGCACTATGTGGCGCATCTACTGACCATCATTATCGTGATAATCTACTTGATGCTTCTGCATCAGCATCAGAGCGCATCGTGATGCTGAAGGGTGTATTTCACGCTGGTGTTTGCTCGGGATGGTTATCGTGGAGAAATTCCGGTTTCGGAAGTAGGGATAAACAGATAGTGTTTGATCAATGAGCAAAAGGGGAAATAGGTAGGAAGCGAAGGGAAATGGAAATAAAGGATGAGAGCGTTCGCAAAAAGGTTGGAAGAAGAGATATCAGTTCTTCGCGATTGTTACACGAAAGGCTACTCAACTAATCTCCTGTGTCAATTGCTCACAATAATTTGAACGCTTATAAGGTGAATAATGCATAATCTCGCGTAATAAAGAGAAATAAATGATTCTAAGATGTCAATGTTGCAACCAACTCGTTGCTAGATTTTTACCAAGTAAAAAAAGTACTAAAATTGCAATACCGTAACGAGTTTTTGCGTAGATTATTGCAGTTGATTCCAAGGCAGATTACGTTAGCGGCAAACAAGAAAATTGCGCTCGGAAGAACGCCAGATATTTAGGATCGATTAAGAGTGGAAGATTAATGAAGATCGAAGTCACTGATATATATTAGCGTGCTAGACAGGTTCTTGCCGTAATTTCGCATTCCTGAGCGACGGAGGCGAAACGACGAGATTCATTATGATTTCCATCATCTGTCGTCTGACTCTCGTCTTCGCCCTTTAGACAGCTCGATTAAGCCCAGCACGATCGTGTCAATCACGTTGACTTGTCTCTAATTACGTTACGTTTCCACAATTACGAGTTCTCATATATAATATTACTCTTCCGTTAGTAGAGTGTTCGAAAGAGTGAGAGAGAGTGAGAAAAAGAGAGAAAGAGAGAGAGAGAGAGAGAGAGAACTCTTACGTGTCGTAATAATTTACGTAATAATTTTTAATTATATAACTCAAGTTAAAATATATTTAAATTGTTTGTTTTTATATATATGCTTAAGCTTACTTCCTTTTTATAATTTGCAATTTTATTGCAGTTTGCATTTTATAATTTGCAATTAATTGTAAGTTATTTAATATAAATTTATAAATTTATAAATTTATTACGATAAACATATCTGCGTAAAAAATATTAAATGTGCAAATTAATTCGAGGCTTTTATCTTTGCACAAATCTTTTTTTGCGTAAATATTGAATTTTGCAGTCGATGTCAAGCATAAGATTAGGATTTTCCTCTTAAAAACTTGAAAACAATCTTGAAAAATCTTTTCATCGCGAGTAATGAATTTGCGAAAATTGATTAAAAGTAAAGATATCGAATTAATCTGCATTTACATATTACTGGCCGTTGAGGCAACAATCGTGTATAACATTTTTTTTTTTAAATAAACTCTAGAGAGAATACAATTTTTTTTAATGAATAGAGAAAGCTTAAGAAATTGAAAACGAGTTAAACTCTTCGCCGCATATCATTATTAGTAATTACGTAATCCGATCTAACATACACCTCCTGGCGCATTAACCATGCTAAAGTGCATAATCCTGCGTACGACCTATAATATTGTATCATCGTAATAGGTCTGATCAGCGGCTTTTCATTACTACTGAACCAATCATTCATGCGCGGGACCATAATTCGGACTCGAGAGTCCGAGTACAAACAGCTGTTAGATATTCATATCGAGAGGCAACATTGCCGCTTTCTCATCACTTTCATGGATTAAGAGCCGCGTTCATCCCTTTTGATGGTTGACGTAACATCGCGCGCCGCGTATCTTACGCGAAATGATTTTCGTTTAGGCGGCGGCACGTTCGCATCTCGGAGCGAGGATTAGATAGGACGGGAATAATTCTCGCCTAGTTGATCTACGTACTTCGCCACTTTGCTATATTCAAGTTTGAAATAAAGAAAACATAAGTTCTGGAATCTATTTCTTTTTTAAGACACGCGTGATAGAATTATGAAAATTCGTATTTTTAATTCAAAGTAGATAAATAAATATGACTTTTATATTCTTTTTATTAAGCAATTTGTTAATTTTTTCGAAAAGTTGTTCAACTAAATATAAACCTCAAGTTTTTTTGATGAGAAAATTTTATATAGACTAGCAAATGATTCCATAGTAAGTGAAACGGTTAAATATTTTTAATGCCACGCGGCATTTCTCTGAGCGCAGTTAAACGAGCAAACTTTTGAGAAGTGCAATTACGATAAAACGAAATAAAAAATAAAAACTAAGATACAATATTATTTATTCTGTATATTTTGCATGAAATAAGTTTCTTTACGAATAGCAAATACAGCTAAATAATTTCCAAAAGCAATTTAAAGATAGTAACTTTTGTTTATCGAATTACATCATCTAAATTATTAATATGTCAATTCCCCAAAGTTCTCTCAAACTTTTAATCTCGATTTTACAATAAATGATATAACACATTTCTTTTTTAAATAGTCATGACCAATTACAAACAAAGATATTTTTGTTGTAACGATTGACTGATTTTTATTCTTACGCGCCATTGAATTTATATTTATTTTTTCATACGGTTTGTATTTATTAATGAATAATATGAAGTTTCAATTAAACTTTCAGGTCAAAATTAAAACATTCTTGATAATTTTCTTTCATTTATTTTTTTTTTTTTATGTTTCGCATTTGCGCTACTAATTTACAATATCTTACCTTTACCTTCAACTTTAAAAAAAAATAAAGAATCATCTTACATTTAAATAAAAAATATTTCTTTTAATTATACATTATACGTGGGATATTGTATATTTAGGATTAATTTTAATAATTTTTAATAAATTTTTTGATCAGGTTTATATCGCGATTTCTGAATGAATTTCTTTTCGAAATAAATGGCTTAAAAATATCAATCAACAAATATCGTTAATACAGCATAGAGAGTAGCATGGTTGGTCTAATGATGACGCATGCACTCGAAAGGATGAACTAACCACAAAGCAAATGGCCCGGTCCAATAATTACCGACGCCGTTGTCGTAGTATTACGCCTGGGGATGATGTAGGTCCGTTAGGGGATTTTGAAATTTGCACCGTAATGGCTTTGCTGCTAAATGTTCGGCACTGTCTTAATTTTAACGATTAACAGACGATTAACAGTTCGGCAATAACCGATAATCGTTTATAAATTATCAAACTTTTCTCCTTTATTCATTTAAAATTTGTCTTTAAAAGTTAACAAGATTTGAGTTTTCAAAAAATATTTAAGTTCGAAAATGCAAATGTTTGTCAAGATTAATCTGGGATCTGATAAATCGCGCGCTATCCTAATCGTTTAACAATACATCGTATAAAAGACAGATAAAGTTTTGTCAATTTTTTTAACTCATTTTACGGTCTGACATTTCGATCACGAAACAGCTATAAGATTCAGGTGCAAATGAATATCTCTCCGTAAAGTTTCAAAAACTTTTCTTCGTCCGCGCGGCGGCACGATTTAAGTTGCTGTTATGCAACGCAGGAAACGTTCGCGAAAGTTACACGAGTACATCGCGGACTACCGTTAACTCTACCAAGACACGATCTCAAGCCTAATTTGCGAGATTCATGAATTTAAAACATCTTCCGTGTATCACGACTAAGTTGGCATCTAATTAAATCTTATCATTCTTGTTTCAAAGAAGATTCGAAGTTAAGATCAAGATTTTGTTTGTTACGCGTTTTCCTTTTTCAATATCGACAGCAGTGTCATTGAAAGAGGTAACATGCTTATCTAAACAGACTTATCTAAATGGAACGTCACATAATTTAACAAAGAAAAGATCAAAAATAAAAATTATCATTTTTTACAGATAAAGAAATAGATTTAAATTTATTACTATACATACTTATATATATTACATAATATATATAATATATAATAAATTATAATAAAATTATATTGCTTAGAAAAAAAAAGAAATATAAATTTTTCACTACTTAAAAACAATGTTCTCAAAAAAGTATGATATAAAAAAACTTATTTTATGATTACAATCTATCGCATCATCAATCAATCTGTACATATTTCCAATTTCGTTATTGCACTTTATGTGATAATCATCTTTATTTGATGTAAAATTTGTTTATGATGGGTCCGTACGTCAAGTGTCACTACAACAACATCAGGAGTATAACGCGAATATCCCGAGGAAATTCAATGAGAAGTCGTACGTACAGGGAAGTTTTCTCACAGAAGAGTCGCGAGTGGAACAGGGTCGAGAGGTGACGCCGCCATTATTGTGCAAATTAAGGAAAATGTAAATTCTTTATCATTTGCATCGCGCGTAACGCCGGGGAATATTCAACGGCGACACGGGACAAAAAGAATTCGTCGGACGGATTTCTGTGAAACGAAGGTAGTCGACATATTATCAGGGATTTTGCCAGAATTACGGGATTTTTTGAAGGTAACGCGGCACATTAGTGATAAAGATTTAGAACACGAATATAAAGTTTGTTGTTTATACAGAGAGCACATTTCTTAACACACATATAATTTATGTGATAAGTTAAATAATAAAAAAATGATGGGATACACAAGTAATAAATAAAAAGAATTATTTGCTCTTATTTTCACAAAGACAGCTGTTTCAATTATATTCCGATTATATTTATACTTCGATTAACGTCATCATTGTGAGCAATTCTTTATGTACTTTCACGAAATTCGGGATCGCAATTTTTTCAGAATTCGTTGCCTCCTTGCAATAGCAGGATATTTTGAGACATCAAATTTTCAAGCTACGAGCACTACATTTCCGCCGTTTTATATCGCTTTTCCGTATTCTCAGATTTTTTTATTTCGTATTCGTTCGCGTAATCTCGAACGGATCGATAAATGGCTTCGATCGTCATATTGCTAGCAAGCTATTCCAATTCCCGGACAAGCCCCATACCTGATCTGATTCGGGTTGACCTCCGATTTAGGAATGCCAGGAATGCTAGCAGCTCATGTACTATGGCGTTCACATTCACGGTCTTCACCGTCCACGAATTGCTACGTATACATACAGGTCGGCGGTTTAGCGCGGATGAGGTTCGGGAGCCACGGCGGTAGGCCACTTGTGTCATTAACGCATATCGATACGGATACATAATTTCGGTTTGTTCCAATCGTGCCTCCATACACGCGCGTTTATTCTATCAAAGAAATTACATTGCCGATCTAATCCCGATCAGATACACCGATAATTTGATGCAATTTAGGCTGACCTCCAATTTTGGAGGAGTTTCAATCAAGCACGTATTCGCAAACATGTCATACACGCGAAAAGACGAGTAACGTTGCTTAAATCTTCGGTTAAATGTTAAATCGCATTTTTAGTTTAAGGATAGATAAGATAAGAACAAGTTGCAATTATGACTACGCTGCTCAAGAATTCGTAGGGAGTCTTTCTTTTATTTATGTACTTCTCACTTTGACAATCTGTTTTATTTGCTATTTTGTCTTAGCTAAGAATGTGAGCTAAAAGAGAGCTTAAAAAGACTTTCCTGCAAATTAAGAGCTTCAGAAGCACAAGTAAATAAAATCTTATTCTGCAACGTAGTTACGAGTATATTATATTTTAACAGAATTTCAATTAAAGTGCTTAATTAAGAAATTAAGAAATTACTTTCTGATTCTAAGATATCGTGCATAATGTGTGTGTGACGTAATGAACACCACGACGCGACAATTTTTGTGTTCCACATGGCAAATTTTTTACTTTTTTTCTCCTTTTGTTTGATCTGACTTACTTTAATGTAAATATTCATACACCTGAGTGTTACGCAGCCGCGGGTCGCAGATGCTAGAAAATGAAAATTTTTAAAGGGGAGGCTACGTGAAAATATTTAGTATCTCCGCATCACGGTTTTTTTCATCTTCTCAGAACTTTCGCGAAAGTTTCACCGTAATATATGAGAATCGAGCTAGAACTTTCCGCGAAGTATTAAAGTGATGCCCGATAGGGAGAGATTTAACTAGATCTTAGAATTCGACGTGAAATGATTATAGCGATCTCGGTGTAATGTGTCTTCGGTTTTAACGCTCGGTTTGAAGTGCAAGAAGTGACAAACAATTAACTCGCCTACCATGCTTTTATTTATTTTTTTTTTTTACTGCGGACCGCATTAGCGTTAAACTACGTGCCCACTGTACTTTAATTAAACCCGGCTGTACGCCGACTGTTCTCGGTACTTCTCGACTTTACCGCGTTCTGAAAAAAAGGAAAAGACAGCGAGGCTGCTGCAGAAATTGTTGCAGCAGTCGCGTCGTACGTTTTGCGGTAAAGTTTACCGTCGCAATGGACCGAGACTTTACTTTGAGTATCAGAATGAACATTTTCTTAAATTTTATTTTGACATTTATGTCGCTGTTACTCCGTTGATGTCGGACATTACATTAAATTACTCTATACGGAAAATATATCTTGCCGTAGTAAATAAATGTGCGCACGCATAAAAAAGTTAGAGAAATATCAGAAATAATATAATATCATAAAATGTATAAAATATAAAAGTAATTTTTTATTTTAATTATTTCACAATAATTTATTTCGCTCATAAAATATTTGATTAATTTATCTCATTCAATAAAATAAGCAACTTTGTCCCAATTACTTTGTTCATTGAAAAACTGTAGATTTAATTGAGCAATAAATTTAAAAAAGATTTTTTTTACACGCTTAAAAAAAGCGACCATATAATACTTTTATCATTCATTGCAATATTGTGCTATGACGGAAACAATCCTCTCTTCCAAAAAAAAAAGTTCCATTTCCATGACAATGCGGGCTTCCGAGCGTTACACAAAGAATAGTTTCACTATGGAATTTCGCGAATAGATGAGAATTAAGGGGCAGTTGATCGCACAAGCGAAAATATCGGTATCAACGGCGTGAGAGTTAATTAAAACATTAAATTTTGCGAATTCAATTAGCGCGTTTCGGCCTGCGCAAGTTTTTTGATAAATCGCTGCGAAAAAACAACGACGGAGAAATCGCACGGTCCAAACGGTGAGCGAAAGAGGAAGGCGCGAATAATATTTTACGAGCGTTCATTACCGTCGAAAAGAGCAGATGACTGCCCGTTTTTTTTAAATATTTGTAATAGAACCGATGTCTGCAACACGGCTGTCACGCCGCCCGCTCGGCAACCGGGAATTCCCGATGGTCGTATCACATTCGCCCTGCGAGAGCGTGCCCGCAAGCAACGCGAAATCTCCGCGTTAAACCTCCTCGGCAGCCTCCGTTTATTGAATGGAAAATTTTTACTTTAATATCAGTCGTTTGCAGACGCGAATTCAGGAAGTTTCAGCAGATATTGCCGGCGTGCCTCGACATTTTTCAAACGCAGTACACGTGACAGTAATGCTCCGATTAATTTTCAATATTTTCAACATTATTACGCATCCTGGAGAAGCGTAATAAAATATAAAATCGGGCTTGTGCAAGATATGAGTTTTTCTATGAATAAAAACACTTTTATCTCATCATTACTGCGAAGGAAAATCAGATCATCAGCCTACACACGCGTTGAATTTAATTAATTGTTACTGTTACAAAAAATTATATCATCTTATCTGAGAAATTACAATTTGTATATTATTGCGAGTAACGCAACTATCGCGCGCAAATTTGTTTTTGCGCGAATAAATTATTAACACGACATATTCTTTAGAACAAAAATTTTCGGTTAACAAATAAACGTCTCTAAATACGATTGTATTATAAAGAGTTGCATTATATTTGGATACTTTCTTTCCGCGTAAACGCGCAAAGAAAATTGCTCCACCCTTTCAGCACAAACATTCACGAACACATTAAATAAACGTTTATGAAAATTTTCTTCCGCTTCCACGCTCTCTAAATGAAATGCGCGAATGTGCTTCGCGTCAAATACTCCGCGTATTCCGCGAGTCAAGTACAGAGTTCAGTTTCTTTGATGACGAACATGTTTTCGTGTTTTCAAGAAATCGCGTTGTAGTTTATAGAAATTAGTTAAGAAATTGCTGAGAGACCCACGAGATCGTTCGCGAACCAAGTTGCAAACGGCTTCGCGTTGCGAAGCTAGAAAGAGTCCCATATTTCTCAAACTGTCTTGTTTCGTCCAATATTGTCGAAATAAATCGCGGAAACGTGACAATTCGGCGAGAGGCGAGAAAATTGCGCCTTCGGGATACGATTGCACATGTCCTCTTCGCATTTTTCACAAATATTACAAGTAACACGTCACGTCTGCCGTGTTCGATACGCGCGAATCTCTTCGTCTGTGTCGCGCCGGGGTCGCTGACACCGCGCGTTCGGGGTCTTACAGCCTTCTTCGCTTCTGGGACATTATTAGCCCTCGGGACTTTACATCGCGCCGAGACTCATTGCCCTCTCTCGCTAGAAACACTTTTCTGAAAGCACCGAGTTTCGCGCCGTGTTCTTGCACGCGGGACTTATTTTCTAAATGCGCCGGGAGGTTTATGGCGCGACGTGGAAAAAGAAGTAAAAGGATAGGCCGGGGTAGAACCGTGAATGGGATAAAAAAATGAGGTACGTCGGTATGAATAGCCGACATGTCGTTCAAACTTACGAGCGTTGTGCGTATGATATTTGTTTCGAAAGAGAGTCGAGTTTGCTTAGTATATTATTTAGTTTCATCGCGCGGAAGAAAAAGTAGCATATAATTTGGACAGAAAATTTAGACCAATAAAATTTAATGTTTGTTTACAATTTTATATATATATTCAATATTGTTACTATTAATGAACTTTTAAATTTATTGTTAATCAAAACACACAAAAACATTTTCGATTGTAATCATAAATGGAATTGGAAAACATCAATTTTACATATCCCGATTGTATACATGTAAATGAAAGAGACTCTTTCACATATGATATTTTCACACTTCGCGACACGATGTTATTGAGTTTGATATGATCAGATCTGAACTTTGGAAGGCGACATCGCAACATTCGAAACGACGGAATTTCTTTCAACTGTTTCTGTAAACAACGTGCTGTCGGAAGAAGAAACTGAGAAACAATAGTTTTACATGGAAAAGAATTTTCTAGATTTACGGATACGGTAAATTCATGATGTCGAACAACGTGGAATCACTTCCGTAGATTCAAACATAGATGAGCTATTGATTTTTTTTTAATTAATTGTACGAGAATATCTTATTAAAGTTTAGATTTTTTAATAAATACCATAAATATATAAATCTTGTAGGAAAAAATATTTACTTATTTAACTAAATTAATAGATATATATATTTTATTGAAAATTCTATTCATGTTTTATCTACCACCTCCCTACCAAAAAATTTATTATAATACATATATAATCTCAAAGAAAAATAATTTAAAAACCAATCTTAAACATAACTTAAATAATAAAATTTAATCAAATTACAAAATAAATAAACATTCTTCTAACAACAAGACCTAAAAAAAGTAAGAAACTTATTTGGATAAAATTATCTTAAATATATTAATAATATAATAACGCGACATGAAATACGATGAAATTTCTAAAACTTTCATGGTCAGAGCGGAAATACTTTTTCTCCGCGGAAAAAAGCGGAGAGAAGTTCGGGGATTAAACTCAGCTTAATTTACAGATTAATTTGGTATATTAATGAGACTCGTATAAATACCTCTACTCGCTCGGATATCTGGGATAAGCATTTGTTACGTCCGTCGTGTTATGTCCTGGCTAAAGCCATTGCGATGTCCTATTAAGCCGACACGTACCATTCTACTTCCACCATTTCGCGCACACGCATAGTTGAGAGCGCCGCCTCATTAACATCTTGCGCGTTTTCTGCATCCTTAGATCCCGTCACAGGCTTGGAAAATTATTCTACGATGATCGCGTCAGTTAAACGAACTGTTATAATTTGCACAAAAAGTATCATAGTTCATTTATTTTAGATCAAATCGAAGCACGATACGAAACATATTCGATCCTTATTGAAAAAGTGATTATCTTCCGTAATTATATAGCGTGAGATTATAATCAAATACTCTTTTATCCTATCGCTTCAATTTCTAATTTAAATGAACGAATGTTCGCTTCTATATAAGTAGGAAGCGTTCAATAATCTAATACGTAATTAAAAAAATGAAATATTCCATATTTGGTTATCGCATCATCGTATTTGGCGCTCGATGTTCGTTTCGTTTGCAGCACGGAAAAAGTAAGTGGTAAAGTCTCGAGGGTTGAACGAATTGACCAATCACAGCCGAGAGTTTAAAAATGATAGTTGTCAGTCCACGATTATGATCGGTCAATCTGCTTTCTGCTTAAAACCGCGTTCCGATATTCATCGCGCGCGTAACGAGTGCTACAGATTTTCTGACAATGAATATCGGAACGCGGTCTTCGTCCTCTTGCTTACGTTCTCGCGTACGTTACATTCTTTCGTCGTGTGTACCGTAGTGCGTATCAAGGTCGGTCGCGCCGCGACGCGCGAATTCACACAGAAGCGTCGCGCCGCGCGGGGTGGGAGTCGCGTGGGGTGGGGGTCGCGCGTACACGAGATCGTCATACTCATTCGTACGCCGCGCCCGGACGAGCCGGTGGCTGATGGTGACGCGTTCCGCTTCGCGCGGCACGTCGCATTATCTCTCGAGACGCAATCTCGAGAGGTCCTAAATATTGCTGCTTATCTATCGGGACATCGTACGCGATCGTTTCTCACTGATAATAATTATCGATAAGCGCCCATGATCTGCTCTCATCACGAACGACTTGTAAAGTTAGGCGACAGCAACGTCTCGATATTCAATTTAGTTAGCTAGGAATCGATGGGAAACGAGAGAGTTTCAAGTTAATTGTTTCATTAATATATTTATAATCAATAATGATTTCGATACTTATGCATGGAGATGTACATTGAGATGATGCATCGTTTTGAATTCTTTTTCAATTCGTACGTGATTCGCCTATCATTTTCGAATCAAGCCGCGAAGTGATACACGGTCGTCGGTCCGTGTGATTTGAGTGACGGAATGCATGTAGTATATTAATAATCAATACGAAATATAAAGAAATATACGAAATGTAGAGAATAATAATAGAATCTGTATCTTGTGTAAGAATATATGTATCTTATAAAAATATATAGAATATTTCGTTACGCGGCTGGCGCGCAGTGTTCAAATCGGCGTTATCGTTCGCGTAAAGGGCAGTGAAGAGCTTCGTGTGCACCTTCGCATTACTAAGCAAGTACTAAGAGACGCTCGACACGATTATTCCCTACCGTTATCAGCTTGTACGATTGAATAATTCCCGCGTTTGAGAGTACGCGATTGTAACTAACTGTCTTTACGCGAGTGTTGTGCGGCTAAAACCAAGGAACCCGAGAGGAGGAGGAGGTCTGGGTGGCATCGGGCGACGGCGGAGCAACCGTAGGGTGAATATTTTATCATTTATACTTCATTTCGTACTTGCTGAATTTTTGACAATTATTTAATACGCGCAACGTTTATTTTCTTGAAATAATTATTTTGGACGTTATTGTAATCTGAATATATTTTTATTTTACAGTTCAACGCAGTTCGTGTTTCAACTCCGCTGCTGCGCATCGTATCGGTGAGTGTCGAATGTCTTTTATTTGAGAGGTATTATCTGTTGAAAATTATCAAATACATATATAAAATGCACGTCTTATTACAGTATAAGAATATTATAGGAATATTACAAAAAAAAAAGAATATTATAGGATAAATATAACATTTGGGTCCAACATCTTTTTATTAACGTTTTTTGTGCTGTACTTTAAAATAATCACTTATTATTTTTGAGTTATTTCCAAAATATTTTTAAATATTAGTTAAATATTAGTTAAAATTGCATATGTCGAACCAGACAGAAAACGGAAATTGAATGCGGTAATGTGAATTTAATATGTAGTTTGTAATTAATTACAGTATTCGCTTGAATTATGTGCTAATTAAATGATAATTTAATTTCATCGCGTAATATATATTAAGAAACTTTAATTAATGCTTCGACATTTTGTTTTATTGTAACTGCTATTTCTGATTTTAATATATTATAACATGATGTTTTCCTAAATATCATTATTATAAACCGAAATTAATTATTTACGGTAATAAATTTATTAAATATTTATTAAATATAATTATTAAATATAATAAATATAATTAATTGCGGCATGTATTTCGATTTGTCAGTATAAAAGTTTTTATTATATTTATATACGTGATCTATATTTACTTAAATTTTAAAATAATTTTAGCGTTCAGAAAAAAAGATAGCGTCTCTTATTCTTCTCAAAATTATAAAAATTATTTTACATATTTAAATATTTATTACATAATATTTTCGTATTTTTTGGACATATCTATGTATCGCTACAATAGCGTAATTACTTTCAAAATTTTGAGAGATTAAAGCTTCCACACTCAGAACGCGATTTAACGCACGGTTTAACACACGGATATGATATTGGAATGGTGATACGATAAATTAACCACTTATGACTTTAATTAGCGAATCATCGTCTATTACTCCATGTCTGGTAACCAGATATATATCGTTCTATTCTCTGCACGCGACGAAATCATGCGGCGCGAATCGGAATAAAACGAACGAGGGCGCCAAAAAAGGGTGACAGGGGTTGAGTGCGTGGAGGGAAAAGGTAGTAGGCGAACATTGGGGAAAATTACTGCCCTAGTTAGAATCCAAGGCAAGGTCTGTACGTCGAGAGGGAACGATGAGAGAGGGGAATAGAATATGACGGAGGCACTCATGCGGTCCTTTACGTACGTGGCCACAATAAGGCAACGCCGGACCATATATCACACTTACGAAGTATATTTGTCACGATTACGCGAAGTCACTCCGACACGTTTTTGCTACGAATTCTCGCTTCTCGAGTAGATTAAAATCCCTCATTAACAGAAAAAGCATCAGATTATTCCCGTGAACTCGTGGGTGTTTATTATACGGATGTACTTATCTCAGTTAATTAAACTAATTTATTTATGTCAGGAAAAAATCTGAGATTATCAATTTAAAAAATGTATAACGTTGTTTTAAAAATCTTGAGTATGTTTACTGTTTTGTTTTAAAATTTTGTAAAGATAAGTACACAGCGTATGACATTAAAAATTAATTTATGGAGTGATTTGGTACAAGCAAATGGAACGTAAGTTGCGTACACAATAAAACTGAAAAGAATCCCCACTAAGAATCTGCTGAATGATGCAAAATATCACAAAATTGCACGATGCAAGTCATTTTACGTATAGTACGATTCTTACGTAAAAGACATCAAGGTGTAATGTAAAAACGCATTATGCAAATCTCCCCATCTTCCTATCTCCATATACATTTGGCGCGAATGTAATATTGCATGTGTTTTTAAAAACGCATCTTCTCAAGGAAGCTTTAAAAAGAAAAGCTTAAAAAGAAAAAAAAGCATTGATTGCTTCAGAGAATTTTAACTCGTTGTCCTAGTTGAATATAGAATTAAAACTAATAATTATTATTTTGTTAGAATTATTTTGACATTAATTCATATTATTTTGAAATTTTTTTTAAATATTTAACTCTAATTGGTATTGACTTCGAAATTTTCTTAATTGATATTTACAGATCTAGTATATCCGACAAAATTTTAAATTAATATATCTTTGCTTAGTTAATGTTATTGAATGATTTTTTTTTTATTCGAAGAATAAGATTAACTTAAAATCGTATATTTGAGAGAAAAACATTTATTATGAACAATTTTTCACATCTTTTGAAAAAAATGCATAATTGAAAAAAACTCACTAAACCCGCAAACACACTTTTTTTAGATTAATATTATATTATGTTAGGAATCTCAGAGGAACTGGAGCTTCATGTTAATTACATAGAATTGCGGTGCTATGGCCCGCAATTTAATCGTGTAATGATAACACTACATAATAAATATAATAGGATTGTAGTAAATTATAGTATCTCATTGTAGTAGATTATAGTATTCATTACAGTAAATTGCACGTATGGAAGTGCATTCTCTAGTTAATAATGATTTCACATTTGTCAAAAACGTAGATTTATATTATTGTGGAAATATAACAACAATGTCATGAAAGCGAATAAATATATAAATTAATTATTTTATTATCTATTAAAGATAATTAAAAAATATGTAAAAATATTTACTAAAAAGCGTTAAATAAAACAAAGAGTAGTAATAGGCCAGTTAATTAACACATGCTAAATTTTCTAGTAGATAAATTATTATGGATATTTGCGAGATATTTCGCGTTTCACTCTCCTCGTTTTCTCATTTCATCTTCTCGACACATTACGACATTACACTTGTAATCGGCGAGTGGTTTGAAACATTCTGAATAATTTTAATGCTGTGCACGCGGGTAATTTAGGTCGTACGTGACTCGCGTTAGAGGACTTTGTTGCTCTCGGTAAAAAGAAGACGCGCTGTATTCAAATTCTAGCATTCGTGCCTCCGTTACAACGTTTTCCGAACCGCAGTCTGGAAAATCAAGACGCGCCGATTCTCGAAAAAATCCATTTTTCTTTCTCTTTATCATTTAAACAGGTAATGTTTCGAAACTTAGATTAATTCAATTAGATTAATACAATCTTTCCGAAAATATGTTAAATCCAAATTGCGAAAAAGATTTAGTCTTGACTGTACAAAGGTGATATTTAGAGGATACCTAAAATTAATTTCGTTAATTGCACTGGTGAATGGACGATCCTATTTCTCAAATACCAAGTGCAATTAACGAAATTAATTTCGGAGTTTCGCATGCCTATTTATGTACATTAATACCTCCGCCAAGACGACACTTAATGGCGATGCTTGTTTATTGCGATGCTTTTACCAGAATTAAATTTAATTGCAACAGCATCAATATAGTTTTTATTACCGTCGGTATAAAAGTGGGGGTTTGTTTAATTCTCAACACGCGGAATACACAATGATGCGGATTAAGCGCGGCGGAAGACGAGAAAGCGGGGGATTAGAATATCCCCCGCTCGTCGAATTTCTCAAGTGAGAGCGAAGAGAGCGAGCGACTTCCTCAGATACTCCTCGTTCCCGGCATTACCCGGGGCTTCCGACGAAATTATTACGGGCTGAAGGGGAGTTTCGGTGGGTATCCGCGCGGAGAGTAATTAAATTTTGGTGTGTGTATGCGAGCTCAGAACACACACTAGGTGATGGTGGAGAGAACAAGAGGGTGTCGAGGCACTCGTAGTTGTCGATGAAAACAGGTATAACGGCGAAGCATGGCGGCGGCGGTAGCTCTGTTATTACGGACTTAAATAATCTTGGAGTAGCAGAGCAGTGGCAAAGGTCGGATCAGTTTAGTTAATCGAAAGGAGGGAATGTCCTTATTTCGAAGGGCGACTATACATCCTTTGCCGCCAATTGTGTATAAACCCATGCGCGTGGAATTTATAACTGACTTTCTTAAACCGTTTTCTCTTCTTGCATTTCTCTATTTTTATCGTTTCTTCGTTTATGCGGCACGTATTACGGGCTCTTTAGGTTTGCTCGCGAGTCTTGTAAGAAAAGCCTTTTGCAGGCCTTTTTTTCCAGAAAGAAAGAAATGCGGGAATTATGCATTCGCGTCTCTTGTGCGTTGTCGGTATAAAAGAACGAAGTGACAAAACGCGTAAACGTGAATCATAGACGCTTCGTGGCATGGCCGGGAATCGGATGTTCGTGCGATGATTTTACGAGGAGGCGCCTTCGAGATGTAGGTCAGGACGAAAAAGGAGAAGAACTGACCTAGCAGAAATGCGAGCGTGCCAGCGGTTTGTCGCGCGGAACGGGGGAAAGAAAGAAAAAACGAGAGAAAGAGAATCTATTGTATTCTGGGAAAACTCACCTGCAACAAATAGAATTATATATATTATATATATGTATATATAACAAATGAAAAACTGGATATATAGAAAAGCCGTGAGCGCCAAAAACATATATAGGAAAGATATCTTTTTGTTAAATGATATTTTATTTATTGCAAGAAGACATAGAGAGAAAATCCATCTTTTAATTTTAAACTAATATCTTCAACTTGACAATTATAATGCAAATAAATTAAAGAACAATGAACGTACAATCTAGTTTCCCGAGAAAATTGACGAATCGTTATTCTATCTAATTGAAAAGTTTACTCATACGTAAAACTATTCAAGGGCGACGAAAAAAGAAATAAATTACCTATTCTAAATTCGCGGCTTAATTACGTTTTCTAACTAACTTTCTTCACAGCATTCATAGCATTCGTTCATAGTATTATTAAACTGTTTTTTTAAACAACACTTATTATAAAATAGAATTTGGAAATATTAAACAAAATTTTTTTTTCTTTAAAAATAAATAATGTTTTCTTTTTCTTTTTTGTATGCCTATTTGTATATTGTATATTGTATACAGGCATGATATTTTTGCATATTAATATAAATCTCATGTAACCGTTTTTAGACGCTCGTTAAGGGGACGCGAAGGGCTTTTTTCATCGGAGAGTCCACATGAAACGGCGTGTCATGCGAACTCGACATAATTCACAAATCGATTTTCTGTCGCAGGACGCACAGATTTTAACAGTTTCGGAAGCTCGAGATTGGAACGGGCTTAACGCGAATATATGACTGCGGATAGCGATGCCCATTGGCCACGTGTTGTAGCCATAATTCTTTGCGGATCTCTCGGTAAGTGTTGGTACTCTGGATAATTTCCAAGTGGGACGACAATAACCTGATCCGACAATAAAATCTTGGATAATAAAATATCTACATATAACTGCTCACGGTAACAGATGTGAAATAGTTGAGCTATTGCGATTATAATACCATGCACTATCGATTAGAACCAATTCATCCCGATACCATCTGACCCTTAATTAATGATGCAAACATGTGAGTGCCTTTAATTCATTAATTTGTGTGACACTTCCCGCGAAAACAATATTTTTCAAAATTTTCTTACGTTTAAGAAGATTTATGTACATTTTATATATAAAAAGAGCATAATCTACAGTTTTATTAATCTTGTACAATTACAACCATAATTAAACGTGATATATCGTTACAAGATGATAATTTTGATACTGATTTAACTTTCGGAAAAAATCCCGCGATGATGAAAATTTAGATCTGAATGTAGCAATACTGGAACTTTTTCTTAATCAAAAGTTTTCTGGTAGATGGTAGAGACAACGTATCTAGAAGTCATGATGCAGTTCCGATTTTAATGGAAGAGAAATTCCAGAATTGTTATCAGAAGTGGTAGAACCGCTGATTCAGTATTCCCAAGATACATACTTCGAAGAATAGAATGTTAAGTTGTAATTAAGTTGGATTAACAATTTTGAACTGATTTGTTCTCTTTTGAGACGAGCGTCATAACTCATGTGAACTGATCGGTCGAGATGGCTGATTCGTGTAGATATTAAACGTGAACACCAAACAGTAAAACATACGAATCGACGGCGAGCCGATATCCGGCCAGGTCGTAATGATAAACCCGATTTGCATTCCGCGTTGTGCGACCGCTGTGATTTAAACGATTTTGCTGTCTCGCTCGTCGTAGGCGACGCGATTCGACCAGTCCACTCCGAACGGGTAAATAAATGTCGATCTGGCAAATTGAACGGATATCCCTGCTCCGATTTCGTGCAAACGATGCCGAATTCGAGGGTGTTGCATTTGCAACGCGTATGTGCCCGCGAGAATTCGATACATCAAAGTTCTCGTTAACAAAGCGACAACAGAATGACTTTAATAATGTTTCATAAACATTGAGAGTCACATGAATAAAAGCTAGATGTTCTTAACATGAGGTAGAAACATTTGTTTTAAAATTAAAGCGAAATTGCTGTTCTACATTTCACATGAATAATTTTTTACTCTATGAGACATTTGCTTTGTGCTTTCAAGTATTTGCATGAAAATGCTATTGTTGTCAGAGAATATCTATAGCATATTCATGCAAGTCAAAATCATAATGTATAATTTGTCTATTTATTTTCTGCATATTTGTGTGAAAGAAAAATGCTTCACATAAAGTGCAACCAAATACTTATAGTTTTATATTGATAAATATATGATAGAAATTTTTTGTTTATTCGTATGATCTACTTTGCAAAACGAAATGATTATTAATGAAGTATCTGAAAATTGTTATAATAAAAATTATAATATGAAAAAATTAATCAATTCTTGAATAATAATATTGAATTAGAATTATTATAATAATTATTGTGTGAAATTATTAATTAATTTACTGAAACATATTGTTGATTATGTATACATGCATTGATGATTCTGTGTGTACATCGTAAATGGCACGATGCATCGATGCATCGAGATACGCGGTTTGCACGACGAAAGGTATTGAGGCCAATCGAGTTGGCTGGTTGCCAAACATGGAAATATATTAACATACGAATAAGTTCAGATATCCGCCGAGCGGCCGAATAACGCGTTTTATAGCTCACCGCGTCCGTACATCGAGCGGACTTCCGGTTCTATTGCCGATCTAGTCCAGAGCGAACCAGTGCTGAAAAGCACGAGATTTCTCGCGTTTGCAAGTTTGCAAGCGGAATCCTATCTCTCGGCGTCTGCAGATGACACGATCGAAATTTCCGACCTCTGTGTTTACAAGTTAAATCGTAACCGTTCTGATGGATTGGAGACTATCGATCCGATAGTTTAAAACACGTTTTCGGTAAAGAATCAATTTTGTTGAATATATCTGAAAATAGTTTTAGCTTCTTAATACAGCTCAAATTCATATGATTAGATTTCTGTTTGTAAAAATTCTTTTCTGATTTTATGGAGCATGTACTTATAATCGTTAAAATGATATCTAATTATAACTAATTATTAAAAAACGAAGTTCAAAACGCAATTTTGTACGTGTAAAAGTTCGTACAGTCTAACTTCGATCCTCGAATCATAGAATTGCTTTTGTCTTACTTTTAAATTTTCCTTAGTCCCGGGTAAAAGAACTTTCATAAAAATCGAATCTTTACGATCCTACATTCAGCATATATTTAAGAAGAAATTCGATAAAATGTATTTATCCAGTAAATATCTATCTAAATAAATTATGATATCTTTAATATTTGCAACAAATAAATGTAAATTATACTTGTAATATAAATCTCCACAGAATTCATATTATTAATGAATGAAACTATTCTCTGTCAAGTCTCTATTTTAGCTCTCACGACGTAATGCCAGAGGGCATCAATGCGCGCGTTAATAATAGTCGCTTATTCATATCGAGAATGTAAACTTATGTTTCAAATATTCACGAAATTTGCACACAAGGTTGAATATAAATATGAAGAAACATCGTGACCGTCTAACTTTCGGACGCTCGTCGTTTCGGAAAGCTTCGTAATAGGCTTGCGAGATCTTATCGGTGAGCTAGGTCGTTACCGAAACGAGGAAAACTTACGATTTACGAGAGCACAGTGAGTTTACCGAACGGCTTCGTCGAGCAAAACTTGCTTCGCCAATGCGATAGGGTAATTTCCGTGGTTCCTAAGAAGACACGCGGAGCGACGTTGATTTCCCTGCTACTTTGCGAAATGCACGTATCATTTCTATCTTGCATTTAACTCTTTAAAGAAATGAACTTAAAAATGTGTCAAAAATGTAAAATAATTGTAAAAAAAAATGCGATAGAGAGAGAGAGAGAGGGGGAGACAGAAAGAGAGAGAGAGAGANGAGAGAGAGAGAGAGAGAGAGAGAGAGAGAGAGAGAGAGAGAGAAAGAGAGAACTTGGATATATAATAAAAAATTAGAGATTTTTACATACAATTTTTTGGTTTATGTTTATTTAAACCAGTGTTTCCGGAATACATATTATACTCATTTTATTATATAAAACTACACGTCTCTTTGTGTTGGATAAAGTATGGAGTATTAAATAACGATAAACATAGAGCACATAAATTCGTGCCAATGACTTTAATGCATGCCTTTAAATGTTACGCAGTTAGGCAGTAAAATGACTTGAGCTGATAAGCTAGATATATTAAATGTATAGATAAAGCAACTCGAGTTTCGTTAATACCAATACACCTTGATGTAAATTTCAACATGATTTACTGCAATTGTTTTCAATTTGATTTATACATCTGAAAGTCACTAAACTGTCTTGCAACAGATTTGGTGTCCAAACTTGAATTAGATATGATTTATATCCTAGACTGTAGACGATTATTCATTGAAGAGAAGACATCATACAATCAGTTTGACAGTTCTTGAAAGAAGCATACGATTTCGATCGCTAAACTAAAAAGAAGTATTCTTGATTGCAGTTTTATTATAGAATTTTTTCTTCCACAAAAAGATAATGTAAAATAATATTGTTTTAAATATTATTTTAAAAATTATGAATGTTTGGTACAATTTAGTTATTTAATTTACCATTCAAACGAAGTTAAATAGTTTATGAACTAAGATAATAAATTAAGATAATAAACTAAGATAATAAAAAAAATTGATTTATGAGATTATTATATAAATTACATCATAAAAAAGAAACGTTATTTATTTTCGCAATATATAAAGGAATTATGTTTCCGACTTGAAAATTCGCGATCAGTGAAACTCGTCAACTTGCACTAGATACTCCGGTTTTTGCTTGTTAATCGATAAATGATCGTAATAATGACCGTAAATAAAAATAAATTAAATTAATTTAATTCAATTATGTTCTTCGCATCTTACGACAAATGTGAATTACCTGCCCATTTATCGAGTTTTCTAAAAATTCCGAGATTCCGGGAAAAATTTACAAGGAAAACTTATTTATTTTAACGTATAGCGTAGGAATAATTTCCATATTATTCTCGTTTCTCGGATTATCACAATTGAAGATGACCGCGATGAAGGAGGCACTTTAATATCCAAGATATTCAAATTTCCTGGATGTTTGTTACTCGCGATGGATCGCATCATATATTACAGTGTCATACTACTGCCGTTTCCCGATATTCCCTTTTCTCTCTTTAAGCTCTCACAATTTGATATCGCCGCCGTTCGATTTTAATCTACAGCTGTCGATTCTTTTTTCCCCATGTTATGTGTTGCGTACACGTTTTTCCTCGGCGAAAGCGGAGAAGGCACAAAGGGGATGCATTACATCGCGTATTGTTCGTCGAGTTAGCCATCTTTCGCGATAGCTCGCAGCATCCGCGCAAACTACTCTCAGCATTGTTCGTCAATGCACGTGCACCCGTTGAAAGATAGCTGCAGGTTGTTGTATGGAGTTGTACGTATTGTTACACTCAACAGTTATTGGTCGCATTGTCTTTTGTGGTAGAAATCGAACAGCTTTGTGGGCTTTATTTTCTAGTGGAGGATTTCACCGCGCATCGTTCATTTGCATGTTGACCTTAAGGAAGCTTGCAAACGACTCTGCGTCGTATCGATTTTTAATAAGCCGAAGTATCTAATCGTCGCCGGTGGGCGGTGAAATATTATCTATAATGATTTCAGTTTTCTCTGAAGGATCTCCGATCTCAGCAAACGTCAAAAAGCTAAATTTTTCTCGTAACAATTCCTTATTACAGTTATTCTTCTATTTTATCTACGACGTAAAATTTTTTAAATTAAGTTTCTCTCTCTTTATATTTAAATTTTTAAGAGGAATGATTAATGAACAGCTGTAAAAATCGCTTTGCGCGACTTCCAGCGTGATAAAACTGTACCGCAAAGGAATAATAATGAGAGCAGACAAGAAATAGGAATTTTACGCAACGTGATGTCTCCAACTAGCGAGACTTCCATTTTACTTGACGCTTGATACTTTTTCTTTGTCCGTTCTCTGAGTATTTCGCGGCAGTGGAAAAAGTACGCATAGGTCAGACCTGCTTAAGTCGGTTGGAAACCATCAATCTTTTCTAATAAGCAGGAAGTACTTATTTCGTATTTAACTGCGTGTCACTCTCTTCAATTATATATAAATAGAGATTATATATTAACGAACAAAAATCTATCATTTTATAAATCAATTTTAAAATATTTAGAAAATAAGCCAATTTTTACAATTTACAAAATCGAATCAAACAGAATAAAACTTGCATGTCGCAAATTGTTTCCAAATTTTTTGAGAGAAGGAAGATCAAGGAATATATTTTAGAGC
The DNA here is from genome assembly GCA_037157785.1 of Cephalotes varians. NCBI lineage: Eukaryota > Metazoa > Arthropoda > Insecta > Hymenoptera > Formicidae > Cephalotes > Cephalotes varians. The sequence continues at coordinate 1,288,235 of JANQDE010000011.1, read as the reverse complement.
GATCTTGGAATATCTCCGTGATCCATAATGGATTAAAATTCATTACACAAAACGCCGCGGTGCAGCACAAGCAGCCGTTGCATTCGGCTGGCATTCCCGAGTTATGAATCGATGGGCAACTCGCGATATTACTATCGGACGAATGTTTTCAAGCGGATTTGCGAGTTGTGGAAAGAAAAGAGTTACGAGCGTACACGTAATCGGATTCACGGACGATATAACGCAACGCTGCTTAATGCGCTACGATGCTTAACTCTATCCGTAGAATTAATCGTTTGTTTGGTCGAGACAGCGGCCGGAAACGCTCATTCATCACGCCGATCATCTCTCGGTTTCTCCGCCCATTTCGTGATAAAGTGGATCATTTCGATCGAACAAGGAGGCGACTAAAGATAAGAAGTTCTGTTACGATATTCCATTGCAGATAAAAGTATGATGCCCCACTTCGATTTTGTAAAATTGGGCTTAAAAGAGCCGAGGTTTTAGAATTTTATTAGACTTTCATAAGTAACTTGAATTCTTCACAAGGTGAATAATTTCATCTGTAGAAGAACATGTAATTATAACACGGTACGATCGATAAGAAGACATTGACTTTCCGCAAGTGTCGCTGAAATTTATACGGAAAGAATTTTTAATCGCTAGATCCATGCAACAGGACGTGTTTGTTTTTACATTATTTTGTAAATCATGTTGTCCGGAATAAAATCACTGTTTCATAAGGATTGTATCCGGCATTACATTCAATATCGTTTGGTATCGATGCTTCAAAGGCACGTTGTTACATCGCGCCGTCCTGAAATGCGACTGACCAAAGGTGGATTTATCGAGAACTTGCACACGATCATTACTACAAATCATTGCCGTTGGTCTATTTCTAACCGAAATAGTCCGTGACCAGAATTTAGTGTTTTTCGAGCCATTGACCATGTAAGGTGAGCTTAAAAGCGACTTGCAAGCTCCATAAAAAAAAAATAACTTACGTTCACGTTAAATCGTAATATTAATCAAAATCATTAAATCTTCAGAATGAATCGATACAAAGCGTGCTTTTTAATTTTTTGAGGATTAATAAAACCTAGACAATTAAAAGTTAAATTAAATTGTTTGCGTGAGATATAACAGATGAGATATTTATTATTTTGTGATTATTCTTTGCCCAGCCTAAGATATAAGTATTTTAACAATTAATTTTGGATTAAGATATCTGTTAATCGGAGTAATATACGAATCGCCAAATCGAGTACGAAAGACAAAAGATTTGATAACTTATCAAAATGATAATTATTTTATCAAAATTTCTTTGAAAGACGAGAAAAAGAATATTTAGTTTATTTTATAATATATTTCGAGGAAATGACGGTTTGGCTGGTATGCAATCTTGGCATGTTTATTACACAGCGCACCGCTGCTGTCACACAAAGTCACCGCGTTATTATTCACATACCAACGCTCGAGTAGTGTGATAGCACCGCAAGCCGTTTCACAAGGACATCGTCTTCTTTCTTGAAACACGACATTAAACGTTATTATATTTTACTATAATACTATGATAAATGACAATTGCACACATGTACATGAATGAAAATTCTTAAGCATATCGAGGCGGCAATTTTTTATCGAAATAAATATTCTGCGAGGCATCCGATTAAGAGATTCATATAACGGAGAATTTCTCCCTCTCTCTCTCTCTCTCTCTCTATATATATATATATATATATATACACACAGGGTGGCCTATTTTAATCTAACCACTCAAATAACTCACTGGGAATGACCCAAATCAAAAAAAGTTTCGGGACAAAAGTTTCCTATTTTTGGGGGGAAATTGAATGGTGACCTTGAAGTCGATTTTCAAGGTTATTTCAAGGTCTACTTCATTTTTTTAAATAGGAACCCCTATTTTTGACCCTAGATTCTGATAGTGCTTGAAATTCTGCGTTCAACCATATGAATTTTGATAGGGGTCAAATGTCATTTCAAGGTCAAAAAGAAAAAAAAAATTATAAATAAATGCTGATTATAAACATAATTTTGACTTCAATTGACGATATCGCATGGTGAAAATTTTTCTTCTGTCAGCATTCCCCAGGAATAACGACTTTAACGTGGCATATATATATATATATATATATATATATATATATATATATATATATATATATATATATATATATATATATATATATATACACACACACACACACACACACACAAAATGCATACTGTTTTTTTTTAGCAAATTGAAGGACGAATTGGAAGCGGTGGTCCAATACCCTCAGGGTGTAAAAACCTAACAACGGGGAAGAGCAATCTTAACATAGCGTTATGAGTCGCTCAATGGCTCTTATGTGATGAAGCGTATACGCGCACTGTCCGTTTTCTCAGGCAAATTGAAAGACAAATTGGAAATGGTGGTCCGGTACCCTAAGGATATAAAACCCAATGATACGGAAGAGCAATCTTAACAAAGCAATGCCATTTGTTCTTAAATAGTGTCAAATCATTGCAGATTGTATAAGCGATTTGTCGCGTTTTCGGGAATAGCGTACAAAATTTCGCGCAATTTTAATAATTAACATTTCGCAATAATCGCTTTGTTTCCGTATCCTCGAGCGCGAGTCGCGTTCAGTGTTCTGCTACAATCAATTATGTTATGTCGAATAAACTACGTATTTGATACGTATTTTTCACGATGTTAAATATTTCGTATTCACGATGTTAAATATTTCGTATTCACGATGTTAAATATTTCGTATTCACGATGTTAAATATTTCGTATCTGTGATTAACATGCTGAAATTCGATGCTCATTTTTGTAAAGCGCTTTCTGTCGGCGATAACCAAACTCCCCAAACGAGTACGATCTCGGCGAAGTGGGGTGGTCCAGTATCCCGAGAGTGTAAAAGCCTAACGACAGGGAAGAGCAATCGGACACAGTGCCACGAGTGGCTCTTATGTGGCTTTAAAATCGCCGTCCATATAAACGGTTCGTCGTATTTTCGAGAGTGCCGTGCAAAGTGTCGCGCGATTTTAACAATTAGAATATAACCGCATTCTTTCCACGTTCTCGAACGCGATCGCTGTTTTGGCGATGGAACTTTATTGCTGTCCCTCGCGTCAGGTGGACGAGCGCGTTCGTATCGGCGGGGAATTGTAATAATTTTCATAGTAGAGAGTTATTTCTCATTGGTCTCCACGGGATCCATCCATGATAACTAGTTCTCCTTCCTCTCTGACTATATGCTAGAGAGAATTTGGCCAAATGAACGAAAGATAAGTCCAATTTGATCAGAAGAAAGAAGAGGATCTGCACAAGGTAGATTGGTGTCCAACCTACTATCAATATAATGTAAAATGTATGAGGTAAAATTGTATAATAACTTTTGCACATACGTGCGCGTAATCGGAAATAGAAAGGTATCTCCAAATTTAAACCAAATTAATTAAAATCTCTTAAACTTAAATCTCTTGGACTTAAAATCTCTTAAAAACTTTCTTTTAAAATCTCATACACTCTTTGTTAAAATCTCATAATCTTGGGTAATTGCGGTCGCGATTAATTAATTATCGAATAGGTAGGAATATGACGCGGATAGATAAATAGAAATACGATTAGGCAGATAAAAATACGGATAAGAACATATATAGGATAAGTAGGAAATACATAGAAATAGGAATATTAGTAGGTAGGGATATGGAGGAATTATTATAATTCAAAAATGTAATGTTAATTATGTTGTTAATTAAAATTATGTAGTTCTTGAATATATTATAGTTTCGTAATATATTACTTAATTGTAATATAATTATAAATTATACATAATTTATTTATTACAGTAAATTAAAAATATATAATTTTAGAATATATTACAATTATGTAATATTATATTACTTATTTATATTTATATTTAAGTGTGTAAGACATAATATTTTTGATATACATTATATTGTCCATATAAAATATTATAAAGAATAAACAATCGATATGCAATTGTGTAAAATTCTTTGCTAAACGTAAAGTGAAACGTGTCACTCGCGACAATCTGAAGAAACGAGCAAATATTTCCGTTTTGAAAATGGCTACGATTCGGGTCAAATCGTGGAATCGACCGGATATCAAAAAAACAACACGAATGCGAAAAAGAGATGAAGCGAGGAAGAAAGAACGATGAATGTGCTCGGAAAAGATTACGATACCGAAAGACATTTGTTTGGTGGAAATGGATATCGAGACTCCTCCGATGCGTGCACCGTGGAAATTTCTATTGATTCTCAGTTAGGTCGGATTCCCAGCGTAATTTCCACACCCGTTACCTCTCAACCCTACTTTCTTAGACTTCGACCACATTCTCCTTCTCCTTCCTCCTATCGTCCTTTCGTGGCTCGAAGTCCTTTCTCCTTCTGTTCGATATCTCAAAATGGTTTCTTGCATAACGGTGCCCTTATCTAGCATCCCACTTCTGATTTCCCCTATCTTCTCCCTTTTCTCTGTCTACACCGTGCTTCATTTCTATTTTCCGACGATGCTTGGCATGAGATGATCGAGGACCATTCCAAAACTCGCGCAATGAATATCAAATAAACGAATCCATTTCGATAAATTTCAATTTGTCGGAACCGCCTCTCGCATTTTAGTTACATCGCGAACTCGTAGAGAACTTTGTTACCTGACATGATTGTCATACGGTTTGTTTTGCGTGATTATTGTCATAACAAATTATTTTCAGTTAAAGCGTGCCAGCGACTGTGAAAAATCATGCATTTTTTCTACAGTATTGTAAAGATAGAATCACATTTTCTAAAATTAGTTTTAAATAAAGAAAATTTTTTATTAAGAAACGAGGATCAATGAAAAAATTAAAACGTAAATTAGTTCATACAAAACATGTGAAAACATGTCGAATAAGTCAGTCATTTTTATTATTAGTCAGCCATCTATGTAAATTCATTCGTCCAAGCGGTCTCCTAAAGTGCGATAACACGCTTCGGAAGCACTCCGAAAGAACTCTCAATCGTCGTAAATATCGAGATATGATGAGACAAACATTCGACGGAGTGTGTCAATATCGGCTAGTTCTGAGACACTTTGGAACAAGGCATTCGAGCCGATCTGCAAATTCCACTTCAACCGCTACTTCGTCATCTCACCATAACGTAACTCGTTCGCTTCCGGGTGTTATCTCTCCCCGCTCGATGCACCGGGAATGCCTCCAGCGTGTATGCACTTCGCTCTTTGAAAAGCCGTTCCGCCAATCCGTATTTTGCGCGCGTTTTATGCAACACGCTTACATCCGCGACCATAGAAATGTTTCGCGCGTAAGCGATGCGAAAGCTGAGATTGAAAGGTATCGAACAGTCGATATTTTTGCTAACACAATATAAACTTGAAAATTAAATTCCGAAATTGTCGATTGAGATTGAGAAAACCAAGAAAATCCATCTTTTCAAATTGTTTGTCAAATTGTTGATATCATTTCTGGTATTCTTGGTGTCTTTAGTTAAAGTCCCTTCTCTCGCTTTGCCGGCATCCTCTCGATTCTTTTCGGTTCTATTTTACGTTCTCGATAACGCCAGTGTTGTCGAGGGATTCGTCGTGAGTGATGGCGATGCATCGATACCTGTATTAAATTGGATTCCGAGAGGTGGCTCGAATATCGAGGACACGGGCTCGTTTTTGTTTGTACTCTCCGCGCGAAACGTCTCGAGACTTTGTCTAGCTCAAGAAACTGTTGAAAATACATTGAATCCCAAAGGATTACTTATTTTACAGCAGCAGCAGAGTAAATTTTCGATCGTATTTTCAGTTCAAGCACTTATCTCCATAAACGCATGCAAATTTACGCATTCGAATTTACAAAATATTTCATTGTGAAATGATATATAATACACGTGTAAATCTGCAGCACTTAAATTAATTTGGTTTTCTTCATAAGCAATGCCTTTGCTGCTAACATGAAAGAAAGGAACGAATTATTTCTCGTTTATTTATCAAAGGATCATTGCAGAATATAGAGATAATGTGATGCATATATCCTCGAGCAATATGATACTGTCGTGCAAATATGAACCGTGGCGGAAAGGTTGGTACAGGTTAATTAACAGAACGTGATTAATTTTGCGTACAGACGTCTGCGGCAACTCTGCAAAGCACGCTTTTTTCAAAAACAAGGAGAAATTCATTATACAAGAACGATGCTTGACAATTTGTGGTGTATAGATAAACCGATAAATAAATTAAATATAAATAAAACAATAAATAAATTAAATAATAAAACATGAGACAGATGATACTTTATATATCAAATTGTTTTAATAATAATAATTGTGGGTTTGAAATAGAGAGATTGCTTCCATATACGAGTATGAATGATACAAACATGTAGAAATTACAATTAAATAAATAATCAGCAAAAATAACGTAAAAAAGCAGTTTAATATTTTTGGTTAAGGTAACTTATTTTCCATCAAAATTAATAATTATTGTAATCCGTCATTTTCAATCTCTCTTTCGTTTATGAAGAAACGTTTATGAAGAAAAAACCACAAGGGAAATCTCGTAAAGCAACATGCCAAAATTAATCTATGTTACAAACTGTGTATCTTAAATCGATTAATTATGCAGAGTTACTTTCAAAATGATAATTAATGAACGAAATTACTCTTCGTCCGAGATCCAGACACTTGTAGGAACAAAATTCTAGTTATCATTTCGCTTTTACTCAGGTTTACGTAATGTAACTATATTTGCTATCACCTTAATTAAATTTACCTTTCTTTTTACCTTAGCGTAATTTTTTAGCGAAAAACGGCGTTCTTTTTTTCTTATCACGCCTCAGTCATAAGATTCTTCTTGTCTTATAGCCTTAGAGTAACCTGATAGCACACCCAACTTCCATGGCGCAACATTTCAAGGGCAATTTCCCGATGAATTCTATTCATTTCTCTTTTTTATTCCCTTAAGATGCATAAAGCTTTTAGGAAAGATGCAGTGGGATTTTTGAAGTAACAAATATGTCTGACTGCTCTCATAAATTTTATCTAATTATCCGATTTTCATTTATTAATGCTTTTCTCGCGATGCCAATCAATAAAATGTATTTTTTATTTTTATTTCCACGATTGAATAATATTTTTAATTCTGTGATTTTAAACAACATTAATATATTCATACCCTTCTTAACAGTGAGATAATATCAAAAAGATGTTATTTTTCACTGTGTTAATTTCTAAGAAGATTTCTATGAACATATTAATGTTATTTTGTACGTTAACAAGATTTAGATTTTGTAAATTAATTACATAAGAGTTTCTTGCTAACCCCGGAGAAGGAAATGTCACGTAAATCTTGGTGGCTTAATTGTCACGTAATTAGGAAGCGAAGTAATCAGCTTCACGGTCAGATCTTTCCTGTCGGTTCCGGGTCGATTAATACCATTAGACAGGTATGTACCGTGTTTCAATATAATAAGGTCCAAGCAAGCTGCCACATTAATTACAAGTCCAACATTATTTAAGGTAATCAGAAACTTATCTCTAGTCCAAGATTAATATGTGAACAATGCTATTCGAACTTTAATTACCAATTTGTTTAGTAAAAAACATGTTTTCTATTTTGTAATTAAAAATATTTTAATTGGGCGTAAGTTTGATAAGTCCGGACATTTTCCGCAGTTTTAATTTGCACAACTTTCATAAAAAGTTTGTTAATGTAAAAGAGTAGTAAGTTTTTAAGTTTTTAATGTCCACTGTAACGTGTAACATGTAACGCGTATATCTAGAACTTTTATCAAATGTTTCAGCTCTCCTCGGCCAGCAAGACTTGTATTAAGTGTAGTTGATTTAGTACTTCGCGGCGAAATTCGAATCTCAACTTTGAGGACCAAACAACTGCTACGCTGCAAACATAGTAAACGTGGCTGCTTATATGAAGCATAAACCGACCAACGTCGGTTCAGCTTCGGTGGCATTGCAATTTGTTTACTGATGCTTTCGCTACAATTTAGTTAGAGCTTTTATTTGCAATAATGACAAAATTTCAGTAAAATTCATCTTTAATTCGAATTGAATAATTCCATTTATGTAAACTAAATAGTGTATATATAACATTATGTAAAATGTACGTATCATAAGCAATATTGACATAAAAGAAATGCTTTTATAGAATAAATCACGAAAAAATCGTTAATTTTTACGAATTAAAAGATATATAACAAATTTCGAATATTATTTCATACAATTACGATAATTTTAGTATTTATAACTTTAGATTAAAATTTATTTGTGTGATATTTAATTTAAAAATCAATAATTGTTTTGTTCGATAACTTTCGATAATGTAATTTATATTTATTTTGTTAGAGTAAATCTCTATTTTCGACCGAATTTTAATCTTCCATAGACAAGACACTAATAAGACTCAACGAAATGTATCGCATCAATAATCGACGGGGACAGCAATTTTGTCGCGTTTTCGATAATATACCATAATATAATATTGTTAGTAGACAATGTTGATATTGCCGCAGTTTCGAACTGAAAGCCGACACATCGATCACATAATCGACAGCTTCTGCTTTTATATTAAATCGTGAGTTGTTGCTTAAGACTCGGCAAGTTTAAGAAAGTTGTTCGTTAGATGACGAACTTATCGCATGACATTCTTAAGTGCTCCTCGCAGAATTCTAAAAATGCGTGTTTTAAATTAAAAAATAAATTCGATGTTTTAATATTTGGATAAATTTTGCAGGAATATTTTTCAATAAGCTTTTTTGTTTATTTTTCTTTAGGAAATATATAAATATTGAGAAAGACTTTTTCCAAAAAATTAAATTAAGATTTAAAAGCAATTTAAAAGATTTTTTTTCTTAAATTCTATGGATGTAAACAGACAATAAAATCTTTCTTTATTTAATTTTGAGCAGATTTTATTGTAACAAAATCTTATTTTAAAATTTAGTTTAGTTTAATTTAAAAACGCCAAAAAAATCGATGTCCATAAAATTTGAAGTCCACGAAAGAATTATAAATTTTAAATAATTCAGTATTTCTCAAAAAAAGAGCATCCTGTAAAAATATTTTGTTGATAATTTTAAAATAATTCAATTCAACTTGATTATATTATACTATCTCACATTTTTCTTATATAATAGATTTTTATGTTAAGACGTTTATTCGTTCGTTAATTTAATTCACGATTTACCTTCATCCATTAGATGGATTTCTCGTAAATAATCATGAAACACAGGTGCAAGTGTACACGGTTCATTTATCGTGCGGTTAATGACGGCCGGGAGTTTCGGCGCGCTGGCAGGAATCCCAATGGATTTATCCTTTAATGATTCGCTTCTAAATTAATTGAGAACCATCGAGTGAGAACCGTCTGATCGCATACCGATGGATAGCTCTTATGTTTGCGGTTTACGAGAATGAGCTTGGGGTTTCGACTTTCGTATCAATTCTCGTGTAATGCGAGAAGGATTCTTGCGCGCGTGCGATCGAATGTATATTTCGATTCGATACTATTCGCCATTCCTACGGGAACACGAATGATCGGGAGATGCCGCGTATTTTCCAGCAAAAGGTTGATTTCAAAATTGACTTTGACCGTCTGAAATTACAGGTAATACGATATCAGTTTATGAGCGTAACCAGAGCTTTCTTAAATAAGACAGAAAAAAGTTCTCATTTAAACCACCCGAGGCTTAGGATTTATTTTCCAGAATGCGAAGTCTGATACATAATCGATTCATCATTATTCAATATTTATGTCGTTGAAAGAAGAAGAATCAAGAAAATGTAAAGAAAGAATTATGGAATGAGAATAGCTGATGCACGTATTACGATACTAGATAGTAAATGATAGAAATTCAAGTTAAGACTGGAACGAATGCTAGTCGATAATAGAAGTTTAGTTGTAAAATTATTTTTGATAACGAAATAAAATAAAATTTATCATAATAATTTAAAAAATCGGAAGGAGGATCGATGATAGGAAATTCGAATTGGGAAGATATGTTCGCCGCCCTTCCGAAGGAAACGGTGAGGAGCTTATAGGACTTTCTCGTGACAAATCGTCGGCGTTCCGGAAATGCACGGTCGCATTTGCGATACTCGCGAGGGCACGTACCGGTGGAAAACTTTTGCCATAACCATTGCTCATTCGAGCGACGTGTACTGAAAGCCCTACTTGTTTATATTTCCCCGGGCATACCACCTTCTTCCTACGTAATATTTTGCTCGATCTTTCGTGTTCGTGTTCTGTCACTTTTTCATATCTTCCTCTCTTTAATCAGTATCGACTTTAATATGATTGAATATGATTGAAGCTTTTAGTGCTGTAATAATATAAAAATATTTCAGACTTTACTCTCGACTACAGATTCTCTGCTGAATTTCTGCTTTGACGAAAATTTGATTGATTGCCATCTTTTTTAGAATTTCTTAAATCGAGTTGTTGCACTTGAAATTAGTTAAAAAATAAAATTATTATTTATTAAATTTAATTTTCTAAAAAATTTAGTAAATTTAATTTAGTTTTATTACAATTAAATTTAATTTGGTCTTTTAATTTAATTTAAATTTGTCAAAGGACAATCAATACAATAAATTTTTTCTACAAAAATAAATATTTCACATTAAACTACGAAGAAATAAAAAAACAATGCTTCGTAAACGTATCGTTTTATTGATAGGATTGTAACAGATGATTGAGTCCGTTGTATCGCCGCCACATTTGCACTTCACTTAAAGTTTCAAAGGATCGTGCCAAATATCAAAGCAATGCATCAGGCACAATATAATGAGACCTTCGACGCGTTGTTATGAATACCAAAGCAGCGGACGCGGCTGGCAAACGCGACGTTGAGACGGAAGAGTCCGAGCGCTAGGTCGTGATAAAGGATAGTATGTGCCCTCAGTAATGCAGAAAGCCTTACAACTACGTAAATTACGTGTCGCGCGTCATTTTCTCGATTTAATGCGCGCGAATTTTTTGAAACAATTCCTTGTTCGTACATGAAAATTATTGCACCATTGATAAACATTTCATCAAAGTCTTCACCTATGAATGCAAAACATTCGACAACATTCGCGCAATTAAATAAAAATTTAATTAAGATAACACGCAAAAGCAAGCGGGAAACTTCAGAAACTTATACATAACGCGATATAAATTTGGCGAGGTGATATCATTTAGTAATTAACCAACCGATGAACACATCACGCTCGAATTAATCCTCGTTCCAAAAATAGCTTCAATAATGACAGTGATACATGCGTTCTGCAATTGTAATTCTGATTACATATACTAGCTACGAAAACAAAATTTAATTTCGGAATGCGTAAACTGCGACACCGGTACACATATATGTATAAATTTTCTTGCTTTCGCGCACAATGCAACCGGACGACTGCAGCGGACAACAAGCGCGGCTTGATTTACGTGACGACATTAAAACGATACATTCATATACTCGTATGCGCGCAGGCACTCCCGTATGCAAATTTCTCCCGTATATCGGCAGGTAGCTGGTAATTTATAAATTTATGCGCGACACATAAATCGAATGGTCGAGGAAACGACGACACGGCGATGAAATTATCTCGCTGATGTCGCGCATTATCCGTTCGTGTGTACGCGACGGACAATGGCGTCTTTTTTTTAACACGTCGTGGGACATTGCGCCTGGCGGCTCCATTTTGATAACGTTTTGATAACATTGATGCACGCGAGTGTACGGAGATATGGGCAACCTTTATGCGCCACGTCAATCAATTCTCGCTGGCGTGAAATCATTACTCTTCACGCCACGATTAATTAATTTTAACCCCTCTCGATCGAGCTATTTTGTTGAAAAATGCACGATTGCATGCGGAAATAATTATTTCGCCCCGTTTCACACACGACGAAATCGGTACTTGATCCCACCGCGCGTTTCAATTCTTCCCACGAGAAAAAAACCCAAAGTCGATAATCTCCGACGCCGCGCCGGCGATTTAACGTTGAAATTTCTGCGACAATCATCACCACTTTGGGACTCAAAGTGGATAGATCGCCTTGCCCCGTGAGGCCTTCGTAATACGCTTTAATGAACTCTAATGGAATCCAATTGGCAATCCTCGAGAACTTCGAACCGCCGCGCCGCGCCGTGCCGACACGTGCGTTCATGTCGGTAATACCTTCGCCATATATCGCGGTAATGCTGCGCAAAGTGCACTGCTTATGATAGATCGTCTCGACAATGGAGGCAGAACATCGAACGCGTGGTATCTAAGCCGGGATCATAAATAGTGACGCATATAGCACGCGTATGCACGCATTATATATGCACACGGAAAAAACGGTTTTGCTGAAAGATCTAAAGTTTTAGCTGAATATAGATCAGAAAAGTAATTTTGTTAAACTATCAAAATAATTATGTAGATGCTAGTTGTTAGAATATCTCTAACAAATAAATTTTAAACGTTGCTCATTTTTAAGATTTCAACAAAATTATTTTGATGGTCCGACAAAATTATTTTCGGATATGTATCCAAGCAAAAATTTTAAATCCCTCAGCAAAATTCTTTTTGCATTATTTTATCTACCTCCGTTCGCCAATACATAAAATCCGAGGATTTTTGCCATCTCTCTCAATTCGCTCTTTGCAACCTTGTATTTTCCCGATAAAGTACCTCAAATATTTATTAAGAAATTTAACTGAACGAAATTTGATAAAATGATGATACTAGGTATTATAATTTTTAAGATTTATTTTATTTATTATGACGTATTAATATATACCCAATGAATTATATTATGAATTTTACATTATTCGCTAATTAAATCTTTTAATTTATCAATTACGTTTTGTTGAGAATTTTATCCTTAATACTTACTGAAATTAATTAAAAATAGATCTTTATTAATTATTATTAAAGACAAGCCATTTATTTCTTTTATTTTTTTTAATTTAATGGAAAGTTAATTAATGATATAATTATAAAAAGAAGAATATATATTCTCTAATTAGTAGTTTCAATTAAATTTTTATAATACTCGTAATAAAGATTCATTTTTTCTTAAATGCATTAACGCATTTTAGCTTAAATATTTAATTTAAAGAGTAATTGTTAATTTATTGAACACATTCACATATAATTTATCTTTAATTACTGTGAAAATTTATTTTATCCCCTTCTTTACTAATTAACAATTTTATAAGTCGATCTAAAATAATGTGTGATTTAATTTTCGAAAAAAATTCTTTCATTATATAATAATTTCTTTAAGATTAAAATTATTGCAGAACTAATCTTTTACTACGTACAACGAAAAATAACTAGTATCTAGAAGTATCTACGAGAATAAGAGAGAGTTTTGTGATGCATCTTCTTCACTCGCCGCTTCATTTGATACAAATGGAAGAATTCTTTCTCGCGAGAAGACGCGACTGACGTAGAATGAAACTTTCACGAGGTTCTATAAAAGCACGAGGAATCCTCGAGACGTCGGCCAGGAATGTTCGTGGATCTGGCAGCACTGATGGATATGCCTCTTAAGTCTGATAAAATCGGATGCAATGACGTCCACGCTTATTTCTCTTTTCTTTTTTAGCTTCCACCCGTTTTCCTTTCGTTAACTTTCAACAGCCCTCCCTTCCGCGCTATCTTGCAAGTTCCCTCGCCAGCCCGGCACCGGAGAAAATTGACGGAGCGCCTTGGCGCTCGTAAAGCTCAAGCTATCCCGAGAAAATGAGAACTCGCGTGATCGCGCTTTGATCACGCAAGAAACCGCGGTGCTGATCGAATGCGGCGTGAAAGCATCCATCAGTGACTCGTGAGATATGGCGAAGTATCGATTCGATGCCGTGTGCGAGATTGCATTCGCAATGATGGCCGCCATTACATTGAAGCACAAACTATCTTTTTGGTAGGATCGACAAACTGGATCTTAGACAGACAATTCTTTATCGCTTAATATACATGGCTGTTTTATTCTCAGATTAATTGTTAATGAGATATTTCAGAAATAAAAGGAGATTAATTTTTTTAATATTCGAGAGAATGGTAATCTATCTTATTCACGTATCTTCTGAAGCGATTGTGAAATCTTCGCATTAACTTCATTCTCAACGTTCATTCGTATTTAATTTTTTGCTTTATCTTTTATGAAGAGAAAAAGTTAACAAAAGCTGGAAAAATTTAATGGATACCAAGTTCGAATCGCTTAAGCGATCGTCGGATATTGCAATTTACAAATTATAATACGCAGAATACTGTAAAGTTTGTTAAATTTTAGTGCGACGCATACAGAATTCCGCTAATATAGCGTGTACTTCGTATAACATATGCTTTGTGTAAAATTTTACCTCGAAAGAAAAGCCACGCTCGCAGTTTTCGCGCGCAGTCGACAGTAGCACGAAAGTTCCGTATTTTACAGTCCTGGCGGTCACGTAAATTGCCATATAATTATGCATTGTACGCGGATTCTCCGGTTCGAGAAATATAATTACGACAGAGTCGTGGAAATTCCTGTGACACACGCGCACAATTACCAGTCTATAAATCGACCGAAAAGGATTTTACGGTGGATTTACCGAGTTCTGGCATTAAGTTGAGATAACGGCTTCCTATGTCGGATTGTAAAAGCAAAATGCGAAAATATTCGTGAATTACATTTGCGTATCGCTAAAATTGCGCTTCCGAAAAGGAGCAAAGAGTTACGAGGGGTCATGCAAATCGACTGTGGAGATTCAATTTGGAATTATTACATCAGGAATAAATTCCTGATGAGTTTTCTCTCTCTAATCGACCAAATCCTTATCTTGTGTTTTAAAACGAATTGTTCCTGCTGTAACGTTGACTGTTAGCCAAATTGTAATTATTTCTTGAAAAATATGCATTTTTTGTGGAAATATATTTTGTATTATATTGATATAATATATATAATGTAAGTGCCCTACTAATAATAATAACTTAATATTAAAATATTAAAACTTAATATTAAAACATTCAATAAAATTACACTCTTTATATTTAAACAAACCACGTAACTAATCAATAACGGCGATGAGAGTTAAGCACTGATCTCCGGGTGCAAAATATATACTTTATATTTGTATATTATACATACATTTACATAACATTTCGGCTCATTTTCGAGCCATCTTCAGTAACAATATCTTCATTAATCAATAATTGTTAAATAAGTTATCAGTCTTCAGAAGTACTCCATTTATCGGTCAAAACATATAAAAATAGTGTCACTTACGATGGTTGCATGGCCATGTAGCTAGAGTTGTTTTGAAGCCCATAGAAATCGAAATGAATAAAACTAGAGCAGCGCAGTTAAATAATATATCAATTTAAACATGATCGATTGATGTTGAACTATTAAGCGGACGTTTAAAATTAACATGCTGTCGGGATGATAAAACTTCGAGTCTAGACTAGTTCGAGTCTAGACGATGTTTTGACCGATAAATGAAATATTTCCGAAGACTGATAACTTATTTAGTGATTATGTATTGATTAACGAACTCATTACAACGATTCAAATAGTGTCGAAATTTTTGTCAGTGAATTTCCGCGAATTTTAGTGGCGATTCACACAATTCACAATTTCAAGAAATTGTTGTTCTATACATTTTTACGAGATTAAAATCGTGATATTATTTTTCACAGTTATGAAATTGAGAGTGCTATATCGAACTGGCGGTTCTGTGTATCCAAAAATTTTTCACTAGCTCTACACAACATTTTCAGTTGTCTTTTGGGATGTTTTATTGTCCAATGCTTATTTTTATACATCGCAATAAACTCTCGATGACATGATTACATGTTATATTGAATTGTTATGTCTAGACGACCAAATTATGAAAAAAGAGTTATTGATATTATTGATATTGGTATATTGTTTTTCTAATTTTCTCCTAAAATTCCAAAAATGTTAATAAAAATATACTTTTACTTTTTATTTGATTAATGTAACGTTTGACTATAAAAAGGCTGTAGCAGAGTTAAAATTATTTATTTGCTTTTTCATGTAATTTTCCATCAGAAAGATACATCACTAACAGATCATAAATGCATTTGATAAAATAATTTATCAAATATCGACGATAAATTTGAACAAATTTTAAAGAGAAAGACGCAAGCTATTAGTTTAGCTAATTTATGCGCGTGTTATTAGCCGTAAGTGTTCCGTTGCCAAACAGATGCAGGAATTAAATGCATAGATATGAACTTCTGGCAGAGTTACTGAACAGGAAGATTCTCTGATTCTCATTATACATTTACCACGTGTATTGCTTTAATAATAAACAAATGTAATGACATGTTTCTTGTTCACTGATTTTACATAATTTGTCATGATATAGTTTAATTTAAACGTCATAAGTATATCTGTAGAATTAAATAAGAAAAATATAAATATTATCTACTTTAAATATTATTAAATATAATCGTCGATATCAAATGAATTTATAATCATCGACATTATTATATTATGACACAAATTATATTATTTATAATTATATTATTAGTCAATTGTATTAATAATAGCGTAACCTACTAATAGAATGTTAAATTATGCTTTAAAAGCCTTTATCTATACTCTAGCTTCGCGAAGCATAATCGCAACTAACTAAAATTTCGTCAAAGTTCACCTAATTATTCCAATTATTCAAGTTTTGTGTCATTTTTCTTTGCGACAATTTGGATTTCTACGGTAGTTTCTGAGGGAGCATTTTAACTTGAATCTTTAATTAGCCATTCTATAAAATGTCCGTGAACTTTATAAGCTATTAATTTTATAATAGGTATAACATGCACTTTAATACTTGCGCGAGTTTAACCATCTTAGAGAATATGTAACATCAAAGTTGCAAAGTTTGAAGACAGATAGTTTGGATATAGATAACCACTTGGTGAAGTAGAAGGAATGACACAATGCTTCAATAAATTCATTCTTTCACGCCACGAGAGAATTGGTGACCGAATGTGACAAGGATTAAATAAATAAATTGAGATTATTTTAAAAAGATGAAAATTAAAAGTAATTATAAAATTTCTTTGTAATGAATTTTGTTCTGCAATTACGTTTTATCTTTTTTATTTTACAAAGAATTTCTGTTCTCTTTCTCATTTTTTATAACAAATTGTCAATTTTTTATTGTTTTGTATTGTATTTATTCTATATTCTTAAAAGATATTTAATTGATTCTAATACAGAATTACTAAAAATATTTACCGTGATGTAATATATGGTTTATTTTATCCATGAATATATTTTGATTTACGACAAGTACTTTATTATCGTATCAATAATTTCTATGATTATGTAGAGTATAGTTAATAATCGTCGACTAGTAATAGCAGACTTTTTGATCATATGTGTTAATAGCATTAAAATTTAAGCATGAGAGCTGATTGAATTATAGCCTAATTATGTCAGTAATGCAATGGGATTTTTATTGTAGAATATTTTTCAATTTTTTTCAATTTTTAACAAAAAAAAGCTTACTTACCACATCGATGAGTTGCGAGAGTTTAAGCTTGATGCATACGCGCAGCACGTCCGAGGTGTTCACCACGGGACGTACGAGTTTGTTGTAGTTGGACAGCAGGTCGTCGTAGAGGCGTTTCGCGTCCGGATTTCCGGCAACGGCTCCGTGAACAACCAGCGCCGAAAGAAACCATACGCGCAGCGTTTCCCCGATTATGGGGGGCATCTTGGTCCCCCGATTCCTCCACTGTGAATGACCCGCCCGGCCCCTTTGTATCCTCTTTTGGCCGCGCGAACCACGTATCTAAGTGAGAAGATGGAAGTCAGCCACTGTTTTCTCTCGACATTGAAAGAGCACCGCTTGGGAACTTAACACACTGCGAATTTTATTATTTATCGTTAGAATAAATTACAGTGCAATTTAATTGAAAGTGCACAGTTCTATTGAAAGTTTCATTGATTTTTACTCTTGGAAATAATATTTTTAATAAAATTCTTGAATTTATACCTTTCTCGCTAACTAATTCTCGGATTAAATTTTTCTATAATTAATTCCAAGTGAATTTTATTAGTCAGGAAAGTTTTCACTTGAAATTTAATTAAGTAGAGAAAAGAGAGAGATAGCTTCTCGTCAAATTTTCTTTTTAAGAAAAAATTCACAAAATTGCCCCAAAAAATGTGTAGGTGAGAGAATGAATAAATCCTGATATGCCATGTACACTGACACAAGCAAAACTCTAAGTTAAGCCGCTATATTACACCTTGCCAGACTATACTTCGTTACGTGCAATTCCCGGTGTACCAGCATACCATGGGCTGAGAACGATACAACTTGGTACGCGAGCGGATTTATGGGTACAAGTAACGAGTTCCCTCTCCTCTTTCCGCCTCTCTTTTCCCCGAGCGCCGTGCAAAAAAATTTCGTTGCTTTATTTGAATATGAAATGTCGCTCAAAGTGTACATTTTCGTTCGAAATTTAATTTCTAAAAGTGTTATTTCTTTTATTCTTATTTTTTATTCTTTCGTTAAAGCTACAAAATATTTGCAAAAAATTTATCCGTTCCGCGATGAATATGTATTACTATGGAAGTTGCCGATAGTGTAAACGCGACTGTAATCACAATTCTATGTAACTACGATACGAGCAGTAAACCGGAAGCACGACGGCGAACGATCCTGTGATCGCGAACCGCGATGCGTAACGATGTTAAAGTGTTCGCGTGGAATCGGACTGATTAACGTAAGCCGACACTTGGCATAGTACGGGCGTTGATTTTCGACGCGTATTAGGCTGCTAATTCGCAACCGCAAATCGACGTCATGAATCGGGAATTAATCGCATGCTTCGGAAATCGTCAAGTACTTCATGCGGGCATTTTGTTCGTCGACCGGAATTTAACAGAGTCCGAACGAATAGAACGACCAGCAACGTTATTACGCGACGATTTCAGCGCGAATGCCATGAAGCGAGTTAGCTGATTCCAATTTTAAACTCGGAAACGAGTTTGTTCTCTTTTCTTTGTTACATAAACAAGAATGTTACACGACAGAATTGCGACAATTACAGCAAACCCGGCAGCGCTTACTTTTAACACAATTTTTAACGTTTTATCACTAAAGAAATGATGCAATAAAAAGTTAAACTTGCGTATTGCCTTAAATCTGTAGGCAGTTTAATATACAATGATAATAAATAATTTAGATTTTTGTAAATTTTACGAGTCTAAACATGTAATTTGCAATGATGAGACTACAACGTTATTTACGTAATTAAACAAATTGTTTAATGTATAATTCCTTAAATTTTTGTAATGAAATTAAACTTGAATATAATTATTTTGTTATTATTACATTATCCGTAATTATTACGAGGACATCTGTGACTACAAATTTATTATAATAAAAAACTAGGGAGAGACATTTAGACTACTTTCTATTCTTCACATTCTCTGTATACTCTCAAGACTTTAATGTGCCCCGAGATAAGGAAGAACATGAGTTTATATGCGCATTTATTTAATATCAATTATGCAACGAAGTTACTAAGCGAGATAATAGAACCAGTGAAACAATATTTTAAAAGCTTCTGTACTTTCTGCGAAATTTTTTCTATTTGCAGAAGAGACAACCAACGCCGGGAGGTCATCTCTGTGCAACAAATGTTCAACCCAAGTATACAGTTTGCCTAAACTTTCTAATCCACTTTCAATAAAAATATTTACAAAGTATTTACTAAGTAAACTCAATTTAATTTAGACATGTGAATATGATAGGCAGTAGAATTTATTCGAAAGTAGAATTTTTGAAATTTGCAAATAGCAATGGATTTAAGTTACTAACGCGGTCTTTTGAACCAAGCATTAAATTATCTATCATTATTGTAAATCGGATTTTTTATGAATCATGATTGGATTATGGAATCGCCATTCTGAAATTCTTGCCGCTGTTGTTTGACTCAAGCAAGCAGTTCCTTTCTAGTTAGGTGAGCGACTTCGAGACCGTAACTCATGTCCATGTCAACGCAGTCATCGTGGCCGATACGCGGGTATTAACGACGGGAATTTACGTGAGTACATACGCCCAGCGACGAGGAAGGATCGATCAACGCCCTGGTCCCGCCTCGTCTGCCACCGCGCGAATGTCTAATTGCTGTTGCGCCGCTAACTGGGTCAACGGTATATTATTTCGGATTAGCGAATCGAGGAGAGCCAACCTCATGACGTTGTCACTAAGTCTAAAATCTGTCTAGACAAAATTGGAATACACTAAAGACTGTTCGATATTAAAACCGCTAGCATTGAGTCCGAAAACATGGAGTCTATCTTGACTTTTGTAATTTATTTATTTATTTTTCCTAAATTTTTTGTTTCTGAGATACACGATTGATGTAATTTTAGAACGCGCAGATTGTGCTGACTGTAAAACAAGCAGAGATAAAATAATCAGATAATGTATTACATAGACTTCGAATACTTCTAAGTGAGATCGTTGTTGTTATTACATAAGAAAATATTTTATTAATTTATTGTTTCATGATTAGATCTATCTGATCTTCTAAAGCGCGTATAATTAACGGCATCGAACAATTCGATGTCGTACAAATAGATTTTAAATAATTCCACGATTCGACACAGCTCGCTTGCATATCTCCTCTATATTTTTCCGTCGAGAAAGTAAATTACAGTACCCTTTGTGATCGCTCAAGCGTCTCCGAGTAAGGATCGCTTCTAGTGCACGAACGAATTCGATGGAAATCGAGACAATGAACTCGGTTGGCACTCGATACCGGCTATAAGATTAACGATCGGAGCAGGCAGTAGTTTTCCCTGCGTCTATTTGCATTTATAGTGCGAGGCAATCTTCGAAATCGAAATTAGAACATCAAGAGATCGATTGTTTAGTGCCTTTACGCACAATATATAATTTTAGTACGCGATATACAAACATTTGTTCCATTAAACTTTTCAGTTAAAATATTTATAATTGAACGCACATTATATCATGTCATAATAGTTATTGATTTTTCACGTATGTGGACATATTGTTTTTTTTTTTGTTAACATCAAATAATCATGATGTGATCGTCGATTGCAGCGATACACATATACTTTGTACGATATGTGTGTATATCGCAGATTAAAAAGTTATCATGTGAAAATGGCACGTTGCTTTCAACGACGTCTATCTCCGAAACTATTTCGGCAGAGAGGGTAAAAGTTCCGCGGTCCGCGGAAAATAGAATTGAAAACATTTGATCGGCCACACAGAGGCAACGATCGCAAAACCACGTGAAGTTTCTATTCTTGACAATCCATTAACTCTCGACTGAAAAGGATTCCACAGTATCGTAGCATTCGATTCGGACGCATAACTGAAAAGACTCAGAACGTACTTTGTTGACGATGAAAATTTAAACGAGAATCTGTCGATCGACGATCGAGAGTCAAAACCAATTAAAACTCATGAAACTTTTTACAATCTATTATTCCAATTATTAAAAAAATATGAAGCGCATTGCATCCACGCGTTAAAATGACAAATGATGTTTTATTTATTTCGAGAACATTTAGCAAAAAGGTCACATTGATACAAATGTTTAAATCTCATTATTATATATAGTTAAAGAATCAATTAATATTAATTAATCCTTCTCCAGCTTTCTCATTTTTTCTTTTACCTTTTTCTTATAAAAAAATTTAGAAAATGATTATTTTACGGATATTATCAAGTATTATCAAATCATAACGAATAAAAATGTAGTAAAAATGTAATAAAAAACGTAGGGTAAGCGATGAATTAAATTGTATATCTTTGATTCGAATGAAATACAATCGAAAAGATTCCAGAGGGATATTGAAGTTCTTCGTGAATAATATTCAGGATTAGAGCGTTTATTAAACTTCGATAAAAATCGTGGCGCAATTCCAATTCGGAATACCGGAAAGTTCCGCATGCAGACACAATGGAAAGGATTCCTCACGGTGGAGGATATTGAATCCGTTGCAAGAGGTGTGGGGAAACGAGAAATAATAAAAAGAATGCCACGCGATATCGCGTGTCCGAGTAACAAAATGTTTCGATCAACGAATCTCAATAAAATAATTTCATGACGGTTTCACACCGCTGCTGCGGAAATCGGGCGGATCGCTCGTATCTTTCCGTTACTATGTTCTGCAGCTCATATACTTTCCGCGATTAAAGTTTATGAGAATTTAGATTGGCGTAGCAGCTGTCGAGAGAGCGCGAATCATTCCGGCAACTTTGCTCTAATTACTCGCGATTATATCTTACGCATGTTCTGCACTATAGTCTCAGAAAGTTATTTTCGTAAATATAAAAATTATCTGTATTAATTTTTTTATCTCTCTCATTATTCTTGATTAAAATTAATTGCATAATATAAATTTAAATCTTACCTCTTAAAAAATATTGAAAAATTACGATTTTGTTCTTAATATTGAAATTTTTGAAAATTATATCAGCGCTAATCGAAATCAAAATACATATTTTGTTATACTCATAAACAATTATGGGATTATATAATGTCTATGGAAAATAAAAATCATTTTTGATATATTATTATACAATTTTTGCAGAAAATTAGATGTTACAAAATCGAGATGTGTGCAAATCTATTTGAAAACTTTTATTTTTTATCATTATGTTTTATAATGTACGTGTAAGTGATATTTTGTAAAGAATTAGGTAGTAAATATTATTAACATATTGTCTAAATTCTGCTATGTAAAGTCTCTGATCACATTTGTACGCTTTTTTAATAAACGCGTTTTTAAATCCTTGAAGGTTTTTATTTTAAATAATTTTGATAATTTTTCCGTATTTTCATCTAAAAAAAACAACATAATTTGCATCCAAAACCTTTCAAACTTCGTACTTCTGTCGTATGCGCGTAGTAAACGCTTTTAATTTCGCGACACCCTCCAAGAGAAATGCATCACGCCTACCGAGAACCACGTAGCGTCGGGGCGCCCGGCAAACCCGATGATTCTGGTCGAAGATGGGGAATCCCGGGTGCCGTCGTTCCCAAGCGGTGCCCGCCGAGGGCGACGACAACGACGACGAGTGAACAGGGGTGAACGGGGTGTGTGTGTGACACTGACCTAACTTCGCGCGCACTCCAAGCCACGCCGGTCTCTCGCAGCAGCTCTCGGGACCGCTGCACACTCGCACGCACTGCACCCACGACTGAAGGTGGTCGTCGCGGCCCGTAGTCGAGGGGGTGCGCCGGGATCTCGATCACTTGGAGGCGCCACCGGGTGCGCACTACCGGGCGCAGTGTGAACCCGCGGGAGAGACGGGCATCTGGGAGGGTGATCTGACGGTAGGGTGGATTCGCGTCGGAGGAATCTAGACCGAACTTGCGCGCACGTTTGTGCACAAGGAGACGAGCGCGATACTGTAACCACGAAGACATCAAGCTGGAAAAAGAGCTCCGCCTACGCGGGGTGGGGAAAGGTCTCAAAAAGATTGAATAAAGTTCGATCTCACGAGATGATGATCGATCGCTGCAATGCGATTTTCTTTACATCGGAAAAATTCGTTTTTGAAGCGTCATATATGGGCCTCAGACGATCGTATACGATCAATAATCATTATTCCGAAAATAAATTCACATTGACGATAGTTTATATAAACTGTAAAATGAGATTTATACGTATAACAAGAAACTGTAATATACACAAAATAAGTGAAAATTTAAAGAAAGTTTTACTCAACTACAAAAATTACTCGACTACTTTTATTTTAAAGGAAAATTAATAAAAACTTTCTGCATTGTTTTCTCTGAATTATATATTTTTAATCTTTCATCCACGAAACAAATGGATTTGGGTTTTGTTGTTTCCGCATATTCGCACATATCCGCACATTCAAGAAAAACAGATTTTTGTGAAAATTAATGTTTTATTTGGGTTGTACAATTCAGCGTTAACAAGATCAAGCAATTTCTTGTAACATTAATTGTTTGATTTTTCGAGATTACGATAAAACCTTTCTGAATGATAAATCCTGCCATGAACACAATGCGAAACGATTAATCGTATTATTGCTGCTCGGATTATCTCGTTGAAAAATTGGCTAGTTTACAGCAGTGTCATCCAGCAAATACCTAAAACAAAAATTATGCTTGGGTTTTACATGGAGACTATAAATTTTCGTAATCTATCTCCAGTGAGAAAGCACTTTCTTTCATCATACCGATATTCTTTATGATCTATGATGCAGCAGATATTTCATACAAATATCAGAGTAAAAATATATATCTTTTAGAAATTACATAATAGTTGCCTGAAAATCTTTAGCTAATGAAAATACGTAGAATTATAATCGAAAAAATTATAATCGGCAAATATAATTTTTAAGCATCTCATACATAAAAAAACTTAAAATATATTAGAAAAATATTAACGAAACATATTAGCTCTGTGTGAAGTAAGAATTCGAGTATAAGACTTCTTGCTAAAATTGATACATCATATTAGTTTAACCAACATCTAAATTCGCTGTACCATAAAGTTGTTTTCATACTCCTTTATGAAATGCATATATGATGTGCATGTACCTTCCCTTAAATAAGCGACTAATATATAACGATATTGGAGAGATACACGGTCAGGAGATACGGGCCAGCCTCGCATGAATTTAATTTAGCCTCGTTCATGAACCTAGTTCGCCATTTTATGACATGGACTAAGCTAACTCCATGAAAAACACCGCCAACGGGTGTTCCTTAGCTGGAACAATAGATCGGTGGTATTGTATGGCGGCACGTTAACCGGCATACCACGACGATCCCTTTAAATCTCCGGTACGAAACATCCGGCTTCCGGTAACATGCCAACATATTGATGAATTAAGATTGTAATAACAAAGAGAGAGAGAGAGAGAGAGAGAGAGAGAGAGAGAGAGAGAGAGAGAGAAAGAAAATTGCTTGGTCTTTGCAAATCGAAGACGAACCGGACTGAATAAAATAGGCGTAGCAGGGTGAGTCGTTTCGATTCGAAGTAGCTCATTTATCACCGGACTTTGAACGCCAATCTGCCTCTCGGCGGATCTCCCTCTGAGAAAAAAAGCAAAAAATGAGCATGAGAGTGACGGCTGGGAGTGGAGAATAAAGGGGACTGAGAAAGTTCGGCAGCTTGTTTGTCAAGAATTAAACTTTCTCCTTAATTCATCCGACGGATCGTTATGGCTATGGGCACTTCAAACGTGCCCCAGAAACGTGCCAAATCAATCTATGCTGCTTCGTTCGCTATATAGATTGAGATGTTTTTTCTTAGCTCTTTTGTTAATTTTTATATATACAGGCGTCTTAAGGATTTTCATGACAACGAGACCTTTAAGATTGGGGATAACGTTTTCCAAAAGAACTTTTGTTTGAAACATATGACAAATTAGAATAGATTTCTTTAAAAGGAAAACAATCGAATGAGAAAAAATTAAAGAGAGGATTCTCCGTAACATCATATTCTGTAATTTAATTGTCATCGTAGTATGCGCATTGTCGAATGTACTGCTTTGTCCCAGAAGGTTCCCTTTCACATCTATTCACGAGATGTAAACCTAATTCCATTGCGGAAAGCTCCAACGACAAAGGCGGTATCTCTATCACTTGCTCTTTTTACCAGGCTGACGTATTTTTCTCTTGCCCATTGTGCCGCGTTACACATCGTGTGTCGAGCGATCGGATAAACGCGAGGAGATGAGGTGGGTTGACGTGGGAGCTCCATATTGAAGGGGA
Organism: Cephalotes varians; assembly: GCA_037157785.1. Taxonomy (NCBI): domain Eukaryota; kingdom Metazoa; phylum Arthropoda; class Insecta; order Hymenoptera; family Formicidae; genus Cephalotes; species Cephalotes varians. The sequence goes on along the minus strand of JANQDE010000011.1, from coordinate 1,262,486 downwards.
CTTGGCAAGATTCCAACAATCTCCTTGGATCACCACCATCGGCGTTATCTATCTACGCCTCACGATTTCGATCTCAAACTGGGCACGTGAGATCGCTCGACCGATTTACCGTCCAACGTATTAGATGTATGTATATATGCATGACGTACATGATCGAGTCGAGCACACCGAGGTGAAAAATGTCATCCGGCGTCACTGGAATTAGAATCCGGGGAAATACAAGCCGGAAAAATACGCGATTGGGCCATCGATCTTGCGTCCGTGTCTACTTATGATACAAACACTCGCGGGCATCTTTCTCTCTGTCTGTGTGTATTTAAATGCGACGTAAAATAGAAATGAATCCATCGACAAAAGTAACCGATACTTTTGTAGTCCAAATTAAATAAAATGTAATAACTGTCATTCGAGATTGGAAAGAAAAACATGTTGAGTATTTTACAATTGCTTTCTCATTTTTCATGGAATAAAATTGCACGGTATAAAAAAAGAACTTAATTAGACAAAATCAGACAATAAATTAAATAAAACAATAAATTTCTTTGAATATAGAAGCTTTTAAAATTGAAGACATAATGAGTTGAAAATTATACGGTTTATTAATTTTTTATAGAAACAATGTGACAGTCAAAATCTCGTTTATAATACAAACGACACTGTAAGTATATATGCTTTGAAGAACGCGCAAGCTGGAGTAACCGTTAAATATTTTTCAAGAAATGTTCGGTGACCTGATAAAACTTAGATATTCAAGTCAATGGAATTTTAAGCTAGCTCGTTTCCGGCGCAGAAACTTGATTGGAGTCAAAATGTCCTCGATGGAAATTACCTCCGTATTACCGTCGAGATTTTGCTTCGTACATGTAGTCAAAGCACTCAGCGGATACGCTCGCGAGCACAGAAGTTACTATTAATTTCAAGTCCGACGCAGTTCGCGATGTTTCAGCGGCAGAAGTTGACTCTCAGTTTAAATCGAGTTATCGCTATAGAATTTCCAAACTGTGATCCGGCTCTCTCCGAAGCCACAGAGAGGGTATTCCTTTTATTACCAACGACTTCGAATATCATAATCCATGATGTATTGTTGAGTCTTAGAAATGACAAAAAATTCGTTAATTACTTTTTGCGGATAAAAATTGGTTAATAAATTGATAATTTGAATCATAAATCGATAAAAACTTGGTTTGTCGATTGCCTCAGTAATATAAATTGAACAATTCCCTATGTGCAAATTAAGAATTGTCTCTCTCTGTAACATCTACTCCCATTAATTAAGAGATCATAAATAATTATTGTTGCAGATTTTATAGTTAAATTGACTTATTGTTATAGGATTTGTTGTGCAATATGTATAAAGATTTAACTTTATTTCCCTTACCGAAGCAGAATCTTCCTCAAAAGTTTCGAGTTTTGTTTGACAGCTCTTTCGGTCAAATCTGTCAGAATCAACAGCGGCCTCGCAAAACGCGAGCTGCTTCCGCGGGAAAGTGTGCAATGTTGATTCAGGTGTCTGCCTTCAAACTTCGGCAAAAAAGAAAACATCTCCGTCAATATGTGCTCCTACAAATAAAATTTTATAGTTTAACGCAAACATATTTCTTCGCCATCGCAATGTCGGTCAGTGGTATGCAATTTTATTCAACCATTCGATCTCTGCGCGACGGAATTCCTAATTAATCTCACTCCCTCGAGATCGCATTCCCTCGAAATAAATGATATTTTTCAGCTAAATATCGATTATACTTCTTGTATTTTACTACAAGATAAATTCGATTGAACGGAGAAATAATTGAATGGTCATCGATTTAATTGAATTCATTTTGCATCCGACACGAGATTAGAAAGATATTTGATTATATCCATTTGAAAACGATCACGAATAATTAAAATTCAGTTGGTGTGAATTCAGAAGTTTTTTCTAAAGAGAGAAATTCTCTTTCGATGAAGCAATAGTCTTCCTTCTTTAAAAAAATAACCAAACATTTATTAATTATAAATCTATAGCTCCAGTTTTGTCTATACATTATTATGTGATTCATATGTCAGTTATGTCACTAAAAATTATTTAAATCTAATTAACATTAAATATTACAAGTAATATTTATTTAATTCTGATTTAAAATTTAATTGGCAAAGAAAGAAGATAATATTAAAATAAAATAAAGTTATATAATATAATTGCATAATGTATATATATATATATATATATATATATAATGCATTAGACTATATCTTTTAAAATAGATTATCGTTTGTGAATGTGTGTGTAGCTGTGAATTTCATCAATTTGATTACATAATGTTCGACTGATTGACTTGACCACGATGTTGGCGTCCCTGATTGTCCATTTTGCTGATATTACCAGGCTAGGACTCTTCACACATAGCATATAGCGAAGAACGACCAACGGGTGCAGGATTCCGTAGTGATTCGGCAATCCTGGAGAACTGCAGTCTGCTTGCATTCAGATGCCAAGTGAGGGCAACCCGACAAATTGCGCCTGTAAGCTTGGACGTCTGCAAGGACTCCACTGCAAATTTCAACAATTCGACGACGGTGCCAACTTGTCATCGAGGTAACTCCCTTGCGGATTTTCCGCCGGGATTTCTAATGTAATTGATTTGATTGTTACTAATATCTTTGATTCAAGATATTTTAAACATCTGCAATTGTATTGTGATAAATATGATAATGTTCGAACATTAAAATATTTTTTTACAGACGTTTTTAGGCTTTGTTTTTAAATTTATGCCTAATTTATTATTTTTAACATTTAATATATTATATAAATAGTTATTTTTTTAATTATATACTTTTTTAATTATATTTCGTTAAACTACAACTAAAAAATAATTATTAAGTTAGTTGCGTAATAACAAGGAACTTAATGACAATAATAATAATGCTAATAAATAAACTAACTGTAATGCATTTAACTAGTTAATCAACTATATACTTAACACATAACAACTGCTACATTATGATTCGTAATTAATTGTTATAATTGTACAAATTAATTGTACAAATGTACATGCTTTTAAACTAGAATAATTCAGCTGAATTATTTTGAATTCTATTAGAATTTTATTTGAATTCTATTAGAATATTATCAAATTGGAGTTGATACATGAAAGTTTGAATTAACTAACAAGAATAGCTAGCACTATTTCTTGCAATTACGGTCTTGTGCGATCTGCGTACATTACTCTCGTTGAAACTTATGAATTATGAATGTTCTTTTCTGGCCATTAAAACATTTCCACGTGACTCGTTATCTCATCACACAAAAATTTGTTTTTTATCTCAACGCCTTTATGGCATTTATTATGACTCTTCTTTTAAAATAAATATATACCATATATATATATTTTAACAAAATATTTTAAATATTTAAAATATTAAATTTATGAAACTCTCTATTTCTTTATTGCCTAATTTATTATCTAAATTGCTTTATAAAAACACACAAGATCTAATTACAATATCTATGTAAAAATGACGCCGAAGTTTAGTACATCAAGAATTTTAATTTTAAAGCTTTATATAGATTTTTAACATTTTTAACTAACGTTTTAGCTTTAGTTTATTAGAAAAGAGCATATTTTTCTTTTTAATAATATATCTATTTTTTTAAATAATATAAAAATTAAATCGTGATCTAAACTTAGAGTATCGTTAAAGCATCATTTATCTGTGCCCAATAAATGCATTTGTGTTATTATGTTACACGATCTTATTGAAGGCGGATAAAGTAGAGAACTCCGCGATATAAACTGAACTGCGCTTCTATTTCAATAGGTCTCACTTACCAAAAGTTGACTGTTATCAGCTACAGTACAATTATATTAGCACGATAATATTACAAAGTTTTACAATAAATTTTGGCTGATTTATGGAATCAATAATCATTCAATAAATTTATAAAATCAATAATCATCGTCTCTCTCTCTCACAATAAATTTATAAAATAGATAATCATTCACCATAATAAATTTATGAGAATCTTTTATCAATAGCAAAAAAATTTATAATTTGTAGTGCCATGAATTATATACAAAATTCAAAATCTAATAAATTGCAATAATAAGATACGAAACTTTTATTTTTACTTAAAACATAAACATGAGTTTGATACATTGAGAAATTGTATGAGCTGAGATTGTATAGATAGCTCCGTTAACCATTTGCAGCAAAACCAAAGTGACTCAGAGAATCATGACAGTTTCGGGTTGGGTTATTTCTGTGATCGCACTAGATTATTATTTCAAGGCAGGCATGACATAGGTATATGTGATGTAAGCATATAAGCCGCATAATACATACGTTAAATAGCAAGATTAATCATTTCTAATTCTACTGCATTAAAGTCAATGAATTTGAAGATTTGTTAATAATAGATTTTATTTTTAGAAAAAAGAGAGATTCTCTAGACTTCAGGAACATTTCTAATATATACATATAAACACACACACACACACACACACACACACACACACACACACACAC
>JANQDE010000011.1:1215878-1257947 GCA_037157785.1 Cephalotes varians | reverse complement strand
CACACACACACACACACACACACACACACAAAAATAGGGAAAAAAAAACGATTTGCAAGTATTTACAATTTAATATGTACAATTTAAATAAAATATTAATCATAATATTAATAAAATATATTGTTGCGAACAAAATATAATGTCTTATATTTTTCGTTATATTTTTATTAAAGTAATATATAATTATGAAAATAAAATTACACAAAAGTAACGTTTATTCTTTTATCGACAGCAATAAATTTTTATTTTCGGGCAATCGTGTACAAATCATTTTGTGGAATGTATAATAATGCGCAATAAATTATCTATATTTGGGCATTGTTTCTCTTGACAGGGTTATTGCAACCTCATTAATTTACTGTGGTAGACATTATCATAATCGATAAATTAACAGAATAACTATTTTCTTGGTAATCAGCACAACATTTTGAGGTTGTCCTATGTCAGATCGATATATTCTTTTATAGTCATGTCTACATTTAAAATAGATATTTTCGAAACTTCATAAATTCCTGTCGTTCTCAAATTTGCGATAAAAAAAATGAATTAATCCAGAACACATTTGTCATCAGATGATATGTTTTTATGAGCGAAACAATTATAACATCGCGTTTCTTAATCATAGAGTAGCTTATTTCTCTCATCATCTTATCTATTTATACAATTTAATAAAAAATACACTTGATAATAGTTATATTTTATTTGTGTAAATAAGATAATTTAATATTGATTAATATTTAAATAAAAATATTTTATAAATTACGAAATGCGATTAAAAAAATTAATATTTCTTCTTTTTATTTTAATGCTTTCTTATGTGACTGGCATATTTAATGTCTTACAATTTTTATTTTATTATTAACAAAAAATTATTAATAATTTTGCAATATTAAATACAAGAAAATTATATATTTTAACATGTTTTCAATATCAGAGCACGCAAATAATCTGTTGCAAGAATCTATAAAATGATTAATATCTTTAGTTATCAATATATAAACTTGCACATCATCATCTCAAACATACTATTATAGGTATATTATACATACTATTATAAACACAATTATAGATAATGTGATATGATGTCAATTTTACGATTGAATTAAAAATATTATTGACACAGCTATTGATATAAATCAATCACGATCATGTTTCACGAACAAATCGATCTAAAGCTCGTATCATACGCATTGTGAAGGCGAATTGGATTTAGATTGTAATCGTTAACAAGCGAATCAGATTGGCTGATTAACGATTCGCAGTTTGCAATCTGAATCCAATTCGCGTTCACAATGTGTAGTGTGACACGAGCTTAACGCATTGTCGATTATACACTTCATAATTGTGCTTAATCTATCTGTATTTAAGTCTAATACAATTATTATTTTAGCAATAATATTAATAATTAATAAATAATAACGTAACAAAAATTATAAATTTTACAATTAATTGTACATGTATTTGATAGCAATTGCAGCATTATTCTATAATTTTTATTTATCTCTATAATTTCTAGTAATCATTTAATAATCACGTATCGAAAATAGGACAATTAATTTTTTAGACAAGAGTCTCTTATCTCTCTTTAACATATCAAAATTAAATATGGATATTATTTGATGGATATTTGATATTGTTATTATTATTATTATAATATATATATATATATAATAATATATTGGACACACAGCACAATAAAACAATCCACGATATATCACTTACAATCGCTGGCAAATGTTTTTAAAGATTCTTAAATGGTCCACACTTGTAATAGCATTTATGCAACAATACAAAAAATTTTTATTTTTTATAATATCTCATTTTTTTATATTTATAGAACTTCTCTAATTATAGAGAGAGATGTTTTCTTCAAGCTTTTAAGTTCTATCTTATCGCCTTATTACCGCTCTATAAATAGATTCTAACATTATTCACAATTTTTTTAATCCTGTGATTCTTTTTCGCCCACTCAATTCGTAGGCTCCGATTTACAACAAGTTATTAATTTATAATGGACTGCGTCCATTGCTTGGTACAGCTGTTCCTTGAGTTCCCGAGCCTTCTCGTATACATCCTCCTTCATCAGATTGTAGCACATGGCTATCAGGCCCATGCCCAGCAACAAATATACAAAGTTGATGATGAGTTTTGTCTGGCTGTCCTCCGTAAAATCGCGCTGACTCCAGCCTGGAACTAGGTCACCCATACCGATCTTGCAGAGCGAAGTGACGCAAAAATAAGTACTGTCCAGGTAGTCCCATTTTTCCCACTCGGCGAACATGATCGAACCGACGACTACGTAACCGAATATCACCCAGAGACAAGCGGTCGAAGGCACAATGATCCTCTGTCCTGGTTTCCGTTGGCCGGTGCACTCGTGCAATCGCGTATACAGCCATTTAAAAGTCTGTGCGAGCACCTTGCCCATGTTCAAAAAGTATAGCACATACAGCGGAATACCTAGCACAGCGTAGATCACAGTGGCACCTTTACCCCATTGAGTCTTCGGCACCAAGCTGCCATAGCCAATCATAGTGAACACCGAGAGGCAGAACATCAATGCTGCTGGAAATGACCATAAATCAGTAGGTACTAAGCCGTTGCAGTTTAGCTTCTGTCGCTTGCTACTAGTAATATTTTCCTGATAACGTTGCAGAATACTATTGGATATCACATAGAAAGCAGTCTGATTGAATATATTCACCGACTGATTGCTAGCTGTGCTGAACCACAGTTCGTCGGCATATTCTCGACGAATGTACTCCCGCACGCACACTGTCGCCGTTGGATCGACCTCAGATTCGATCATTATGAAGCCAAAGGCACCCACAATGGCATAGCCCACCACCAGACCGCCCACGCCGACCTGAGTGCACATGAAAGCCACCAGCTTTCGACAACAATCCTTGATGCGTTCTCGAGGATCGATCCCGGTCGATGTCGAGGACGAATCTCGACTCCTCAGGGAGGATCTCATTGAGATGCCGCGTGGCATGCTTCGATGCGAACTACCGAGTCCGATTCGGCACGAAGAGACTCACATGGAACACCACCTTGGCTGATACTTAGCGACTCTCCTTTCGTGCCGCTTTTCTATTTCTGGCCGTCGCTTGCTTCTCGTTTCCTTCTTCGAAATTCTGCTGTCTATCTGTCTTTGTTTCTCTTCTTTTGTTGAATCGTATAGCTCTCTACCATGCTTCACTCTCGTGGATTACTTCCACAGGATTAGAATCAGTGGTCTTAGATCTATCATTGTTTTAATATGACTTTGCGAAGATAATCCGCGAAGTCAAAGTTCGCATTGTTAGTTTTAAACTTTCGATACTAAAATCGGCTTATCGTCTATACGTTACAATAAGCCGTCTACGATTAAAATAGATTTAGGTTCTCTAAGCTTCAAGAAATTATTGGATAAATATGATTTGACAGTATAAAAACTTTAAAAATTTTAAAAACTATCAATCCTCTATTTTCAAGAAAAAATATAAATTGCGAATTAAAGATGTCATACTTCTGTTGTAGATCTATCCACTTAAAATGTTAAGATGCAACTTACAAATTTTGTCTTCTTAGAAATATTGAATGTCGAGTGATGTAAAATTTGATACTGTGATAGCAAGATATTTTTAAGTTACACAAATAAAGATATATGTCGATATTTAGTGAAAGAGAATGTTCGAAGAATGAAGCGATTACACGCGACTAGCTCTATCGAGTTTATTTTTATCAGCGTATCTACACAAACTGTGTTCGCTAAATTCGAGGGACATGTGTACGTGAAACTTGAAATAGTTATACGCGGTAGTGGCTGTTGCCAAATAATATGCCGCAATACGAAACTAATAAACAGATTTTTTTCAATCATAGAACAAAGATACAGGACACATTCTCTCACAAAAAATTATAATTGATACGCCTTATTACATAATGTGTATTATTGAAATGTTCGATAAACGAATTATAAAATTCTCATTCTTATCGTAACTTGCTTTTATTGTACCAATTTTGAAACGTAATGAAAAGGAAGGTTGTGACATGCTATCAAGTGTGATAGCGGTTTTAGCAGCGTAGTGTATCATTTGCATTCCAAACAGCATCACAAGCATATATTGAAACTTGAGGAGGAGATAGAGAGGATCACGTGACATAATAAACATGACGAAAGGAAAAGAGTTCTCCTTTGTTGAATTATTTTCCTTTTGCAAAATTATATGCAAAATTATGCATATACATAAATTTAATATTGTTGACAATAAATATACGTGCTTGCTTTAATATGAATGCACGTTTAACGTATCAACCTATATATGTATGTAACCTATATAACTAACTTTTCGGAAATTAAACATTTTTATATTTGTCAAAGTAATCGCTGTTAAATACTTATGCATTTGTATTATAAAGCTAAATGACATACTTTATAAAGAAATGATACTTTAGTATCATTTGATATGCGGCCTTAGCCACAACAATAAACATTTGTAACAAACTTGATATAGTAAATTAAACTTAATAGTATAATAGTATGTTACTTAATATAATTTACTTATATTACTTAATTTTTCTTGTATTACTTAATGTAATAAATTGATATAATATCATTTAAAGTTTATTATTTTTAAGATAATGTTAAAATTAGTGTTTATCAAATAAAAAGAACAGAGTAGAGAAAAATATATTTTTTTAATAATAGTATTTTAGTATTTTTAGTAAAGAGAAAAATATATTGTAGGATTTATAATACTAGCAAATTTATTACAGTTTGCGTAATCAGATTGAATAATGACTATATATTCTGACATCTTATAAACACTCTTGAGAATATGCAAAAGAAGAACATCGCGCCTTTTGATTCCGAAGAATCTTAATAGCTGCATAATATACATATATCACGTTTGATCCATCAAGAAAGACGAAAAACAGAGCAAACGTGTCACGAGAGGCCTAATTTTATGTCAGCATGCCTAAAGTAAAAATATCTAAATTTGGACTCCTGATACACATTCAAAAATTGCTTTAACGTACTAAACAATATCTCAATTAAAATTACTTCTTTTTGTTGAGTGCCGAGTAAATCTAAAAGTAAAATAAAGTAGATGCAGAGGTTTAAAACGAATCCTATTATAAAATTATTTACAATCTCGAACGAAAAGGTAAGTTTTCGATCAGCGAATTTTGGGATCAGTATCGTGCATAGATAAACACATAGATCTTTTGTAATTAGAAAAGATTTTTGGATAAAATAATTCCGTTTTTTAGTTATCGTATGATGGACTCGATGGATTTAAATAGTCCTCGAAACGATCAGAAAATTGCCTGATACCTCAAAATAAGAAAACATCGATTCCAATTACATGCTACAATTGAAAAAAATATATGATCACTGTAAACGAGATTATTTTTCAATTTCTATTTGTTTTTTACTTTTGTTTCTCTTGGAAAATACTGAATTCGCGAAAAATTCTTAAATGGATTTGCGGTTTTCAAATTGACTGATCGAGGCTACAGTTTCGTATGAGTTTGATACGGTAACGCGGGAGTTGAATACGTCAGCCTCTCAGCGAGAAATCTGAGTTGATCAGTTGGACGATGATCGTCGCTCAAGTTGCGTCTCAAGTGCAAAATCACAGGTGCACTGTGAACATGGGTTTAGATCACTTGCTAATAGTCACACTGACGTTGCTTTACACAGGTAAAACGTTTTTCAATTTTTCAAAAAAATTTTGCTCTCTTTTATCTTGATTATTAGCGGTTTTTCTAGAGAGTTAAAAATTTTAATCTCTAAATACATAGTTAGTATGTATGCCATATTTTTAATACTAAACATAAGAAAGAGAAAAATAGAATAAAATAGACGCTAATAAAAGTAATAATTATTTATTTTTGTAAAAGAAAAAGAAAAAATTAATATATAAAATAAATATATACATTAATCTTCTTCTAAAGCAACATAAAATCTCATTTAAATTAATAATAATTATTAGTTTTTTATGTTATATTGTTTCTTTTATTGCTTTCAAAAATTGAACATTTAATTTAATATTTCAATTTGTTTTTATTTTTCTAAAAACACAATCACGTACGATAAACCTTTTATACTTATTAGTAAAAAGAGAGTTTTTGTTTATTGTTCTTTTAACATTGTAACATTTATTTCAAACTTAAAAAGATTTTCAATTACTTTAATAGAGTTAATAGAAATAGATTTCTTTGTTACACCCTGCTTCTCAAAATAAGAAAGTTATATTGCTTATTAATTCCGTTTTTGCTTCTTTCTATCGTATAAATATGATTTCTGAAAACATTTGTATGAGCGACCAATGATGACTTATTTTGAATAAATTAAGATGCAATATATAACAATGGCTGCAGCTGCAAGTGCTTACCTGCTGACTGAATACTTCGGTCGATCGGTTGATGAACGCATAAACTGCGTGTCTAAATTTAAGATTTGGACCATGCTTTGCAGCGAATTTAATTTTACTCGGTTGATTGCTGTGGCTAGTGCGTGGTAACGGCGTTGTTTCTTACATCAGTAATGAAAATGCATTTCTTACTTATTTGTTCCAAATTTTAATTATGTTACAAATGTTAATTATTAAATTTAAAAAATTTTTTTTAACTGTGTGTGTGTGTGTGTGTGTGTGTGTGTGTGTGTGTGTTTGTTTGTTATATAAACATACAAATGCAAATAGTTCTATTTAAAAATCTATTTAAAATATCTATTTAAAAATACTATTTAAAAGTCAGTACAATAATACAACAGAGGTAAAATAATATTTCTTACACTTTACGTAAAAGAAATATATAAGAAAAAAGGGGAAAAAAAATTGCAAAAAGTCTCAGTCGTAGTTAAAAAAAAAATCAAAGACGGATCTCTAATTGCCTTCTTATTTTTTTATTTTTATTATTTTTAAAACTTTTCTGGAGGAAATGTATTATCCGTGGCAACAATTGATACATAAAAGTGCATTGATTCGATCAATCAACGTAGATTGAATGAATCACTCTGTACCTTTCGTTTAATTCTCTAGAATAGATGAATGAACGCATTCAATTATTTGCAAAAAAAATCATCCATGTTGATGGATTAAAAAGAAAGACAAATTCGCATTGAATCTCTTTATATTATCATAATAGAATATACTGATAATCAAATGGCCGACCGATAGTCGTTGCAGATTGTGTCATTATACCTAACAGACTCGTGTATACGCTAAATCTCATGCGATAGCTCCTAGTGTAATCTCGGGGTTATCCAGTTAGATTTACGTTGCGTTCATCAGTCGTACACTCGTTGTCAACGCGCTCGTGTGTCACCCATCGCGAGAGACCCAGGTGGTCTGAGTTGCTTTCCTGAGATGCTTCTCTTTTACCTAATCGCTCTACTAGGTAAGAGGTTTTCTATTACGTTTGTTGGTTCTTTTGTCATTTCGCGAATGATAAAAGTGAATTATCCAGAGAAAATATCAATACAAATAAAATAAATTATATAAACAAAAATATTTCAATTTCTTTACAATTAGTGACAGAATTAGTGGACAAGAGTATCTCAATTTTTTTATAACTTATCAGTCGATTCTTGAGTACGTCCGAAATATTTATGAATCTAATATTATATATATATCCGACATTTAATCATTTTATAATATTTCGATAAAATTCATTATTTTATAATTTATAATAATTTTCTGAAAATTTTTACAATTATCTAATCGATGTCGATTTATAATATGTAGTGCATATGTATATAATTTTTTTTCTTTTCTTCTCACCAATTGTTTAACTTTACTCATACATTTATCTCGTGATTATTTTAAATATTCTTTTATTCATGTTGTATTATTGTACCGACTTTTAAATAATATTTTTAAATAGATATTTTAAATAGATTTTTAAATAGAACTATTTGCATTTGTACGTTTATTTATTTAAACTCTACTTCTGTTCTGTATATTTTCTCACTGCGCATAGCTACGAGATATTAATTTTATCATTCTGTCAACTTGATATTTCAAAATTCTCAAAAATATCACTAAATTTTCTCTCTCTCTTTTTTTCTTAAAAAGCACTAACTTGAATAAATTATACATGAAAAATTATTATAGTTTAAAATTGTATATGGTAAATTATAAAAGAATTCTTCATTTCTTGCTAAATACTCTTACTAGAAATCATTTTTAATCTCAAAGTTTAATATTGTTTATTTCCAAATTTGAAATTAGTTTATTTCCAAATTTAATAATGGTGTCATATGGACAAAAAGAAACAAATTTTTTAAACTCTATTGCAATAAGTTTGCCAAAAAGAGTAATAATAGTACCGACTTAATATTAATATGGTGCATAAAATCGTCACTTTTCAACAAGAGAAATGCAAGAGAATCATAGATGAAAGCTCGATGTATCAATAGTATCGAACGATCTTAAACATCCCCAACTGAATGAAACTCGTCCGATCAGTCGGACTTACGCCCTATCCCCACAGCGGAAGTATGCATTATGCTCATTAAAATCTGCGGGATCGTTTGAATGATTTCGCTGTTGTTGCGGCCGGTACGTTGATCTAGAAAGCGCCGGCGTTTATCCGTCGATTGTGGTCTAATTGTCGGCCGCATAGACGGCTTTCGCGAAACGAACGCTTTGCTCTCGTACCGTCGTTTTCTTCCCGGCCGCGACGAGAATGGGATTAGGAATAAGTGCGAACAAATTCGTCGTGGTCCGAGCGGTCAATGAGGTCAATTCTGTTTCCTGTCGTGCGCGTTCAATTACTTATTAGGCGCAATGGAACGAACACGCTCGCGATATGGCGAATCGTTCGCGTGGCAGTGATGTGGAAATAATTATATTTTACGAATAGTTCGTGCGAACTCGTCAAATTGATACTACGAGCACGAGGTCAACGCCGGCTTTGGATTGCGATTATAGTGCTCATGTTTCTCTCCAATTTGCCTGATTTGAACAAATTTGCATGTAATGCTGATTAACCGGATTAAAACAAGCCTGAATAATCATATCAAAATGTAATTGTTAATTATGGAGATTAATAGGGATTAATAGGAATATATTACCTCATTATGTGCCTATCAGTTTGTGTAAAATTAATTTTGATAGCAATCATAATTACTGTGATCGACAATAACTATTAAAAGACTAATATTAGAATTAATATTCTTGAAAACTTATTCGTCTTATTTATTTTTAAATTTAATCAAAATTTACTTGTATATTAATAATGTAACTGAACTAGTAATTAAATAACACAAATTTTTATCCTTAAAAAATTTGAAGAAATCCTAAATAAAAAAGGTTACTTTAAATTATGAACATTATTTTTTTAAATACTATTTAAAGTTAACAATTAAACGTAAAAATAATTCTCTCCGGATTTATTTACGTGTGGACAAGATTAACTCGATAAATTTTAGATTAATCAATTTGTTAAAACGACATTGTTGCACATTTTATTTGTATATGTTTTTAGATTATACTTTTAAAAATTTATTTCTATAGAATATATAGCTACTGAAAAGTGAATACTTCTTTGCAAGGAAACGACTAATAAATATTGTATAATTACAGGTTTACAAGCATCGGAAGCATCTGAGTGGGGATATTGGGGCAAATATGGTAATTATATGATGATTATACAACGAAAATTTTCCACGCAAATACATTTATATATTAACGTTACATTCGATTCTTTGAAAAATGCTTCGATAAAGATTGGCGTGAAATTTGCAACAGTTAAGCTTTTATCTCCAAGTTTTCTCTAAACAAAAATGGAGTATTATCGGTATTAGACCGTTCGGTTTAACGATAAAATGATAACGCTTTCACATTATATCTTTCTATTTTGCCACAGCTTTATCAGAAATCTCAGACTGCAAGTGACATGATTTTGTTTTTTTAGTGATAAACCTTTCGAGAATATCAAACATCGATGAAACAAGTATCGATTGATAAAATTGATCGCAAAACAGTAAGAAATAATTTTATGCAATTTCAATATCAGTTCTGAGGAATTTTATTCGCAATAAACATAAAATGTCATAGGTACAATTTTCCTCATCTAGCATATATGAAACTTACATTCAAGTCATTAGCGACCTAATAACAGCAACCTTGAGTGTCAGTTAAAGGTATTTGAAGACCAAAGTCAGCACATTATACAACAAAACAAATTTAATTATCTAAATAAAGCTACATTATTCAATAATAATATGACTCGAAAACGCACATAAATTCTCTAAAAAATTTTATATCTTTATTAATCAATATCATTTAATTTTATAATTTAACATATTTCTATATGTTCATTATGTCAGAAAAATATGATCTGTTTTATCTTATGTGTCTCCGTTTTATCTTATATTTTTGTAACGTATACATATATATATATATATATATATATATATATATATGATATAATTATAAAAAATTATTATGAAGAACTTTATCATAAAGAATTTGTGTCTGTATTTACGTTTATCCTTTGCTCGAGATATTGATTGCGCTCATGTACACAAATTGAACAAATTAAAATTTAATTTTAAAATTAAAGAAAAGTTATTCATTAAAAGTTCGCGAGGATAAAATATTGCTCAGGTAATATTCTACATTTTAATATATATATATATATATATTTACAATATAGAAATATTTTATGTTTTATATTATTACTTTCTTCCATATAATTTTAAATATTTTATTTGCCATGTAATACATAATATATTTATCTTAGCATATATGTAACTTATGTATATGAATTGTGTGTGCGAAAGATAGATGGTTAATCTATCTTTTATACTTATAAATAGATACTATAAATATTACCACATTATATTTGAGATTAGGACCGACTTTGAAATAAACATTAGCCTTCTATGATATTTGTATTTGTATAAATATTACATTGCTTTTCTTACAATTTTAATTATTTTAAATAAAATAAAGAAAGCAAGTCACGAGATTTAGTTTGACCAAGGAGTAGAAGATCTTACGATCTTCCATTAAATCAGATCTGTTGAAAGCAATTACTTGGCATCAACTGTGGCTGTCGTCGACAATCATTTTGAACATAAGGACTTTGCTCTCCGGAATACAAACATCATGGCTTATTTCTTGTTATAATTTTATTTTACTAAAAGTTATAAATAGCTAGAAAATATGTCGTAAAAAATATAATATGTACATATACAAAAAGTGCAAAAATGAAATATCAACAAGAATTGTACAATGAGGAATTTTTTTTATGAATGATATCTTGTTCATTTCTTCTGTACACACTGTGAATTATAATTATCTTCTTGCTTTGAATAGTAATTCGATACTAGCTAATCATAGCGCGCAATGTATCAATAATAGTGACATTTTAATTTTGGAATGTGTTATGTGTGAATTATTATTATTAAAATGACACGTTCGCACGTTCAACGTTGCTGCGTCAATGTTCTGCTACAAAAGTGTTTCAGAATGAACTAACATCTAACAATGACGTGTCTATGACTTAAATCTTGAAAATTTATAATATTAAGAAAATATTGATACTTATTAACGTATTTGTATAATTAGTTATTAATATATCTATGTAATTTTACATTTTTATAACTGTAAATAACAATATAAAAGTTTTTTTTTCAAATAACAATAAACTAATGCTTCTTTCGTGATAAATAATATTTTGCTATAGTTGTGATTTTAATTATAATCGTATAAAAATTTTCGAATTCTTTAATTGTATTATATATGATACAACTTTTTGTAATATTCTTCAATGCAGAAATATAAAGAAAATATTTGTAAAAAATAAAAATTTGTAAAAAATAACGCAAAACATTTATGAGTTTTTAAATTGTAGTTTTTTTAAATTTATATATAATTTGGTTTTAAATATATACTTTTTGTAATAGTATTTTATAATATAAATATTTTATTTTGTTGTACTTTGTAATAAAAATAAAACTACTAAATGTTACTGAAGTTTATAAATGATGTAGGACCACAAAACTGGCCAGGGTCATGTATAACAGGAAAGAAACAATCGCCGATCGATATCGTGACGGATGATGCCATAAGAATTGATCTCGGTGCTCTTAAATTCAATCGATACGACTTTGCTTTTCCTAGCATAATAATTAACACTGGACATTCTGGTAAGTAAATAGATTGTAATACATCATTTGTTCCAATAAATTTGATTTTTAACAAAATTTTTTAATATAACACATTAAATTGAAATAAGTACATGCCTGCAAGTATCATATTTTATGCACTAATATAATTAAATGTATTTTTAATATCCTCTTAATTGAAATTTTTCAATAGTGGAAATTCGATTTGATGGTGTGCCACTCCATCTCAGTGGCGGAAGTTTATCATCGGTATATGTTCTGGAGCAAATGCATTTTCATTGGGGCGCAGAGCATACTGTGGACGGTTTACGTGACCCATTGGAGTTGCATCTAGTACATTACGATAAAAAATATGCGAATTTCAATGTAGCCGCGCAACACGATAAAGGAATTGCTGTTGTCGCCGTTCTATTTGAGGTGATACTTGTTATACTTTTGCTTCTTTCCAAATTTTCCTAAATACATAGCCATAACGTCAATTAATGTTTTGTTACAGTTGAGCAGTGAAGACAATCCGGATCTGTTGCCGATCATAGAATCAACAAAGTTAATATCGAATTGGGTGGGATACAATATGTACCACACAAGAAATAAGCTGATACCTTTATTGTTTCTACCAAAAGATCATACGACGTATTACCATTACGAAGGATCTTTAACTACACCCGAATGCCTGGAATCTGTATTGTGGTTTGTTATGACTGAGAAACTTGAAGTGTCGGAAGCGCAGGTAATTTGAATATAAAAATGTACAGAATGTTTGGTTTTGTGAGAATTAATTTTTTAAGAAGTTATAAGTTAATATTTTCTTTTGCTTAGAATTTTCTGTGCTTAATAAAAACAATAATAATCGTTATTATTATATTAATATAATCTTAATCTATTTGCAGATGAATGTATTCAGATACGTGGAAGGCAACAATGGCACATTGAAGTTTAATTACAGACCTACTCAAAATCTTAGCAACAGAAAGGTGTACCATCGGCTAGAAGGATATATCAATATGTCGCCGAGTATCACACAGGAATCTTGGAGTGTCTACACTAGTCTCAGTATTCTTCTAGTCAGACTTTTACGCGAGAACTTTTAATATGAAATAACTAAGTGTCAAACCGGATTTGATGTTATAACGTACGACGCAATATAACAGCTAAGTGATATAATTTATTGCTTTGGAGAACAAAACATGCATTTATATAAATGTCATATAATGTTCATGAATGCTCGAATAACTGCATTATTTGGAAGGCAATGTGTTTCATAAAATTGAGAGCTATGGGACTGTTATTAATGTTAATATATAAAAGGATAAGAAAGTTTTACAAATATCGAAGAATCCTCTTCTTATAATTCTCTTCTAGATTCTGTTGACATTTACGGACTTTCCATCATTAAATATTTGTTAATCTGTATGTGTATAAAAAATTCATTTTGTATAAACAATTTATGTGATGTAACAAATACAGTAGTACATCGTTATTTAATATTATTTAATGTGTGTAACGTTAATTGATATTAATGATCGAAATCGTTGATTTGTGAGCATATGCTAAAATCAAACGCAAAATAAAATAACGCATTTTTTATAAAAAATATGTGCCTATTTATATATAGAAATATAAATTATGCTAAAATTAGTTGTATAATATTATATATCATGCTGGTTTATGTAACTTTATTTAATAATGATATTTTTTTAGCCAAATTCTCAACACACGCGAGATGGGTTTAGATATCTCTTTAAGTTTTCCTATTTATTTTATGTTATTTTTTACAAAATGGCTCTAAATTGAAAACTAAAAGTAAATTTTTATGTTTGATTTGTAAAATTTTTCTTGGATTTATATGCGTTTCTTATTTTTGATATTAAAATGTTAAAAAATGTTAATAACTAATATGGAAGAAATAAAATTATTAAAATTAAAAAATTTTTATCTTTGATACTGTTTCTGGAATTCTTTTATTAAAAGATAAAACTCACCGTAAAAATCATGAAAATATATTAATTGTACCGTGGACAAGGTGGTCTCAAATTATTTAATATTCGTAGTTCGTTATCGCTTGTTGCACATCATAAATCAATTCACATAGTCCGATCGACAACAGTATCAGACAGTGTCAAGTTCTGCAGTCTTTCTTGATCCCAGTAGTTCTATAATATTTGACGGAGCATAAGATAATTGTCGCGACAATAAGAGTGAATACAAGGAACTTAATAATTATTTACCCTTCAGAAACAGAATCAAAAATACAGAGCACACACATTCAACGAACTATCGTTCAGTATAGCAATCTTTATAGTCTCTCTATGTTTCTATTATAATAGGATGCAGAATCTCACGAAACTATTATCTTCTTCAGAGATATGGTTCGACGATATTTAATATCCGATATAGCTACACAATGATTACAGGCAAACATAATAGAGAGATAGAATGAAGGGAGAGAAATGTTATTTTTCGTCGTATGACGAAAAGTAATATTTCTCTGCTCATAATGTGTTAATAACAGAAAGGAAGAAATAAAAGGAATAATAAATTCCTTAATGCAGAGTTAAGTATAATTTATAAATAAAGGAATAAAGGAAATTTTCGCTTATAGAGGAAGATAGCGGCACGTGAAACGGATATTGCTGGAAGCACGAACATTGAAGTTTCAATTCTTACACACTGCATTTGCCAAGATATTTTCAACTTACCACGAATATAAAAACAAAGAAAACACGAAAAGAATGGATTTCAAAAATGTGAATCTTTTAAACAGTCGTGTGAACATGCTCTCGGGAAATTTATTACCGATAGCATCTGATAACTCGCGGTTTTCAGTAATCTGGCGTACTCACAGCGCCGCCGTATGGTTAATAGAATTGATTCACACGATCGCGTTGATTTTTGGAATTGTTCTGGCACCGAAGGAGAAGGGTATAAAGGACGGCACCGTCGCCGTCGTGGTCACCGTGGAGGCATCTTTTATGCTTACGCGTCTTTATTCACGCAACAAGTTGATGGAGGAAATGGTCAAAAAGATGAATGATGTCTTGCAAAACGCGGATGAAATTATGAAGGATATCGTAAAGTCGACCATAAAGCCCATAATAATGCCATTCATAATATATGGAATGACTAGCGCGATATCTATCACGATATGGACCGTACAGCCGGTTGTATTGGTCTTCGAGAAGTCTACCTTTTTCTATGTAGATTATAATTTGCCGACCGCTTTCAGTTCCGAACCATTTTCCAGCCGCGTTCTGATTTTCTCGACCATTATTATGACAATTGGCAGCGTTTATTTGTTTCTTAAGAAATTCGGCGTAGATGTATACATGATGCATTTGGTATTAATGTTAACGGCGCAATATCGATACACAGCAGCAAAACTCATGATACTATTTCGAGACGTACAGAATTGTCACGATGAATCTCGAAAAAAACATTATTTTATGGAAGATCGATGGATGGAGAGAGAACTAAGAAAATTATGTCTGCATCAGAATACTGTTTTACAGTAAGTATAATGTGATTATTAAAATAAATATTAAATAATAAAAAGAAATGTATTTGGATTATTAAAATTATCAAAATTATTTTTTTTCTATCTGTTGAAAAATTAAATGACAAAAGACAAAAGAATAATATCATTTTTTATACATATACATGTAAATGATATTAGATACATATAAATCTTATTGTTTCTTCTGTGGACTTTTGTAATTGTAATGTTTAATAAAATATTAGTTTTTTTTTATTTAGATACGCGAATCACATTTTATGATATTTTCTACATTCTCTATTGTATTTTTTAGCATGTCATTTATATTAAAAAAACTTCTATCTGTAAACTTCAGTTTACTGTATATCAACAATGTATTTCGATTCTGCTTCATAGGTATCTTATTAAGCGCAGTGAGTAATAATAATGTTATTAATTTTAAAAAAATTTATTTTAATAACTTTATCAATATTAATTAATTATTGATTGTATATTTGTATATTCAAATAATTTATTTTATCAAATAATTTATTTTAAGAAAAATTAATGAATATAAAAATAAAATTTTTAAAAATTGTTTTCTGCATATATATATATATATATATATATATATATATATACACATATATACGCAAAAATAATTTTTAAAAATTTTATTATATACATATATATATATATATAATGACATTTTTATTTTATTTAAAATTTAAAAACTTTTTCTATGAAAAAAATAGAAATATGTTTTTCTCTTAAATATATTTTTATTTAAAATATTCTAACAAGTAATAAATAAAACATGGAACCGAACAAAATTGAAACAATACATATTCGATATCACTTTCTAACAAGTATTTTACAGGTACCATCAATGACTTTTGCAGAAGGAATTTCGGTCACGTTATTTGCAATTGGTTCACTAACACAATTTTTTTTGTTATGTTCTTCCGTACAAACATTATCAGATGCAGTAAGATTTATTACTTTACATTATACAAATTATTTTTATTTTGTAAGCAATGTTAATAATATTGAAGAAATATTAAATTATCAAATTTTATATGTATTATTTCAGTCCTCACTGAATTTACAGTTATACATTTAATCATCACAGAAACTTATAAAAATATAATATTGTAAAAAGAAAAAACAATTTATATTTTTATCATTTATATAATAATACAATTATAATTATATAAATGATAAAAATATAAATTGCAAATGTTGACGACAGAATTAAATAAAAATATGTAATTTACAACTACGATTTGTCTCATATTTTTATACTAATTATAGAGTACCGAAATAACAGATAAAGCATTTGATGAAGGCTGGTATCAATTTGGACCATCAATGAAACGTATATTTATATTATTGATAATGTCCAACAATTTAGAATGCAGAATTGCGGCAATTGGAAAGTTTAATCTGTCTTTGCCTTCATTTATGACGGTAAAATTTGTATATCTATATTTTTTACATGTGTCTCGAAATAGTACTTTAAGTACTTTAACCATATACAATTATATATTTTGATGGTTTTAGATTATAAATCAGTCATATTCAATTGCCCTTCTATTTTTAAAAGCAAAATGAAAAAAACATATCACATTTAAATTTGAATATAAGACAAAGGATTATTTGAAACAAAGAAAATTAAGACAAATATTGTAAGAAAAGAAACATAGATTTATTGGGCATAATAATCTGAAGATTGATTGTAACAATATGATAAATGGAAAATATGATGATGTTACTCAGAAATTTAATCTTTGTCTCCTGTTTTTTTTCTTCTTATTTTCCAAACTAAAAATAATTAAATGTAAAGCTAACTTGTTATATTTATTCTTAAAAAATTATTTTTTAAAAAAAAAGTAAAAAACACGACAAGTTTATGCGTTGCTTGAAAGAAATACTGTTGTTCTAACTCAAGTGATAGTAGCTTTAATAATAATAAAATTAAGAAATAAAACAAAGTGGTTCATTTCTACTATTTCTATCTAAGTGTTATATCACTAAATAGAGTCACTTTATTACTGAATTCAAATAATATCTAATAATAAATATGTATATCACTTATTTTTAAAAAATAAAATTTAATTTATTATTTGTATAATATTACTTAGTCCAGATAATATGTATATCATTTGTACAAAAGATTTGATATCAATAAGTGGCGTCAAGTTTCATTCTATTTTATTTTCTCGACAACTAAATTCTATTATCTCGACAGTTAAATAAATAATTGCTATTAAAAAATAGAATCCCAAGTGACGTAAGAATTCAAGTAGTAATATCTTTATATTTTTATTTAAATGTTTTCCTATTCCCAATCCAAATGCTTGTAGCTTTAATTTAAAAAAAATAATAAGATTATTTTTAATAAATAAAATCCAAGTAGTGTATTTATTTTTTTAAATAAAACCCAAGCGGTATTATTATCTTTGTATTATCATTCAAAAGTTTCTCTAGTCTAATCCAAGTAATATAAATTAAAAATATTTAAATAAAATATATTTAATTAAAAAAAATAAAAGTATAATTTTAAAAAAATAAAAATAATATGTACACTTGTTTTCTCATTCAAGGATCTTCCAATTCAAAATAGTATGTATATTGAAATTAAAAAGAATTAGAGGAAACAAAATGAGAAAATTTCAAATGAGAAAACTTCATCGGTTCAGCCGTTATTGAGATCCGATAATTGCAGGTATTCGCAACTCGCCGGCTCGCGGAAATACACGATCTCGTCTCACGACGCTATATTATACTATATATATATAGTATAGTAAATTTGTCGCAAGACACTACTGTGTTTCTTGATATTTTTTGGTTAGCACTAACAGTGCTTAATCTAAGCGGATTATACATAGATATATATTTGAAGTTTGATGAAAGTGAGAAAAAAATTGGATAAATAATGGATAACTTCCTATTACAAAGAAAATTATATACAATATAAAAGTCCGTTATTGACATAATACAATGTATAAAAATAAAAATTGTGGAAAATAAATTTTTTTTATTGTGTAGCAAATAAATTTTATAATTACAAAGTACTAATTTTTTTATTAAAAATAAGAAAAATATGTTACCCATTAATCCACTTCAAGCAGATTAGCAAAAATAAAAAATCTTGAAGAAGTAAGATTTGAATCTACAGATTAACATCTGAACGTTTTAGCCAGTCGAAGTACGCGTTAAATAGCATTCGATACCGCAATCTCTTTGCAATTCGCAGTCTTGCGATATAGTCGTACGCGCAAGAGAATACTATAAGATAATTATCGCCCGTGAAATACGGGTAATTACAAGGAAGCCACTTACCCATCAAACTTACCCATCAAACTTACTTCTGTGATAGATATAATGAAGATTGTAGTCCTGTCTTTCACTGTCTTCATTTCTTGTCATTGTAACATTTTATCATAATGGAAGATGAAAGACAACATCTTCAAATCGTTATTTATTTAGAAATACGCTATGTTATCAATGAAAATCGAACGACGTTATCGACGCACACTAATAATAGGACAAAATGTTATAAATCGTAATGAAAGAAACAAAACATCGCATGTCATATGCATTAATACAAGTTCAAATATCGAATAAAAATTTAAAAGGAATAATGTGAAACGTCGAATCGATGATCCGCGAGTTATTTCTGAATTCCGATAGAAAAGGGACGTTCTTTTCTTGAAAGGAAGAAGGAGACATGCGCTTGTAACATTACGAGAAAGACGTGAAACGAAGTGAATACAAGATACGGAGCGTCATATAATTTCGATTGACGGCATCGTGAGCATGGACTTTCAAAACGTGAATTCCCTAAATGTTCGGTTTAATTTGCTTTCGGGCAATCTACTACCAATCAACCGTGACTCGCCTTTTTCATTTTTTTGGAAGATATACAAAGTCTTTGTGTGGATATTTGAAGTCACTTTAGCGATCGCGATGGTACCCGGGTGCATCTACGTGTCAAGGGAGAAGGCTCTAAAAGACGGCGTCATCTGCTACGTAGTCTTAATAGAAATGTTCTTTATGATCCTGAGAATTGACGCTCGTAGGAGTCTGGTGCATCAAATAATTCAAAAGCTGAATGAGATACTGTACACTGCCGATGAAACTATGAAGAACATCGTGACAACGACTTTGGAGTCGGTAAAGATTCCGCTCAACTTCTACTGGTCTGCCGGTTTGATAGGAATAATACCGTGGTACTGTATGCCGTTCGTATTGGTATTTGAGAAGAATCTATTTTATTACGAGGATTACAGAATACCTGCTGCTTTCTCCAAGCAGCCATTCTCGGTCACAATCTTTCAACTAGGAAATCTGTTTATACTGATCAGCGCGATATACATGTTCTTAAAGAAAGTCAGCGTGGAGATATACACGGTGCATTTGATTCTGATGATAACCGCGCAATATCGATATATTGCCCTGAAAATGGCAGTAATATTAGAAGAAGAAAATGTAGGTGAATTTCGAAAAAAACGTTCCCCTGAGTTTGATCGAAATAAAGAAAATGAAATAAGAATACTGTGTCGACATCACAATGATGTAGTATAGTGAGTAAATGAGTCAAAATTCAATATTTTCTAACAATCTGTGTAACTAGAACAAGCACAAATAATATAACAATATAACATAACTAGTTAATATAATTAATTCTTATATAATTGAACATAATTATTTAATTGAATTATATTTTAATAATATATTTGTTTTGTATGAAATTTATATTTAAATTTATGTAATTTTCATTGCGTCTTTTCATAACGTTTTGCGAATATATTATACATATTCTTTCAGTATAACTGCATTGTTAAAAGAACTGTTGTCTTTAAACTTTAGTTTAATATATGTAAACAACGTCTTTCGATTCTGCTTTATAGGTATCATGCTAAGCAGTGTGAGTAATGATTTCCTACCATTATGGCTCTTTCTCTCTCTCTCTCTCTCTTTCTCTCTCTTTTTCTCTAAAATTTGATTCTAGATAAAATAATATGTAAATAACTATTGAATTATATCGAAAAACTGTTAATCATTGTATTAACTAATATCTTTTTTAAAATTAATAACATTTTTTTTAAATTTCAGATAACATTAGGAACATTTTGGGAAGCGATTTCGCTTGTCATGTATGCGTCAGGTGAGATAGTGCAACTTTATATTTTGTGCTCTTGTGTGCAACAATTATTAAACGCGGTAAATTTTGTAATTTATTGTTTATATTATTTTGCTTTTAATTTACAACTGTAAATTTAAAAAATTTCTATATCACTATAAAATTTATTTTTTCTAGTATATGCAAATTGTGTTTTATTTATGTAATAATAATTATATTATTTTTTATATATTGCTCCATTGTGGAAAATATAGAGTACAGAAATAACAGATAAGGCATTTCACAAAAACTGGTATCTGTTTCAACCATCGATAAAACGTATATTTATCTTGTTAATTATGGCTAATAATTTAGAATGCAAAATTGCGACGTTTAAAAATTGCAATTTCTCCTTACCCTCATTTATGATGGTAAAATTTTAAACACTTTTTATGCATAACAGTTTCATATTTTAAATTTAATATTCTTCAAATTTTCTTTCAGATTTTAAATCAATCGTACTCGATCGCTCTTCTGTTTTTAAAAATGAAATAAAAAAAGGACAGAAAAGACATCTTGTCTACAGTAGTATATACAATTATATATTTATAATGCTTTCTTATAATTTATAATTTATAATTATATATTTATATATCTATGTAGCAGTTTAATGCAACTATATATTCTGTGTTTCTGTGTTCATCAATTAGACGTGGTAAGTTTTATTGACATTATTTTAATATTTTTCCTTCTTTATTAATTATTCTAATAATTTTTTAAAATTTTAATTAGAAAACGTAAAAAAGTTTCTTGTATTATCAAAAATAAATAACTATAACATAATTATTTTTTATTTTAAAAGTAACTCTGAAAACTGAAAAATTATATTAATAATAAATTATTAGTGAATGTATATATAAAAATATACGAATTGCTAGTAAATATTTGCTAGTAAATTAGTTAATTAGTTAATATTATTTATTTCTTATGTATTATTATTCTCTCTCTGTAAACTTTAGAGTAAGGAAGTAACAAATAAAGCATTTCACGAAAAAATAGTATAAATTTGAACTATCGTTGAAACATATGTTTAGGATGATTATAATATTTAATAATTTAAATACTAAATTTTTGATTTCTGAAATTTGATCGAGTCTGTTTCTCTCTTCATTTTTAGTGGTAAGATTAATTTTTAATATTGATAGTTATTTAATATTTATATCTTTTAATATTATTATTGTGTATTAAATACATAATATTAACTTGTGAATTATTTTTTGAACAATTACAGATTTTGAGCAATTATTTAAATACTGATACTAAACACATTTCTAAATATTTTTCTTTATTTTTAAATGTTATTTTAGATTTTAAATCAATATTCAATCGTATTCAATCGTATTCAATCGTATTCAATTGCTCTTTTGTTTTTAAAAGTAAAATGAAAATTGACAAAGATATTTATTTCGTTGAACATAGCATCTTTATACATTTTTAAATAGTAATGAAATTTTATTATATGAACAATCAATATTGCTAAAATTTGTGCTGCTTTTAGAACAAAAGACACACACACACACACACATACACACACACACACACACACACACACACACACACACACGCGCGCGCGCGCGCGCGCGCGCGCGCGCGCGCACACATATTTTAGAGTAAGAATTAAAAATTAATATTATTAACAAATAGAACATATACATTAGTTATACAATACGTGCATAATATCCAAATAGCACCAACAAAAAAATAAAAATTTCTACTGTCAGCATACAATATACATGTCGGAAATTTTTTTTTAGCTGTTTGATAGAAAAAAAAATTATATTATTATATTTTACATATTTGTATTTTTATTTTAATATTATTAATGTAGATCAGCGTAATAATATATCAAAATTAGGACTCACTTTAAGCACAATAAAAATGTAGTTATTAGTTTCACGAAACTATTAATAAAATGCTGATTTAAACTTATTGTAAATTAAACTGCAGTTTTTTTGTTTATTGAAAAATACATTAAATAGCAAATTAATATACGATCACAATATTGCTTTGCTACTGGTCGCTATATGACGTCTTTTTTGCGCGCGATTATATCATAAAATAATCATTGCTTTTCAAAATCCATGCAAGGATCAATTAATTCAAAAGCTGAGATACTGCACATTGCCGATAAAATTGAAGAATATTGTGATAGTGACTTTAGAGTCGATAAAAATTTCACTCAATCCTCAATTTCTGCTGGTCCGTTGGCGTGATATCGATAATAGCATAGAAATGTATATTTATTGGTATTTGAGAAGTACAATCTGTTTTGTTATAAAAATTAGAGAACATTTGCTGCTTTCTTCAAACAGCCAGGTTTGCTCCGAGTCTTTCTATTAGGAAACCTGTTCATATTGATCAACATGATATAATATATGTTCTTAAAGAAAGTCGGCATGAACGCACACATAGTATATTTGATTTTGATGATAATCATGCAATTGCGAAAATAGCGACAATATTTCAAGAAGAAAATAAAGGTAATGAATTTCAAAAAAAGATTCTCCTGGGCTAGATCGAAAAAAAGAACTATGTCGATACTAATATAGTATCTCACAGTTCAGTTAAATACGATACTTTTTAGCAATTTTTGTGACTAAGAAGAATATAAATAACAATGAATAATTAATATGGCAAATTATTGTTTATACAATTAAGTTATTTACTTGAATTGTAGTTCATATTTGCTAATATTGCTCTTCAAAATAATTTATAAAATAAAATTATTATTTCCAGCATTTTACATTAGTTTATCCGATGTATCACAATTTTTCAATGATATACGAGTAAGATACCGATAGATACTGTGACTTTTCTTAGTAGAACTTTACTTAGTATTGATCAACAGCGAGCAATAAGATAATAACCACTGTATGGTCTAGTACTAATTACAAGGAATTTCACGGTTACTTTCGGCTCTATATTTAACAAAATAAACCGCTTTAGAGAATTGTACCAATTATTTGTAAACTATTTTAACCATATTCGTAAACACTCTTTGATAGTAGTATACAAGAACGCTTTTGAAATAACGTAAAGTTTGCGAAATTATAGACAATAATTACTGTAGAATATTCTTGGATATTCTTGCTTATCATCACATGATGATGATAAATTCATGAAAGACAAAGAGAAGCAGAATTTCAAGAGGAATAGTCTTCTGGAGTCTAGAATTAGTCTCCTAAACACAGAAGGAGTGTGACTGAATAAATGTAAATACAAATGTAAAAGCGCATTCTCTTTTCATCCCTCACGTTATCGATTTCCTGAAGTGTGTAAGTGTGTTCTTTCAATAACGCTTGCTAACAGATGATAGCTATAGAGAAATTTGCTTCAAGCAAAATATTTATTATTATTAAGTTAAAAACAATATTATTATTAAACAATATGATTATTAAGTTAAAAACAATTGAGATATTACCACTAATTAAATTAATTGTTGTTAATTAAATTACAGATAATGCTAAAATTTATAGTCATACATTTCACATAATTTACATAAAGATTCAAATAAAGATTTTCACATTTTACATAAAGTTTTAGAATTTGTCAAATAAATTTGTCGGTAACGTTTAAAATTAAATGTATAATATAAAATAAATTACAAATAAATAGAATCGTTTTGATAACCTTATTCAATTCATTTGTTTTAAATATTTTATTTTTTTATTCTTCCTTTATTCCAGAAAACGTTACGCTACGAAATAACAAAGGTATGGATTTCCAAAATGTAAATCCTCTAAATGTTCGATTGAACTTGGTGTCAGGTAACTTATTGCCAATGACCGCTGACGATTCATCGTTTCCAATATTTTGGAAAATATATAGCATTCTAATATGGTTGCTCGAAATAGTCCAAACGTGCGTGCTAGTCTCTGGGTGTATGTCTGTGCCGAAAGAAAAAGCTCTAAAGGACGGTTTGATCGGTCTTGTAATTGGTATGGAAGTGATCTCTACAGTTATACGGATACATACATGTAAAGGACTAGTGCAGCAGATAATTCGGAAACTAAATGAAATTTTACGCGTAGAGGACGAAATGATGAGAAGTATAGTTACCGAAACCATAAAGTCGATGGAAATTCCTCTTAAGTTTTACTGGTCGGCCGGCGTGACGTCCATAATATTGTGGAGTAGTTCATCGTTTTTGTTGGCCTTTCAAAAAAATTCTTTTTTCTATGTAGATTACAGGATGCCAGTTGTCTACTCCAAAGAGCCATTCACGACCAGCATTTTTATATTGGGCAGTGTTATTGTGACGATGAGCAGCGCATACATTTTCACAAAAAAAGTCGGCGCGGATAGTTATGTAATAAATCTGGTATTGTTGATAACGGCACAATATAAATATATTGCATTAAAACTATCAATGATATTTCAAGATAGATTGCATCAAAATGATCGCAGCAAATCTAATATAGAGAAACATTATCTCAATAGAGATTATTACGCAGAAAAAGAAATAAAAGTTTTATGTCGGCATCATAATACAGTCATCCAGTAAGTTTATCTTTTCTAATTCTCAAAAAAAGTTATAAATATCGAAATCTTTTAATTTGAATTAAATCTGCTTGTTTTTCGATATTTTGGTTTTTAAAATTGTTATTAAATTTTACAAAATTTTTTACTAAATTTTTTAAAATATTTTATTGCAATATACAAATTAAATTTATTAATATATAGATACATAGATACACACACACACACACACACACACACACACACACACACACACACACACATATATGTATATGTATACATTGCTCTCTTTTAATAATCGTTCTTTCTTTATCTCTTATTTAAATATTAAATTTTATTATTATTGTGTGTATTTTTTTGTTTCAGAATAATGGTAATGCTAAGAAAACTACTGTCTTTAAATATTAGTTTAATATATGTTATCAGTGTTTTTCGTTTTTGCTGCATTGCTATCATGATGATTTCAGTTAGTAACAATCTCTAATACTCTAAGAATATTTGACAAATTTATGAAAGCAGTATAATATTTATTATTGCATTTTATTAGTAATTTATCGATGAATTTTTGGAAAACTTTAGATACCATCAGAAACTTTATGGCAAATTTTTTCAATTATCATGTATGCATGCGG
Organism: Cephalotes varians; assembly: GCA_037157785.1. NCBI lineage: Eukaryota > Metazoa > Arthropoda > Insecta > Hymenoptera > Formicidae > Cephalotes > Cephalotes varians. Next base: position 1,232,043 of record JANQDE010000011.1, on the reverse strand, counting down.
TGGAGTAGTGCAGCTCTACATAATATGTTATTGTATGCAACAGCTATTAGATGTGGTAGGCTTTGTTACAATCCATATTTTTACATGTGCGCATTACATGCAAAGGATTAAATTGAGAAACGTTTATAATTAATAACAATACATTATTATATCTTTTTTTATTTTTAATTAAGAGTATTGAAATAGCAGATTATGCATTTCACGAAAGATGGTACTTATATGGAGAAAACGTAAAACGTATATTTATGTTTCTGATAATAGCTAATAATTTAGAAATTAAACTGTCAACATTTGGAAAATATAATCTATCTCTATCTTCATTCATGACGGTGAGTTTTCCATATGTCATTGATGTACTTTATTTCATATAGATATATATACATATATATATATATATATATAATGATATATGTATATAATATATTTTAAAATATAGTTTATAATATAGTTTAAAATATTTATTAGAAATTTTTGAATAATATTTTAGATTTTAAATCAATCATATTCAATCGCGCTTTTGCTATTCAAAATTAATTAAAAGTGATGTTGCACAAATTTTATGTACAGTAAGTATATTTTTTATTATATGTGTAAATCAAATATAAGAAGATTTATTCAAGTTAATTTCTATCATCCTAAAGTATATAATTTTTGTTCCAGTAAAAATAATATCACAATATAATATGTTAAATTCAGTAATTGAATAAAAATTTAAACAATAAACAAATACTAGTAGTTTTACTGTAATAGAGATTAGAAATAAAAATTTAAATTATTTACAACTCAGAAATTGATATTGACATTATTCAAAAATATAATCTCCTGTCACTCTTTTTCTTGTTATTCTCCAAAGTAATAGTAATTACTTAAAAATAATTATTATGTTTATATTTGTAACATTATTTCAGTACAGAAAGCATACACAGCACACATAATCAATTCAAATATATGATTGTATTTAAAAAATATGTATTTATACATTTTTTTATGTTTATACTTTAATTTATGTTTATTTTTTTTTAATCTGTTAATCACTTACTTGTTACAATAATATTATCAATAATATTGATCTTTGTCTAGTATTAATTTTTTTTTCTATTTTTTAATTCTTTTTTTTATTGTTATTTTCCGAAATTGTCAACTTACTTTACTTAATCAGCGAGCTTCAAAACATTTCATAATTTTTCTAAAATATTTGTTAATAACAAAAACAACTTACTTTAATTGATGCTTTATTTGTAAACAAGACACGTTTTTCGAGACATTTTATAAAATAGAGTTAGCACGTTCGATGTAACATATCGCAGATCAATCCTCAATTGTCTGAATAAGAATGTATAGACAATATCAGACACCGATTTGTGCTTCTTCCTTTGCAATAAAGTACTTCTGCAATGAAGTATCTGAAGTACTATAAGATAATCGCTGTTCCACGATAATTATAAAGTAACTTGGAATTCATCTCTTCATGTCCATCTCCTGCACAAATGAAATGAAGATATCATGACATGTCAAATTTGTAGCACTAGACAATTATAAATTGTCTTCTTTATAATAAACTACTTTCTGTTAATAATAGTTAATTTGCTATGTTTCTGTATTGTCATCGTAGAATAAATATTTATAACTGTAATAAAAGGGAAATGTTCCCTTAATGACAATGCATATTATACAAACTACAAGAAATAGAAATTCAAGAGGAATAAGATACCCAAGAATGATCGGCTTCCAACTTTCAAATAGCGATAAAAAGTATATTTCTAAAGAGAAGAATAGAATGTGTGAGATACTGTGTCTGAAAATGTCAAAAAGAGGTAAATACAAATATATATGCATACAATTAATGTGTGTATTAATACAATTAATACACACATTAAAAAATGACTACTGAAAGAATTAACAATTACAGCAACTAATTAAATTATCTCTTAGCTTAGGAGAAAAATTGACTAAAAAGAAAATTATTCAGTATATTTTATAATCAAAAGAGAAGAAAGAAATTGAAAAAACGATCTTTGCAAACTATACTTTGTACAATATTTTGTATTTGTCACGAAAGAGCATTCTCCAAAACATGGATTTTCAAAACGTAAATCCACTGAATGTTCAATTAAACAGGGTCTCAGGCAACTTGTTACCGATGACAAGTGACGATTCTCTGTTCCCTGTAGTGTGGAGAATATATAGCGTCGTCATATGGCTGATCGAAGCGATTCAAACTAGCGCAATAATTCCCGGAATTTTGTTCGTGCCAAGCAACAAGGCTTTGCAGGATGCAACAGTTGGCATAGTGGTTACCATAGAAGTGTTTTTCTTGTTAAGACAAATGCATGTGCACAGAAATCTTATAACTCAATTGATTCAAAATCTAAATAAAATTCTGTCCGTTGAGGACAAGACAATGAAGATTATCGTGAGATCGACCTTAAAGCCGGTTGAGATCCCGCTCAAATTTTATTGCATGGCTGGAACTGGATCCATAATGGTCTGGTGCTGCATATCTTTCGCGTTGATTTTCAAGAAAAAATACTTTTTCTATGAGGATTATAGACTACCAATAGTTCTTTCGAAACAACCATTCTCGACGGAAATTTTCGTACTGGGAAATTGTATTGCAACTATTGCCAGCGTGTACATGTTTATAAAGAAAGTTGCCTTGGATGTCTACATGATAAATCTCGTGTTACTAGTAACGGCACAATACCGCTATATTGCGGTGAAGCTCGCAACAATATTTCGGGAAAATACTCTACAGAATCAGTGTAACGAATCCGAAAAGGAATATTCTACTTTAGATTCATTGACAGTTCTGAAGATGAAAGCGTTATGTCGACATCACAACGCTGTGATTCAGTAAGTAATTCGTAAGCGTTTGCCTATTTTGTGATTAATTCTTCTACTCATTTGTTATTTTTTAAATTTATTATTATTACTTATCTTAATTATTTTTCTTTAATTTATACTATTTTACACACTTGTTTGCTTAATGTCGCGTTGTGAGTTCTTTTTTTTCAGAATAATGTTAATGCTAAAGAAACTATTGTCTTTGAATATGAGTCTGTTGTATTTGACAAACGTTTTCATTTTTTGCTTTCTCGACATCATGTTGATAAATGCAGTAAGTAACATTTGATAACAATAATAACTAATAAAATACTTTCTGGACAATTGAAGATCATATTTATGGTATTATAATTAATATTATAATCGATATCAAATCTATCATAGATATTATCGATGGCTCCTTTAGAAGGAATTATGGTCATCATGTATATATCCGGCGGCTTAGTACAGCTTTATATTTTATGCTCGTGCATCAATCAATTATTAGATGCGGTAAGTTTTATTGAAACATATCGTTATCATTTTTTTTATCTTTTAATGTACCTTAGTCATATTTTGCAACAATTTTAAAAAAGTTTTAAATTATTGTGCGTTTGACAAATATAAAAAATTGAAATAATTATTATGTTAGAAGAGTAGCTACTTTTTAAATTTAATTCTCTATTTTGTATTTAGAAAGACTCTGAAAGCAGAAATATTGTCAATAAATTGTCAATAAATGTTACATAAAGCAAAATAAAAATGCTATGTAATTTTTGCTGCAATTAATAATTCTCTTAAATTTAAATTAGACAATTTATAATCTATGTTAAAATTTAGGATATAACGTTTAAAAATGAAATTTATAACATGTTGTATAAAAATATTTGAAAATTTATAATATACATATATATATATATTAAGTATATATTAAAATGCACATATATCGATATATACAGTATATCAAATAATTAACATTCTATTTTTAAATCCAATGTGGATTAAAGATTACGAATAAAATCGGTTCTATATATTATTATTTTCCATAACATTTAGAGCGTAGAAATAACAGATAAAGCATTCCATGAGAAGTGGTATCAGTTTGGTCCATCGTTAAAACATATGCTTAGGATGATGATAATAGCTAATAATTTAGAATGTAAACTTTCAATTTCTGAAAAGTTTGATCTATCTCTGTCTTCATTCGTGACGGTAAGATTTAATGTACTATTTACATTGAGCACATATGATGATACCAATCTTATATAAATAATTGTCTCAATTTTTTAATAATTATATACATTGTACTATATAATTTCAATATTAATATTATTGGTGCTTACCTTTTCTCAAATTTTTATTGTTTCTTGTAGATTTTGAATCAGTCGTACTCGTTCGCTCTTCTTTTTCTAAAAATGAAATGAAAATGAATAAAGTACGTAAGATACTTCAGTTAAGTGCTGTTTTAATTCATAATAAAACCTTATAAATATTTATTTATATATTGTAAACTTTTGTTTATGTTGCTAACAATATAACATATTTGGATTTCTTGTTTTATTTCTAAAGAACAGCAAAATTTAATTAACATTAACATAATTATAAATAAATAAATTTATATTATTAATATAATACTCAGGTATGAACTATTAAGACAAAATAAAAATTTAAATTTGCGATAAAATATTTCACATATTGATCACTGTTTGTATTTGATTAAATTATCGGTTCGATTTTGATTATTTAGCAGACTTCAAGTTTATCGTTAACAATCAATATAGAACATACTGCCAAAAAGAAATATTTTTTTTAATGGTATTGTGATACATAAACTGTGATACTGCAATTAATTTTACAACATTAACACGATTGATACCGATTTAACTTAGGAAAATATTTTATCGTTTCCCGCTAAAGTACGCGTTAAATAGCATTAGATATTGCGATCTCTTCGCAACAGTTCTGCGGTATAGCCGTGCGTGCAATTAAAAGAGTACCATAAGATAAACGTCGCTGTGTAAAACACGGATAATTACAAAGAAGCTACATATCCCTGTGATAGATATAATAAAGATTGTAATCCTGTGCATCAATGTCTTTACTTCTTGACATCGCGCTATTTATTTATCAAGTTCGATATTTCTTCATAACTGAAGATGAAAGAGGACTTCTTTAAATCGTCATTTATTCAGAAATACACACTACTATGTTATTATGTCGACGAGATATTGAAGTTTCGACGCACATTAATAACAGGACAAAACATAATAAATTATAATGAAGAGAACAGAACATTATTATATGTCATATGCCGACGTGCAAATGCCAGACATCGAGTAGAATTCAAAAGGAATAAATGCAGATTCATGATGATTCGCGAGTAATTTCCAAATTCCGATAGAAAAGCAGCGCATGTTTGCTTGAAAGGAAGAAGAAGATATGCGCGCAATATAGCACTACGAGAAAGACGTGAAGGGAAGTAAAAATTACGAAAGGTTATTTCGACTAAGAACGTGAACATGGACTTCCAAAACGTGAACTCTCTAAATGTTCGACTAAACTTGATCTCGGGCAATTTGCTACCGATCAACAGTGATTTGCCCTTTTCATTCTTCTGGAAGATACACAGCGTCTTTGTATGGCTAACACAATTCATTATAATAATCGCGACGATACCCGGATGCATGTACGTAACAAGAGAGAAGATTCTAAAAGACGGCATGATCTGCATCATAATCACTATTGAAATATTCTTTATGATCCTGAGAATTTTCACTCGTAAGGATCTAATGTATCAATTAATTCAAAAATTGAATGAGATGCTACATAATGCTGACGAAACTATGAAAAACATCGTGACAGCGACTTTAGAACCGATAAAGATTCCACTCAAATTTTATTGTTTCGCTGGCGTGATAGCGACAATAGGGTGGAGCTCTGTGCCATTTATGTTGGTATTACAAAAAAATCTGTTTTATTACGAGGATTACAGAATACCTGTTACTTTCTCCAAACAGCCCTTTTCGCTCAGAGTCTTTGTACTAGGAAGTCTTTTTATATCGATCAGCACAATATATTTGTTTTTAAAGAAAATTGGCGTGGAAGTGTACACGATGCATCTGGTTTTGATGATAACCGCGCAATATCGATATATTGCGCTGAAAATGGCGATGATATTTCAAGAAAAAAATGGAAGTGATGAATCTCGTTCGCCTGCGCTAGATCGAAGAAAAGAAAAAGAAATAAGAGCATTGTGTCGACATCACAGAGATGTGCTATAGTAAATATCTTAAAATTCAGTCAAGTGTGATACTTTCTATCAATCTCTTTGGTAAAAAGAACACAAAAAACATAATAAAATTAATTAAGATGGCAAATTTATGCTTATATAATTAAGTTATTTGCTTAAATTATATTTTACATTTGTTATAAGAAATTTATATACAATCTTATTTAATTTACAATTTTTTTTACGTATGTATGCACTTTTTCAGCCTATCATTGTTGTTAAAGAAACTGCTATCTTTGAACTTTAGTCTGACATATATAAACAGTGTCTTTCGATTTTGCATTATTGGTGTTATGATAGCAAGAAGCGTGAGTAATAATTTTTTACCATTAATTTTTTCTCTCTCTCTCTCTCCCTCTTTTTCTCCAAAAATTAATTTTAGACATATAAATTGCTTAATTATATAGCAAATTTATTAATTATGATACATTTTGTACATAATTGATACTAATTTATCTATATTAATACACGATTTTTTAAATTTTAGATAACATTAACAACATTTTGGGAAACAATTTCGGTTATCATATATTTATTAGGTAGTATAGTGCAACTTTATATTTTGTGCTCCTGTGTGCAACAATTATTAGATGCGGTATATTATTGTAATATATTACTTATTATTTAATTTTTAATTTTTATAATTTCTATAAAATTAAAATATTTTTATTTTACTAAAAAATTTATTTATTTTAACAGTGTAAAAAACGGTACATAAAACTCACGGATTATAAACTGCTTCTCTCGCTTTAGGAAACATAACGATAACACAAAGAAAATTAGATACTATTTCAGAAAATTAGACATTAACGCTTTGTGAATTGCATGTTATTGCGCTTTATATTTTATATAATAATAATCATGTTATTTTTTATTGTATATTTTATTGGAAAATATAGAGTACGGAAATGACAGATAAGGCATTTCACAAAAATTGGTATCTGCTTCAACCTTCGGTGAAACGTATATTTATCCTGATAATTATGGCTAATAATTTAGAATGCAAAATTACAACATTTAAAAATTTTAATCTATCTTTGCCTTCATTTATGGTGGTAAAATTTTATACATTTTTTTTTATTTTTTGTGCATAATATCATTATCATATTTTAGATCTAACATTCTTAAATTTTTTTTTCAGATTCTAAATCAATCGTATTCGATTGCCATTCTGTTTTTAAAAATGAATTAAAATGTGGCGAAAAAGACGTCTTGCTTACAGTAGTTACAAACCAATTGTTACTTCCAAAAAACCAATAACAACAATTAATAATTTTGAAGATAATTTATTTACATTTGGTAAAGTTAATTTGCTTCAACACAAATGTAAACCATAATTTTATAAATATCAATAATTAAACAAAAATACCATTGATTATTACAATGTGTAACTGATATATATATATATACAATTATAGTAATAGCACCAAGAATAAAGTAGCGATCATTCATAACAAAATGCCTGAAATTGATTACAACTCAAATGACTCTTTTGTAATCAACATTATTCATACATTTAGGGGAGAGAATCAATAATATTTAACTCCATAGAAATACGTAATAACACACGTAACCCCACCGTGTCTAATGTAAAACTTAAATGAATGTTATCCAACTAAATGGGTCGATAGCTCAATCTAAAATAAAATACTTTCTAGACAATTGAGGATGCTTTTTATGATAATATAACGTTTGCAATTGTTGTAAGATTCTTTAATATGATTGATGAGTGTTTATACATGATGACTGAGATTGGATGAAGTTTATACATTTAGATCCAGTGAGTAAAAAAAAACCAATTATATTACAGAATTTTACAACAGTGATATAACTGTTTTTTCTATCGAATGTTTGAATTCAGTCGATACCAATCTTGTTATTTAACTTATAAATTACTTTCTCAATTTTTTTTAAAACTTATTTATATTGTATTATGTAATATTATCGGTGCTTACCTCTTCCAAATTTTTCATTGTTTCTTGTAGATTTTGAATTAATCGTATTTTGAATTCGTTCGTCTTTTTTTAAAGATGAAGTGAAAACATATGAGATACATTTACCGTTTATCTTAAACATTTCAGTTACGTTATGAGTTATCTTAATTTTTGAAACTTTGAAACTTTGTAAATTTTATAAAGGTTTTTTTATATATAAACTGTTATTTATGTTGCTAATTACATATTAGTATTTCTTGTTTCTAAAGAATTTAAGATACAGAATTTAAGATTAATATAATTAAAAATATGTTAAAAGTTAAATATTATACTCAGATATAAAAAATTAAATAAAATAAAAATCTAAATTTGCAATAAAATATTTCACATATTGATCACTGTCTGATTAAATTAAACGTTTTATGATTTTCATGACTTAATGGACTTAATTAAACAAATCTGTCGTTAACAGTTAATATAAAGTATAGTCAAACGAAACGAAATATTTATTTTAATAACAGTATTGTAATACATGAACATGTCGCAATTAATTTTACAGAACATTAACACGATTGATACCGATTTAACTGAGGAAATTATTTTATTGTTTCCCATCACTAAAGTACGCGTTAAATAGCATTACTGCGATCTCTTCGCAACAGTTCCGCGGTATAGCCGTGCGTGCAATTAAGAGAGTATACCATAAGATAAACGTTACTGTGTAAAACACGGATAATTACAAAGAAGCTACATATCCCTGTGATAGATATAATAAAGATTGTAATCCTGTGCATCAATGTCTTTACTTCTTGACATCGCGCTATTTATTTATCAAGTTCGATATTTCTTCATAACTGAAGATGAAAGAGGACTTCTTTAAATCGTCATTTATTCAGAAATACACACTACTATGTTATTATGTCGACGAGATATTGAAGTTTCGACGCACATTAATAACAGGACAAAACATAATAAATTATAATGAAGAGAACAGAACATTATTATATGTCATATGCCGACGTGCAAATGCCAGACATCGAGTAGAATTCAAAAGGAATAAATGCAGATTCATGATGATTCGCGAGTAATTTCCAAATTCCGATAGAAAAGCAGCGCATGTTTGCTTGAAAGGAAGAAGAAGATATGCGCGCAATATAGCACTACGAGAAAGACGTGAAGGGAAGTAAAAATTACGAAGGGTCATTTCGACTGACGACGTTGTGAACATGGACTTCCAAAACGTGAACTCTTTAAATGTTCGACTGAACTTGCTCTCGGGCAATCTGCTACCGATCAACTGCGACTTGCCCTTTTCATTCTTTTGGAAGATACACAGCGTTTTTGTATGGCTAACACAATTCATTATATCAGTCGCGATGATACCCGGATGCATCTACGTGACAAGGGAGAAAGCACTGAAAGATGGCATGATCTGCATCGTAATCGCTGCAGAAGTCTTCTTTATGATTCTGAGAATTCGCGCTCATAAGGATCTGATTTGTCAATTAATTCAAAAGTTGAATGAAATACTGCATAATGCCGATGAAACTATGAAAAATGTCGTGACAGCGACTTTTGAGCCGGTAAAGATTCCACTCAACTTCTACTGTTTCGCTGGCGTAATATCGATAATAGCGTGGGCCTGTATACCATTCGTATTGGTATTTAAAAAAAACCTGTTTTATTACGAAGATTATAGAATACCTGGTATTTTCTCCAAACAGCCCTTTTCGCTCAGAGTCTTTGTACTAGGAAGCCTATTTATATTGATCAGTATGATATATTTATTCTTAAAGAAAATCGGCGTGGAAGTGTACACGGTTCATCTGATTTTGATGATAACCGCGCAGTATCGATACATTGCGCTGAAAATGGCGATGATAATTCAAGAAAAAAATGAAAGTGATGAATCTCAAAACAAACATTCTTCTGGACTAGATCGAAGAAAAGAAAAGGAAATGAGATCATTGTGTCGACATCACAGAGATGTGATATAGTAAGTATCTCTAAGTTCAGTCAAATGTGATATTTTCTAACTCTGTGGCTAAAAAAAACACAAATAACATAACGATTAATTAATATAGCAAATATTATTTTATATAATTAAGTTATTTGTTCAAATTTTATATTTCATATTTGCTTTGTATGAAATTTTTATATAAATCTTTCATAAGGATAAATATGAAGTAGTTTAAGATAAGAAGTTGAATAAGATAAATAGTTTCATGGTTTTTATGGATATATTATACGCATTTTTTCAGCATATCTTTGTTGCTAAAAGAATTGTTGTCTTTGAACTTTAGTTTAATATATGTAAACAGTGTCTTTCGATTCTGCTTTATTGGAATCATGCTAAGCAGCGTGAGTAATAATTTATTAATTTGTCTCGTCTCTCTCTCTCTCTCTCTCTCTCTCTCTCTCTCTCTCTCTCTCTCTCTCTCTCTCTCTCTCTCTCTCTTTCTCTTTCTGAAATTAATTTTAGATGACATATAAATGGCTTAATTATGTAGTAGATATTTATTGATACATTATATACTTAATTAATATTAATACATCTATATTAATACGTTTTTTTAAATTTTAGATAACGTCAACAACATTCTGGGAAACAATTTCGATTATTACATATACATCAGGTGCAATAGTACAACTTTATATTTTATGCTCCTGTGTGCAACAATTATTAGACGCGGTAAATTTTATTATAATTTATTATTTATTTTATTTTGATTTTAATTTATATAATTTCTATAAAATTGAAAAATTTTTATATTATTAAAAAATTTGTTTATTTTGACAATATATAAAACTCGCGAATCATCATAAAATGTTTCTCTCGCTTTAGCAAATAATATAAACATTTTCAAAGAAATTAGATATTACAGCTTTGTGAATTGCGTGTTTTGTATTATATGTAATAATATATAATAATTCATGTTATTTTTGTATGCTGCTCTGTTGTGGAAAATGTAGAGTACAGAAATGACAGATAAGGCATTTCACGAAAATTGGTATCTGCTTCAACCTCCGATGAAACGTATATTTATTCTAATAATTATGGCTAATAATTTAGAATGCAAAATTGCAACCTTTGAAAATTTCAATCTCTCCTTGCCTTCATTTATGGTGGTAAAATTTTGTACATTTAATATTTTGAATGCATAATATTACTATCATATTTTAAATCTAACATTCTTAAATTTTTTTTCAGATTTTAAATCAATCATACTCGATCGCCCTTCTGTTTCTAAAAATGAAATAAAATGTGACGAAAAAGACATCTTGCCTACAGTAGTTATAATTGTTACTTCCAAACCAATAATAACAATTAATAATTTTGTGAAGATTATTTACATTTAGTAAAGTTAACTTGCTTCAGGAAGAAAATAAATCATCATAATCATAATTTTATAAATATCAGTAATTCAATAAAATTGACAATGATTATATTACAATTTGTAACTGATACACATACAATTATAGTAATAGCACCGAGAATAAAGTAGCGACCATTCATAACAAAATGTCTGAAATTGACAGCTTAAGTAACTTATTTTGCGTAATAATTTATTTTGATTTAAAAAAAAAATGAAGGGTCGGAACTATGCTCGTGAGTAGTCATTTCTGTTTATCGAACACTTTGTCTGTTGACTCGCCGCGTGCCTGATTAACGCGCGCCGCGCTGGACAAATTTTTTAACGGATACACGCTCATATTCGTAAACTTTAATTAATTAAAATCTTAAAGTTTACAAAATGGCAGAGGACTTTCTTAATCAGTTTCTTCATCACTTTCTTAACCTGTACTTGAGAAATGATCTGATTATTACCGGACATCATATCTAAGTTAATTAAATTTATTATTATTTTAACATATTTACCAAAATCTATTTGTTGTTTAGTACAATGAAGCAGTATATTATACTACAAATATCAATCTGCTACTCAAGTCATGAACATTACTCTACAAAATAGTTTATAAAATAAAATTACTATTTCCAGCACTGTAAATTAATTTAATAAATTAATCAAATGTCACAATTTTTCATCAATGATTATCGAGTAAAATACCTCTAGATACTGTGGCTTTTCTGAACTTTACAGCGCAATAATAATCAATAACAAGCAATAAGATAATAACTACTGGACTAATTACAAGGAATTTTACAGTTATTTTCAGCTTTATGTTTAACGAAGTAAATAAACCGTTTTAGGAAATCGTACCATTTATTAGCAAATTACATATTTTATTTTCTACTATAGCAGTATTCGAGAACGCTTTCAAAATGTATCAAGTAATTTGCGAAATTAGATAGTAAGTACTGTAGAATATTCTTGTACAGTCTTGGATATTCTTGCATTACTTATCGCATGACGATGATACATTTACAGATGACAAAGAGAAATAGAATTTTAAGAAGAATAATCTTCTAGTGTCTAGTGTCTCCTAGACATAGAAAGGAACGAGAGTGAACTAAGGTAAATATAAGGGAACATTTTCTTTTCACCCCTCACGCTATTGATTTCCCTCACGTTCATTTTATAAATGTATACTCTTTCAATAACACTTGTTAACAAACGATAGCTATAAAGAAACATTTATTTCAAGCAAAACTATTAAGTTAAGCACATCAAGATATTACTAATATTACTAATATCAAATTAGTGTGCACATGGATTGTAGACAACGGGCAAAAATTTAAAGTCGTATATTTTATACAAATAAAAATAAAGTCTTAAAATTTGTCAGTAATGTTTAAAATTCAATGCGTAATATAAAATAAATTACAAATAAATAGAACCCTTTCATCAAACTTAATCCACTCTTTTATTTTAAATATTGTTTTTTTTATTCATTGTATCAGATCAATACGAAACGACGATATCAAAGACATGGATTTCCAAAAGGTGAATACTTTAAATGTTCGACTGAACATGATGTCGGGTAACTTGTTACCCGTCACTGACAACTCGTCGTTTTCAATGTTTTGGAAAATATACAGTATTCTGATATTGTTGCTTATAATAGCCCACGCATGCATGATAGTCTCTGGGTGGTTTATTGTGTCGAAAGAAAAGATACTGAAAGATGGTATGATCGGCGATTATGTTGTGATGATTGTGGAAGTGGTTTCTACAGTTATGCGAATTCATACATGTAGAGGATTAATGCAACAGTTAATTCGGAAACTAAATGAGATTTTACGCGTAGAGGACGAAATGATGAGAAGTATAGTAACCGAGACCATAAAGTCGATGGAAATTCCTTTTAAGTTTTACTGGTCGGCCGGTGTGATGTCCGTAATATTGTGGAGTAGTCCATCGTTTTTGTTGGCCTTTCAAAAAGATTCCTTTTTCTATGTAGATTACAACATGCCACTTGTTATCGCTAAAGAGCCGTTTACGTCTAGTATCTTTGTATTGGGAAATGTCATTGTAATGATAAGCAGTATGTTCATTTTTTCAAAAAAAATCGGCATGGATAGCTACATGATAAATCTGATATTGCTATTAACGGCGCAATATAAATATATCGCATTAAAATTATCGATGATATTTCAAGATAGATCGCTTCATAGTGATCACAGCAGATCTAATACAGAGAAATTTTATGTCAATAGAGATTATTACGCTGAAAAAGAAATAAAAATTTTATGTCGACACCATAATATGGTCATCCAGTGAGTTTACTTTTTTTTTAATTTTCGGAAAATAGTTATAAATGTCAAAGTCTTTTAATTTGAATTAAATTTGGTTATTCGATGCAAAATTGGTGTGTAATATTCGACATTTTGATTTAAAAAACACAATTATTATTAAATTCTACGTGCTAAAACTTTTAAAATATTTTATTGCAATATAAAATTTAAATTTGTTATATCATAATTATCTGCTAGTACGTTGATAATTCTTACTTTATTTTTTATTATAACGTCTTATTATCAATATATGATGTGTTTTGTTTCAGGATAATGCTAATGCTAAGAAAATTACTGTCTCTAAATATTAGTTTAATATATGTAATTAACGTTTTTAGATTCTCCTGTATTGCTATTATGATCGTTTATTCTGTGAGTAACAAAATCTCTAATATCAATTACTCTAGGAATATTTGCTAAATTTTAAGGCAGTATAATTGCATTTTATCAGTTAGTATCTTGCCAATGCACTTTTGAAAAAATACCATCAACAATTTTATTGGAAATATTCATGCTCATTATATATGCAGTCGGTGGAATAGTGCAGCTCTACATGACGTGTTATTGTATGCAACAGTTATTAGATGTGGTGAGCTTTGATGCAACCCAAATTTTTACATGTGCACATTACATACAAAAGAAGAGATTAAACTGAAAAACGTTTATAATCAATAAAATATATTATTATATATATATATATGTTTTTCTATTCCTAATTAAGAGTGTTGCAATAACAAATTCCGCATTTCATGAAAGATGGTATCAATATGGTGGGAACGTAAAACGTATATTTATGTTTATGATAATGGCTAATAATTTAGAAATTAAACTGTCAACATTTGAAAAGTATAATCTATCTTTGTCTTCGTTCATGACAGTAAGTTTTCCGTGTGTCATTGGCTTCATATTTTATTAATATACTTTAAGATATTATAAAATATATATTACATATATATATATATATATAAATTTTTAAATATTTTAGATTTTAAATCAATCATATTCCATCGCACTTGTACTATTAAGAGTTAATTAAAAAAGATGTGTTGTTGCATAAATTATATATAGTATCATATATTATATATATATAGTAAGTATATTTCTTATTACAAGTAAAATATAAAGAGATCAACTCAAATTGGTAAGACTAATTTCTTTTATTCTAAAAATGCATAATTTTTTTGTTTTAGTAAAAATTATTACAATGTGTAATATATTAAGCTCATTAAAAATTTATAACAGTAAGCAAATGTTGTACAAAAAGTACTGTAGAAAAAAATAAGTTTTACTGCAATAGAGAACTGAATAAAAAAAAAATTAAAATTATTTATAACAGTAACTTGGAATTTACAACATTCTTGCATCTCGAGATTTTAAAGCAGCAGCTACATATTTTTGAGAAGAGACAATCTTTAAAGAAAAAGAATTTTTTAATGTTTGTGATATTTCTAAGAATTTGTTATTGTTAGATTATCAAACAGTAATTAAAAATAACAATTCACATTAAGGATTAGTTTACGATATACAAAGATGGAACCGTGAAAAATGATATCTTTGACATTGATATCTTTTCATTATAGAATTTAGAAAAAATTTAGAAAAAAAAAAGAATTTGTCTGTAAATATAAAACATGTATTCGCAATTTATTAATATAATAATAAAAGTTCGCTGAATGATAAAATCATAATATTTTCTCATATCTCGTATTAATACTCTACTAATATTTTAAAATTTTTTTAAATGTGTATTACTAAATTTTTTTAAAATAATATGTTAAATTTTAAATTGAACATAATTCATCACATGCTTTTGCTATAAAAAATTAATTAAAAGATATGAAATTGCTCAGCTTTTATATAGTATGCAATATAGTTATACAGTACATTTATAATTATACAAACAAAGTATAAAATTTAACACAAGTTTAGATTATTATTTTTCTTTAAGTGTGTAATTTCTGTTTCAGTAAAAATAATATTCAGTGTATTCACTTCAGCTCTATTTTAAAAAATTTAAATATATTGTAAACAAATATTAATACAAAATGTAAGCAGTAGTAGAGAATTAAGTAGAAATAAAAATTCAAATTTTTTGTAACACAATATAAAACGTGGAATTTACAACAACGTATAGCCTCATACCTCATGTTTTAAAACAGCAATTATATACTTTTAATTAATGATAATCTTTAATGTCAAGCAAAGAAGTTTCAATGCTTTTCTTTAATATTTCTGAAATCTAATTATTAATAGAACATTGAATAATGTAATAGTAATAGTCATAGTTAGAATAATAAAAATATTAATAACAATAAAATAACTTACGTTCAAGGATCAGCTTACGATGTATGTTGCATATATATATGTGTGTGTAGGTGTGTGTAGGTGTGTGTGTGTGTGTGTGTGTGTGTGTGTGTGTGT
>JANQDE010000011.1:1060684-1215803 GCA_037157785.1 Cephalotes varians | reverse complement strand
CACACACACACACACACACACACACACACACACACACACACACACACATATAGAGATAAAATTGTTATTGTGCAAACTGGTTGAAATACTTTGCGCGTGACAGGCAACATCATGTTTATGTGGACAATGTAGTTCAGTAAGGACTGCAACTCTTGGACTAGACATCATACTATAAGATAATTTGCGCTTCACAGCGTATTGATAAATAAGTTCACAGTCGCATTCGCACAATGGACGTATTGAAATCTATAAACTTTATTCTATAAACGACCACTCTCGCGACATTTGTTCATAAATTTCTTTATATTTGTATACAGAGACGACGTCTTTCTAATTTCTTAGCTGTGTAGTAAATTACTCCGTTATTATCGGTAATGATGCATTCGCACAGTATAGGACAAACTTCGATTATTACAAGGAAAGGAATGTCTATTTTATGTATTTATTATATGACAGTGAATAGTATATGGATAAAAGGCAGAAGTTTGAAAGAATTAAATTGTTCGAGCTTTATTAATAACTTTCAAATATCGACAAAAATGCTTTATTCTCTTGGACAAATAGGGTGCATCAATAGAAATGTGAAACAGAGGTAAGATACGTATTCAAGTTGTACACGTTTCCCTAACGTATAGTTTTGAAGATATCTATAAGACAGATGAGTATATTATGGACAATTATAAATAAACTGTCTTTTTATATTTTGAGAAACTTTAATTTATAAATAATACTACTAATTAAATTTAATTAAGTTACTCTTTTTGTGAATTTTAAGTATTACTAAAATAATATTAAAAAATTATTATAAATTATTATTTTTAGGCTTAACGATTAAAGAATTTTATTTAATATGTTATTTAATATGAACGCAATAAAAATGCATAAATGTATAAAAGACTGACTAAATGAATTAAAATTTCAATTATTATATGTTTTACTTTACAGAGTAATTTCTACTTGTTACAAAGCAATACCGAATTGATGGACTTCCAAAGCATAAATTCCTTAAATGTTCGGTTAAATCTGCTTTCGGGCAATTTGTTACCGATGACCGACAATTCGTCATTTTCAATATTCTGGAGAATATACAGCGCTTTCGTGTGGTTGATTGAATTGATTTACACAGTCACGTTAATCCCTGCCTGCTTCTTAGTACCGAAAGAGAAAGCATTGACCGATGGAGTACTTACCATAGTCATCACAGTAGAGGCAGGCTTCATAATCATGCGAATACACGCGCAGACAACACTGGTACAACAATTGATAAAAAAACTAAATGAAACTCTGAACATTAAAGACGAGAACATGCGGAATATCGTAATAACGAATATAAAACCCTTGGAGACTCCATTCAAACTTTACTTAATGCTTGGCACATTTTCTGTTTCCGTCTGGTGCTGCATGTCGTTCTCGTTGATATTTGAAAAGAATACTTTCTACTACTGGGATTTTAGAACGCCAGCCGTTTATTCCAAGCAGCCATTCTCTGTCGGTGTTTTTCTGTTGGGTAACGTGATATCATTGATCAGCAATATATACATTTTTTTAAAGAAAATCAGTGTGGATGTCTATACAACATTTTTGATATCGTTGATAACAGCGCAATATCAATATATTACTTCGAGGCTTGTATTGCTATTTCAAAGCAGTAATCGACAGGATAACAGTATTTTTCCAGAAAATAATTTCAGAGTAGATTTCTTAGCAGAAAAGGAGATAAAAAGCTTATGTCGGCAACACAATAATATTATATAGTAAGTGTATTTTTTAAGAATTATTTAATATAATTGCAAACTGATTAAGAAATTTTGATTTGCCATATAGAAGTACCGTAGTATAAAATTCTATAATATATTAATATATTAATTTATATTTGTATAATAGATATAAATATATTATGTTTTAGTATGACGTTAATGTTGAAGAAATTGCTATCTCTAAATATTTTTTTGATATATGTGAATAATGTTTTTCGATTTTGCTTCATTGGTATTATGTTAATTAATGTAAGTAATAATGACATAATTTACTTAAGAAATACATTTGCATGATTAATCATATATAAGTAACAATGCTATTGTATTATTTCAAATTATTATCAGTTATAGTATAGCAGCAATGTTTGTGAAACCTCAGATATCGTCGTTCTTAGAAGGATGTATGGTGTTTATGTACGGATCTGGCTCGATAACGCAGTTCTACATATTGTGTGCTTGTTTTCAAAAATTATCAGAAGCAGTAAGATTTGTTATGACATATATCATTTGTCAGGAATAAGAGTATTTATTAATAATTTTTAAATAGTAAATCATTTTTTTTTAACGATTCATATTTGCAATATTTTTACGCAAATAGTAAAACTGTAATCTTTTTAACTATATGTTGGATTAACAATGTAAAAAAAAAAAATTTTATTTATGTTATGAATACAAAATGTACAATTAAATATAAATGTAAACATAAAATTTTTTAATTGAACATATTTTATAATTAAAAATTGTAAAATGTATTTTTTTGTTTGTATCGAATTTAGAGTTCAGAAATAACGGATAAAGCATTTCACGAGGACTGGTACCGATTCAATTTGTCCATAAAACGTACATTTTTATTGGTGATAACAGCTAGTAATAATATAGAGCTTAAACTTTCATTATTTGAAAGATTCAATTTGTCTTTACCTTCGTTCATGTCGGTAAGATGTACGATTAATATAATTTATTAATACTTTATTTTGTGTATGTATGTGTTAAAAATAAAAAGATAGTTTTATATAATTTTTAATTACTTTTTTAGATTATAAATCAATCATATTCTATTGCTCTTCTGATATTAAGGATGAAATGAAGAATGAATTAGAAACGGAAGTAGTGATACATGTATTGCTAAAATATGGTAACTGTATTGTTACAAGTAGACTCTTTTACTTTTGCCCTTTTACTTAAATTTATGAATTTTATTTTATATTAAAATGTATATTATCAAATAGGAATTAATATATTTATTAAAATTACTTGTAAATTAAAAGATTAATGACTAAATCAGAATATAAATAAAATTAGTTACAAAAATGTCCATCATAGAATTTAGGAAAAATAAAAATTTGATTATCAATATAGGAAATGTGTTTGCAATTTATTATAATTAATGTAACATCTTATTTAAAAAATCTAATTCTCTCTTGTTTCATATATATCTTTTTTTTTTAGCTGTAACGTTTATAGATTTGAGAATATCCATTCCTTACTTCAATAAAGTAAAAATCAAATTCCTACAAGAATTTCTACAAGAATATCATAATTATTTTATAAAAAAATAAGAGATAAGAAGAAATATGTAATAATATATTTAAATGCAATATTTTATATCTGTTTATCGAAAAGCAATGTCTGTATTTAATTAGATATAATGTAATTAGATATAATTAGATAAAATATCTTTATATATACATATTGTCACAATTAAAATCTTTTACTTTTTAATTTTTCTAATAATCTTTTGTTAAAACAAAAAAAATTGACAAACCTGAAGTATCAGCTTAGGTATGATTTAATTCGCCTTCTTTAAAATATTTTATCTCGAAGATTAAATCGGATTAAAATATCTGTAAACTTAAGACAAAGTTTGTGTTTAGATAGGGTCAGGTTTCGATGCCTTACTACAATCGACGAAATGCTATAAGATAATCATCCCTTCTCAGAGTAATGATAATTAGAAGGAAGCTTATAGTCGCGTACATCTGCACAATAAACATGATCACACTGGAAAAGATCACACTGGAATAAATTGTCTTGTATTATTGTGACATTTAGTCATGAATTTCTTCATTTGTCTACAACAATATATGAAGACTCTCTCTATTTACGGGATATTATTGAATCCGCTTTTGTCAACGTACTGAATTGCAATTGAAGATCTAGCAGAATATTTCCTGTCTTTGTATGATAACATATAATATACTAATGGTATCCGGCGAGCAGAAAAGTAGCAACTGAAGGGAAATAATGAATAGCTACAAATCTACGATCGACTGAGAGCAACTTTCAAAACGCGATAGAAGAGCGACATATATCAGTCCGAATTGAAAAGAAGCGTGCGCGATAACAGGATCATAAATTAGAACAAACGCTTTTATGTGTATTGTCCTTGTATATTTAATCCTTATATATTAAATATATAATAGCAGCGATGTAAGTAAATTATATCTAAATAAAAGAAATTTATTTTCCAACGTTTAAAGAAGAATTATATCGAAAATATGGATTTTCGAAGCGTGAATCCCCTGAACGTTCGCTTAAACGCACTCTCGGGCAACTTGCTGCCCTTGAAGTCAGGCGATTCGCAATTGCCGATAATATGGAAAGTATACAGCGTCTTGGTGTGGCTGATTGAAGTAATTCAAACAATCGTATTAATTCTCGGACTAATTCTGGTGTCTGGGGAGAAGGCTCTAAAAGACGGTACAGTTCTCTGTGTGATTACCGTAGAGGTATTTTTTATAGCCACGCGGATTCACTCACGCAGGCATCTGGTGAATCGATTGATCCAGAAACTAAATGATATTCTGCGCTTTGCGGACGAGACTATGAAGAACATTGTGACAACGACTCTGCAGCCTATGGAAAATCCGCTTAAGTTTTACTGGCTGTCTGGCTGGTTGGGTGTCTTCGTATGGGCCTGCTTACCGTTCCTATTAATCTTCAAAAAAGTTTCCTTTTTTTATGAAGACTACAGGATGCCAGCAGTCTTCTCCAAGCAACCCTTTTCGTTGGATGTCTTCCTACTAGGCAGCGTCCTCATATTAATCGGTAACATGTATATTTTTGTAAAGAAAGTCGGATTGGATGTTTATATGATACATCTTGTGCTACTGATAACTGCGCAGTATCGATATATTGCCATAAAACTCGTGACGATATTTCGAAACGGAAATCCGCTAAGTGAGTTCGATGAATCTCGCCAGAAATATTGCTCTGAAATAGATCGACGGGTAGAAAAAGAAATAACAGCATTATGTCGACATCACAACGCTGTCATTCAGTAAGTAAAAATTCAGAAAAATTTCGCTAAAATTTATTGCTTAAAAGAAAAAATATATATCATTATATTTATTATAGTCATATAATATATAACATATAGAGAGTCAATAATAATAATTAAAGAAATCTTAAAAACCCAAAATTTGGTATAGAAATTTTTCTTTTTTAATTTTTATTTTAAAAGAAATTTAATACGTAATTTTATGTTTAATTTTGTGTTGTTTTGTATTTTATTAAAATAATAATTTAAAATAAAATATGATAAATTGTAATAACATTAAAATGAAATTTATATTTATAATAAGTCAAAAACATTTTTTATGTCAAAATCACAATTTTGCAGGTAAAGCAATACAAAAAAATAAAGATTTTGATTAATAGATATTTTATATTTAGACTAAATTCTAATATAGAATATATTAATATAATATTTTATAATATCTTATATATGGAAGCTTTGTTTTAGTTTATCATCTATGTTAAAAAAATTACTATCTTTGAACTTCAGTATGATCTATGTGAACAGTGTCTTACGGTTTTGTTTTATCGGTATCATGTTGAGTACAGTGAGTAATAAGTGTTAATTATTATATGTTTATTAATTAATATATTATTAATATATTATTAATTAATATATGTAAAAGAATATACATACAAAGCGCATTGTAAACAATTGTATTTTATATTATTTTTATATTTTATATATATATATATATGTACATTAATTATATATATGTATATATAAATTACTGAATTATATTTTCAGGTACCTTCAACAACTTTTCCGGAAGCTTTCTCAATCAGCATGTTCGCATGTGGCTCAATAGTTCAATTTTACATGTTGTGTTCTTGCGTTCAACAATTGTTAGACGCGGTAAGTTGTAATTTTATAAAAAAAATTTTATAAAGATAAAAAGTGTACACTAAATACATAAAATGCAACAAAGAATTGTTCAAGAAGAAGATTGTTAAATATATATTGATTAAATTATTTGTTATTCTTGTATGTTTAATTTAGAGCCAGCAAATAACGATGAAAGCATTTCACGAAAAGTGGTATCAGTTTGGACCATCTGTGAAACGTACATTTATGTTAATGATATTAAGTAATAATTTAGAATGCAAGCTTTCGACATGTGACAAGTTTAATTTATCTCTACCCTCATTTATGACGGTAAGAGAATCGTTATATTTTTACAGGTAATGACGTTATTGGAATTTTATGTTTGTTTCAAATTTTTTCTGATCTTTTAGATTTTAAATCAATCATATTCGATTGCTCTTCTACTTTTACGAGTACGTAATTAAAAATGAAGAATACATGAATATAAATTATTTAAATATGTTTCTAAAATTGAATCTTTATTTCTATTAACGATAATACATTTTTAAATAATTTAATTAAAGTTAGTAATTATTTTAGAAATTATTTTAATAATTATTTTAGAAATATGTGTAAATATGTTGCATATGTAAGATATTTATTACATATGTATCTCACATTGTATAAATGTTAATATTGAAATAGAGAATAATATATAACTTTAACAAATACATTTAGAAATGTGCCATTTAATTGTTATACTTTACCCTAATGTTGAAATTTTCTTAATGTAAACACATGTTATATTAAATAAATCCGATCTAGCACGTCGTAAGTTAATATGTTCTCGTTGATCATCACATTATATATAATAAAATTCTGGGACTCCTACGAATTTCTGCTACTCTACAACAATGGACAAGGAACTGTTTCTTCACGATACAAAGTACAAATTACAACAAAATCTATATATCTGTATATCATACTGTAGTGAACCTAATGAGAAACATACGGGTAAAGTAATTACTGCAGTACTGCAGTTAACCATTGCAACATTTATTAATGAATTTCTTCATTACTTCTAGAGTACAAAATTATCGTTTAACGAGAGACACATGCGGTATCATAATAATTAATCTAGTATACTAAATAATGATGACAGAACAATTGTCAATAATTACAAAAAAGAAACCGAGAATGTCATTAATGTGTATAACATCTTATATATATTAATAACAATTAGAGAAAATAAGAATAATAAATCTGCGAAAATTGATAATATAGCCTAGCAACGATTTTTACATCCGATAACTGAATCATTAATTTTCTTCCTGAATACAAAACAGTATGCGCGATGAAATAGAAATTGAGGAATAAGTATGTATGTTTAATACGAAAGCTATTTGTCTCCAGAACATCAGTTGAACTAATAGTAACTTTGGTCATTAAGTATCATTAGTTGCGAACTTCCTTTCCTGTATTTAGAGAAAAACTTTTCAGAAAGTCTTTAGCAATTAATTGACTAAATCAATCAATTTTTTTCCAATTAACTATAATGACGTACACTTGTTCAGCTTAAGCAACTACTTTGGCTATGTTCAGTTTTAAATGTACGATGGTGTAGAATAACACGTACATCGAATGTTCTCCTTAAAATACTAAAAAAATCAATTTATTTTTATATAACATATTGACAGAATACTTTTCGAGAAGCAAGATCATGGATTTTAAAAGCGTAAATCCTCTAAATGTGAGAATAAACTTGATCTCCGGAAATTTGTTTCCGATGACTACGGATAACTCGCAATTCTCCATAGGCTGGAAGATATACAGCGCTGTTATATGGTTGATAACGTCAGCCATAATTATTGGATTTTTCTTTGGATTTGCTATGGTGTCTAAGAAAAAAGCTATAAGCGATGGCATGATCGCCTTCGTGTTCATTATAGAAGTATACTTCATGGTTATACGTATTCATTCGCATAGAAATCTAGTCGTACAATTAATCCAGAATATGAATGACATTCTTCGCGTTCAAGACGAGACTATGAAATGCGTCGTGATAGCGTCTCTAAAACTAATGAATTCTCCATCTAAGTTTTATTATATGTCCGGCATAATAACTGCGATAATTTGGATTGTTATGCCACTCTCAGCAGCCTTCAAGAAAAGTTCTTTCTTATACGAAGAATACAGATTACCGTTTGCCTTCTCCAAGCAGCCATTCTCGATGGAAATTTTTCTATTAGGAGGTCTATTGATGTCAGTTTGTACCGTGTACGTTGTTGGGAAAAAGGTTGCCGTGGACATTTATATGTTGAATTTTGTGATGTTGATGACAGCGCAATATCGCTATATCGCGATGAAACTTGAGAGGCTATTTCGGAAAGAAAATTTGCAAGACAAACGTGTTAATTTCCAAACTGATCCGTGGTATTTTGGAACAGATTTATGGACAGAAACAGAGATGAAAGCAATTTGTCGGCATCACAATAACGTGGTTCGGTAAGTAGCTAGTAAATATATATTGAATATTCCTTGATGAAATTGTCTCTTAAGAAAGCGAAGCTACTTTCATTCTTGATTCATTCAATTATTAGCAGTTGCTATTTCTGCGATTAAAATATCTTTTTAACGCTATTTGTTTTATATTCCACATATACATGTCACATACTCTGTATTTCTTTCAGTATGTCGTTTATGTTAAAGAAGTTACTGTCTTTAAACTTTTGTTTAATTTATGTGAATAACATCTTACGGTTCTCTTTTATTGGAGTCATGCTGAGTAATACAGTGAGTAATATTTACTAACATTAATTATTCTAAAAAATTATTCTAAAATTTCTAATAATTTAAATGTAAATCTTTAAAATAACGAATTTATTAGCTATAAACAGTACTTTGCATAAAATACGTTTTTTTTTGTAATAATAATTTATTTTATAATAATTTATTTTATTTTAATTGCAAAATTTATGAACATTAAGGGCACATTTTAATAAAAATTAAATACATTAAAAAATTACAAGCATAATAAAAAAAAATAAATAAATTTCTAAATTTTGGTTTATATAATCTTGGCCAAAAGTTTAGGCACCTTATTAATTATTATTAACTCAAAAATTAATTTGGCATTTACTGTCAATTATCCTTTGTTTCAAAAATTTTTTAAACTTATATATGTATAATCGATAACCAATAAAAAATAATACAGATAAAAAATTCCAGATAAATAAAAAAATATAGGTGCTTAATATTTTTGGCCAAGGTTCTCTCTCTCTCTCTCTCTGTGTGCGTGCGTGCGTGCGTGCGTGCGTGCGTAAAATATGAATAATGTATTATTAATATAATATAAGTTAAAATAAGTATAATAACATAATCTCCTTTTTTTCTTTCATGATTTAGACGCTATTGAAAACTATTGTTGAACGGATTGCATTAGTCTCCTTTGCATGTGGTGAAATAATGCAATTTTATATTCTATGTTCCAATGTACAAAAATTACTAGACGCAGTAAGTTTTATTATAATACATTATAATACATTATTTTTATTCGATTATTTGTCTCAATAATGCACTATGTGATTTACAACATTCTTCGATCATCACTCGTCATATATTTCTGATAAATATAATATCTTAAAATGCAATAAATATTGAAATATTGAATTATTAAAATATTTAGTATTATTTATAAAAAATACTGTTGCATATTTTTTTGTTTAAATAAAAAACATTTACAAAAGTCTTGAAATAAAATAAAAAATTCTAAATTAATAATTATATTCCATCATGTGTTAATTTTTATGTGTTGTCTGATTCAGAGTATGGAAATGACAGATATGGCATTTCACGAAAATTGGTATCAATTTCAGCCGTCAATAAAACGCAAATTTATGTTAATAATATTAAGCAATAATTTAAAATGTAGACTTACGATGTTTGAAAAGTTCAATATTTCTTTGCCATCATTTATGACGGTAAGATTAAGTTTTATTATACTTACCGTTACGTTTTTGTATACTACCTGCTTACAAAAAACTATATTTAGAACTTTTTCCAAACTCTTGTTAACAATATTCCAGATTATGAATCAGGCATATTCAATTGCTCTTTTATGCTTAAAAATCGTTAAAATATAATAAAGAAAACTGTAAACATCTTCAATACAAAACTTTATTTTACAAGGTATATATAATAATCTTGTGAATAGTTTATTATGTCTAAAATTTAAAAATAATTCCTTCATTTTTTCTTTCAGAAAATAACGATTGAAATGTAAGTGTCGGATTTATTCATATATATATATATATATATATATATATATATATAAGCTAAAGAAGAAATAAAAATCTTGATTACAATAATGGCAGCGTGTGACGTGTTCAAATTTGCTTCATCATGCAATAAAACGAACGTTATTATCATCAATTAGAATCTTCTTTTGTTAAATAGTTAATATATATAAGTTAACATAAAGTTATATATAAAGCATTTTATATGTGAATAACGTTAATTCTTTTTTATTGTAATAGACGCAACCATACATTGTTGCATAAAAAATATTTATTAATGTATTCAATTAGATGTTGATAAAACAACATCATGGAATTGTAAAACAAAAATATTTAAATAATTAAATTGATGTTACAGATTTGATAAGTCGAGCATATAAAATAAGTCAAAACAATTTGATTTTTTATAAAAATTTATTCTGTTATGCATAAAAATATAAACGCTTTATAATCTATTTGTATAATTAAGTGGTAAAGGATAAATATTTTATTTTGCTCTGCAAAAATGAAAGAAATAGATCGTAGTAAATTAAAAAAATTTATTAATAAAATAAATTTATAAAATTAATAAAATTTAATATAAATTTATATAAATTTTGTATATTATTTAAAAAAGATAAATATATTTCTTATTAATAAATATAATAGTGGAAATTCGCGATTTATATCCCGCGAAATACAAATATATGTATGTATATATTTATCTTCTAATAAATTTTGTTCTGATTCTTTACCATTTACAATCAAGTGAAGCTCTAAGTGAAGACTTATGTCTACATTTTTGTAAAAATTCTTTGCTATCTTATATAAGATTCTTAAAAAATAAAAACATCTTTTTAAAAACGCATTTTGAAGTGAGGAGCTATTTTCAAATTCAAATTAAAAATCACTGCTATACGATTTTTTTTCATTTTTACAATCAATGATATAAAGCAAAACATGCTAAAATTTTACACTTTCTCTAATATTCAAAACATTAATAAATTATTTTTTTTAATATAAAATGGATACTTTCATGTACATCAGAAATTTAAAGAAATTAATCTTTTATTTTTACTGTGAAAAAATCTTATGTAAGAAAGCATTCATCAATAAGTAAAAGTGTTTTTTTTTAAATTATTTTATATGTTTTGACATTAAAAAGTTTTTGCAATACTGCATTATTGAATACAGTTTATGTAACTGTTCCATACAAAGCACAATTGAATTATAAAGTGTTAGAGCAATATTCATAAGCTATGAAAACATTATTAATAATTAATAATTTTGTTAATAATTTTAATAATATATTCTCATAAGCTATAGATATTACAATTACAGCTTATAATTCGTTTACTTTGTTTGCTACGCTAAAATAAACTCAAAAACTTATTTATCTCTATTTATTTATTTATCACAAATAAACCAGAAAACTGTTTTATAGATCTGGACGATTTCGTTTTGCATCTCGTTGTTTTTCCTCGCGAATACTTCCGCTGTTTCTGATCATCCTTACATCCAGTTGCGAAGAACTCTATACTAGTGCCATGACCGACACTTTCGCCGTTCTTCAATATGTTTCGCACATTTGCGCTATACATACAGTCATTTCGAAGCTGTCGCAAATCATAATGCGATGTCTGAAATTAACGTACGAAGAGTAGGATTGAGAAATATCGAGAGATATCGAAATTCGTTTCTCATTTTTGTTTTTATTGTTATAAGTGTTAACTGTCAAAATTTTTTAAACATATAAACTCTGGCAAAAGAGAATCATATTAATTATAGATATATTTCGAAATTTTTAAATATTCTAAATTAAAAATAAAATTTGTAATTAGTTGATACAATTATTTGAAATAATTTCAAGTATTGAAACTATTTTGTTCAAAAACTGTTTCACACGGCTAAATTAAACAATGTAATAAATGTGATTATTATTCCGAAACAGAGTAGAGAAATTTTCTTTAAATGTATTATAGCAAAATCCAGAGAAAAATATGAAATAATAATTGAAATAATAATTAAGACAAAAGCAGATAATTTCTTTAAAAAGAAATACAGAATTTTTATTTCTATAGACAGAATAAATTACGACTTTATTAATAATTAAAATAAATATAGAAATAAATTTAAAAAAAATTTAAGATGTTTTCTTTAAAACGTTCTTGTTTATAAGTTCTCCAATTATTTTTTACTATCATGTCTATTGCCACATACATAGTTATACAATTCAACACATAGTTATTCGACATATAATTTTACATTGAGATACATTCTATGTATTTTTTACTAACTTTGCAACTAAATCTACCAATGATTGTTATTCGCAAAAGGATGTAATAATTTAAAATCATACCTGAACCACCTTCCAAGAAGTGAATTTTCGTCGTTCCAGACTTTTCTTGCGTGAACAAGACTCCTCTTGCCAAGTGACATTATACATGCTAGCGTCGCTGCTCGTCGGCCAAACTAGACGCGCCTTGACCTCTCCACAGTGGCAATTCATGCGACGCACATGGAGACCGGCCTGCGTTCGTTCGCATCTGCGAGAACGTCTCCCGACGTCGGCTTCAATGAAAGGTCACTGCTTTCGTTGGTTATCCCGACTACACTACTTAGAAGGGAGACTGAGGGAAGGACTGATGAGCTATCGCTATCGAGGATCAAGTCAGTTTGATACCTTACCGTACGCCATATAATCGGTGCTGTTGAAGACCTTGGATGCCTTGCGCGAGGTAAGACGCCGACCGCCGTACATCGCCACCGCTTGCACCTGAAGGAAGTACTGACACTTGAGCTCCAGATTCTTCAGCTCGTAGCAGGTCTTATCCTGGAAAACAGATTACGCCAAAAGTGTCCACTTGAACATGAAAGTCATCGACAAAATGCCGAGTGTTTAGAGAGCTAGGCTAAAATTTATATCGTAATCTAATTTATAATATCGATTTTAAGTAAATCGAGATTTATATCTCCTTTTGATTCTTTCTAACTTTAAACTTTGTACAATTATCTTTAATAAAGATAATTGCACGTATCATCAAAGTGTCATTGGGACTCTTTTAAATCATATTTACACTTAAAATGGAATTAATTTAATTCTTTTAACATGTTACAAATGAAACTTAAATTCATTGATTAAAATAGATTTCTAAGAAATTTGCCAACAATGACGAAGAGAACTTACTTTAAGAATCGTCTTATGGTAGACGAGAATAGAATCGTTTGTTGGTCCGTGAATAAATCTGCTCCAAAACACTTTGTAAAACGATATCGGCACGTCCGATGTCGGTTTAATCCAGCGTAAATTAATACGCAGCTTTCCACCAACGAGTCGCGCGTTAGACAAAGTCAAGTTCTGCGGTTCCTTCGGATTCCGCGGTTCTGCAACCGACCGAGGAAACACCGTAAGATCATTGCTTCTTCACAGTACGATGCTAATTACAACAAAACTTATATGCTGCGCGTATATATCCTACAGTGAATGTAATGAAGAAGGCAATATCTCGCTACAATAAACTGTTTGCAATTTAATCGATAAAACATATTTTATTTTTTTTTATATATAATATGAAAATTTCCTAAATTAACACACGTGATATTTTCGACAATAATTGTTCGTTTGATCATTTAATAATGTAAAATATTTCTTTTCTATGTAAGTGTTTCTACAATGTTGCGACATACGATTATACGATTCAATAAGTAAACAAATATAAAATAATATGATAAAAGCTTATCATAAAAATGCTCTATTTACGAGTAAAATGTTTATTCTCTTTTGGTAATTAAAGATAAGACAAATAAAGTATTAAAATGTGAATCATTTTGATTCGGCTAATTCAGAATGATAAGCGCACAGATGTAATTTCTAGCTGATTTTTTATTTG
This sequence comes from Cephalotes varians, assembly GCA_037157785.1. Lineage (NCBI taxonomy): Eukaryota > Metazoa > Arthropoda > Insecta > Hymenoptera > Formicidae > Cephalotes > Cephalotes varians. The sequence continues at coordinate 1,201,780 of JANQDE010000011.1, read as the reverse complement.
CTTAGAAACGACTGGAATACTTAATCCGGTTTTGCATGATGCGTAAACCGTTCATTATATTAATTATTCTTTTTTTTATGAACCAAACCGAACCCGTTTGGCATGATAGGGATGGAGGCAGAAAGTTTATGTAAAAATATATTAACGTTCCAGATTCACACATTTGAGACTCATTTAAGATAATAATAATTGACACAATGATTTATTTACGCTGTTTTTTAATAATATCCGTATTCATAACTATGGCCACTTTTCCTTTTGTCGATTCACATCATATTCGCAACCTTTTAATGGCATGTTTGTTCTCGTGTTAGCCATTGGCCTTCACTCTGGTGAAGCTTAATTTGCGTGCGAAAGATCAACATTAAGCAATACTTACCATAGCGATTTGCGCAAGCGATTAACACTCGGAAACTTTTCACTGCGGGTTAATGGCCCGAATTCCGAGTTAACAAATAAACAGTTCTCAAACACGAACACACTCGCAGGTAAATTTTCTTCAGTAGAATATTACGCATGTTGACCTCGCGTGAGACGAGTTGTTCCACGAGTTCGGACAATCAACGATAATAACTCTAGCCTTCCATAACATCCGTAAATTATTATTTTCTCATGTCAATTTAGAATTCAGAAATGAAGGACTTAAACGTTTCACGAAGACTGACATCGGTTTAAACCATCGATGAAACATATATTTTTGTCGATGATAATAGCTACCGAATGTAAAACTTGCCACATTTGCAAGTTTTAACCTGACATGTATACTTTTATTTTTTTACTAATTTTCAAATATATATTATAAAATATCATATATTAATTTATAATGTTACAAACAAATTTGCTTTTTTTTCAGCGATTCGATCGGAACAATGATCAATCGCAAGGATAGACTACGCAGATTTGTTCTTATCTCATTCGAATATACTCACCTTTCGTTTTAAAGGGCCTGGAAGGTTGTGAATATCCGCGCGATCCATTTCCATTGACAGCCGCTACACGAAACTGATACCAGTGTCCCGTTTTCAGCCTACCTCGGAGAGTCGCGTGCGGCTTCGTCGACACGTGACATACAGTCCAGGAACTCAATCTGGATTCCATGTATCTGGGGCCAACCAAATGACGCTCCTCGATCAGATACCGAACATCCCCGTCGTAGTCATTGGCGGACACGTTGCTCGATCTACTGTTGCGCCATGTCAGAAGTATCAGATTTCTCTTTTGCTGTTGTATCTGTAGATTTTCGGGCACAGCTGGCAGATCTAAATTAGATTTAAATTTGAAATCGTTGATCACAATAAATAATTTCACAGTAGAGTTAGAAAGCTATCTTTCATTCGCAAATTTTTTAAATTAATTTAGAATCGATCTTCGCGTAATGAAAACATTGAAGGAACAAACATTGAAATCTCTTTTGCAATTTACAAAATTGCTATATTGACTGATACAAATACGAAATAAACACATGGCTCACAAAATAACGACTGTCAAACTCACCGTTTCGATTGTCCAAACCGATAGGATGCATGCACGTGACGCCGCAATCGTGGGAGCAACACTTCGCTAAATCCGGACAGCGGGAGTCGTCGACGCAGGCGATCAAGCAAGCGGCCTCGAAGGGCGTCATGGACATTCTCTCAGGACAATAACCAGGTTTTGTGTAATTCGACGCCAAGCAATTTTCCACGCACTACAGCATGATGACAAAATATGATGAGAAAGGATCCATCTAAACATATTCATCCCTAACTTTTTTCTTTCTACGTCTAACATTTCTTTCCTGACATCTTATCGTAAAGAAATGTATTAATGCACATATAATATCCACAGAAATTGTTAAAAATTTCATAAATATTCTTAGGGGTACTTATCTAATTAGCATTCGTCTTAAAATAGCTAAGTGGTTTTGCGTTGTATGACGACGTTTTTCATCATTATCGGAAACGGTAATTGACGCAAAGTCGATTGCGTGATGCAAGAACATTTACGATGCAAAAGAATCGCTTGAATTCTTATCCTAATGATTTAACATGAATGAGTGTAATATTGAGAGCAAACATCTTCATATCGATTTAGTAAAGAAAAAAAGTGAGTTGCTAGTGAAATATAATTAAAAAATTAATTTTAATTGTTGCTGATCTAAAATCTGAAACAGTTAACAAAATCCGTACTAATATTATAATTCTCTTACAAAACATGTATTGAAAGTAAAACAAGTATTACAATTTAAATATATTAAGGTTTTGTGAGATTTCGTAAAAAACTTTCTTAAATTTAATTCTGCTAAAATTATTATTCATGAAAACCGTAAATTTTATATATCTTATTTTTATTGACTTATATTGCTATTTCGTTCAGCAACTCAAGGCGAAGTTATTTCTTCACCATTTCTTCAACGGGGCGGGTTTATCAAGGCCAGCTCGAACTTCATCGCATTCCATCTTAATCGAAGTGCTTTCGATCTGCTCTCCATCCGCGATCCGATCCAATCCCGTCTGTACCGAAAAAGATACGGCCAATTGCCGTGTAAGAAGGAAAAAATAAAGATACAACAAATCGCTGCCGATGTCGAGTTCTGCCACGATTGAGAGCTTCCCTGCTATTTTCGTGGAAGCCAATCCTCGCTACATAGTTACGAAACTGCCGATCCTCGATTCCGTTCAAATGCGAAATGCGAGTCCGGATCCTTTAAACGAGCCCCGGGGCGTATTTCTGATCGTCAGGACGAAGATGCCCCCTTCATATATATTTCAACCTAATGCGCGTTCGAGTTCGCGCGCGTTGCCGTATTTTTTATGCCGTCATCATTTTCGTACAATGTAGACGCAAGAAAGCCGGTCTGGCGAAGTCGATCGAAAAATGCAACATTTAAGATAAGCGTCGGCGACTCTGTAAAACATATGATTACAAGCGGTGTTTGGAAAGTGCGTGCCGTTAAGCTTGATAGCGACTGAAGGCAAATTTTCAAAGTCTCGTTAAAAATAAGTACATTATATCAAATTTCGAGATTGTGACAGCTTCATCGATAGCTTCATCAATAGACGTATCGTAGTATGTCAAAGAAAGAAGAGTCGCCGTTTATAATTGTAACGCAACATGTTTCCTTCGTAGATCTATGTCGGATGTTGGTTGGTTGGTTTATAGTCTGCTATACCGTCTGTAATGACACGTGCGTGTGACTAGATGGGCCATAAAGAATTACTTGAAGGAAATGCGTTATTCTCGCTGCGAACAAATGATTTTGACGAGAGTGCAATTTAGTGCATTTATAGAATTTTGTGGCAGATAACATAATCAATACATTTTTATCGATGATTATTTTGAATAATTATAAAAATGACGTATGACTCTTCACATCATATCTCTCATTCTAAAAATTACGAGTACACATTTTCATAAAAACTGTAAAGAATAAACGCTAATAGCATGTGAAAGATTTTTTCGAAAATAATATTGCATAAATAATTTCTTTTTATAAAGCTGATTTATAAAGCTGATTATAAATTATACAGGAAAAGGAAAATAACGCAAATACATTAGACAAGTCCTTCAAATATTTAAATGCATTAAATGCGCGATGTTATCAGTGACACAACGTGGTTCGTCGTTACGAGTTTAAGGATTATACATTCCGATATTAATATGCAACAAGGTGATTGGAATGTTTAATATTAATTTTTTTTCAGGAATATATCATTTTGCAGCATATAAATCACAAAATTAACTGTACGTTGATGATTTTCTTTGCATTAACATCTTGTAAAAAATTTTTCATAAAGAAATGCGAAATTATACTTAAGAAATGTTGTAAGGAATGAAGAAATAAGGGAAAGAACCAAAAATAGAAAAACTTTATGAAAATGTTTAAAAAATATTTAAAATTTATAAAAAATTATATAATTATTGATGACAAAAAGAAAAACGGGAAAAGGGAAATTAAAAAAAAAATGTAACTATAATTAAAAAGTGCTGAACAATGTTGGAAATATGCCAGAAGTCAAAAAATCAACTGTAACCAATTCACGAAGTTGGCGGCCTTTGCAACAAGTCCTACGAAAATTTGCGAAGTGATGAACGGGCTCTTCCCGTGGGAGACCCATGAACATTCTTGGGAACGTTTACTCGTTGTCGCACTGTTACGACCGCGACATATGTCATTCGAACGGTCGGGGAAACTGGTTCGCTTACTTATTGGCCTACTTTTTACAGAGGGAAGCAAACACGCCGAGCAAAGCGGACCTGCAGCACTGCACTGGACAGTGTCGTCGACGGTGATCGCTCGAGGCCGTTGACCAGCTAATAAAGTTCGCAATACAAGGGTCGCATCGCCAGTAGCGCTGCGATCAGTATTGTTAGCAAAATCATACGTATCGTGTTACCCTTTTATTATAACCCTTTTCTCAGAAGACTCTCGGGGACTCCCCGGGCATTGCCCGAATCGACTCCCGATGATTCTATTGTTCCGTAGAGCGGAAAACACACACACACACACACACAGAGAGAGAGAGAGAGAGAGAGAAAGAGAAATTTCTGATAATATTGAATTAAGATCTCTAAATTATATTAGTTAATTTTTTAAATAAGGATTTGTTTGATATTGTTGATGTATGGTATTTCATTCTAACTCTTTTTTCTCCTTTTCTCTCTCTCTCTCTCTCTCTCTCTCGGCTATTCCCCATAAAAAATACAAAAACGATTAGTACCTAGATTTCCGCGTTCCGTTGTCAGTTAAGATTTATTGCAAGTCAAACAGGTATATTACACGGGAATCTCAGCGTATAATGTTACCGGAGTTTATTCCTATTTATTATAAAATTATTTTTTTATATGTTATTAAAATACACATACAATTGTACAATTTTATTATATTTTTCTCACACTCTAATACACTCTATCATCTCAATATATTATTATAGTTTAATGTTCTAAATTTTTTTAAAATATAAGCAAAATATATAAATTATAGTATATTATATAAAATTATAAAAATATAAAACGTAATAATATTAAAGTATAAAAAGTAAAAATATAAATAGCTTAAAAGTTATGAGAAACGGATATCTCTGTAACATATAAAGATGTAACTTATATAGATACTATTATCAGTGACTAAAATTTCATTTTCTAGTAAAATAGCACCTGTATTGGCAATATGAGGTATTATCAAAAACAATGAAAAAGAAGTGTTATTATGTTTTGTTATAAATTTCTTATTTGTAGTAAGTGCATGTGCATATATTCATGTAACACAAGTTTTGTTTTAACAAATTTCTATGTTTATAAAGAAAGTAGTTTGAATAAAGACTATAAAATAATCCTCGATAGATATTACGAAATACTTATAATAAAAAATATCTTATAAAAAAATCAAATTTTATATACGGATTACAAACTTCTGAAAAGATTAAGGTATCTTGCTCTGATTTCCTCTGCTATATTTTTATTATTTTTTTCGTCATGCATAAAAAAAAATGAGTGGACGATCGTCGGTTTCACGGTACTCGCATCGCAAGTGATAATCGCCCCCGGGATGTAAAAGGGTGAAAAGAGCAAATCGAGATACGCGATCTGATGAAGCGTCGTCACGGTCGAAGAATTAACTTCGCCGATGCGCGCCGAGATCGTCGAGTGATATCCGAAGCGATCACGCGGATCAAAGATGTACAAGAAGGCTAACGAAGTTCACCAGATCTCGCTCTTCTGTCCCTCTCTGCTGGCGCAGAGAGGCATCGCCCTCTTTGTCGATCGTGCCGAAGGCGCGCAGGGGCCGATCTGTTCCAGTCGAGAGCATCTTCGCAAAGATTGGAGCGCTCGACCGTCGTGAAGTGATCGCGAAGATTAGGGTATGGCAGGAGACTAATGTAGTCCGCCGCGAAGATCGCCGATAGTGTCGATCGGCAATACTGAAAAATCATGCACGCCGATCCTTGCTCCATCTTCCTCCGCCTCCCCCGCGGACTCGCTTTCTTTTCGTCTCTCTTTCTCCCGATCTTTCTCGCATCGGTGGACTACCCCAATTAAAGACTTCGCGAAGATCCCAGTTTGAAGTATTCATTAAGATCGGTATAGTCGAGACGGCCTTCTATCGAAGTTCATCGCGAGAATTGGTCGGCCGCCGATCGCCGTCGTTAAGAAAATTATATTGCCCATTGGCGATTCACCAGCGTCATTTTCTTTTCGCTTCATCTTCTTCTTTCTCTTGTACTTCGTTTCTTCACTTATTCTTTACCCCTCAACGACACCAATAATTAACAATCGAAACGGCACCACGCGTGGAACTTGCGTTTGATCGGCGAACAGTGAATTTCCGGTAGAGTTCCTTGCGATATAACGATCGCGCTAACGAAGTCGATTGTCATAGCGGCAGTGGTTTATTTTTCTGCATCAACATTCTAAAGGAAGCCGCCGCTTTGATACTGAAGAATTTACGTCTGCTCATTAAACGTTACTTTCAAAATGAAGTTTCGCGATGACAGTTATGCTAATGAAGTTAATTGTAATAACAGTAAACAATTTATATTTTTAGTCCTTCACCAATCTCTTCTATATTTTTATACGAGCACACGAAGTTAGTTGATTATATCAATGAAGTTAATTATGATATATATTAATTATTTTTATTTTTCGTATTTTTTCACATTTTTACTGTTAAATAATAAATAATTAACTTTTGATAAGACGATAGGGTGATTGACATCGTGGAATTCATATTTGTCGTAGAAATATTCTTAAGCCCGTAACAGACTACAGATTGAGATTAAGATTGGATTGGAATTTAACCAATCAGAAGAAAGAAAATTTCAAGTTTAGTGAACTTTGCTTGGTCAAATTCCAATTCAATCTTAATCTCAATCTCTAATCTGATACATTAGCGAAGTTCAACAGCTATGATTACTTAATTATATACATCGTACTTAATTATAGCAAACGTTTTTAAAAGAATGCAGAAAATTATGTAATCGATTGCACGAAGATAAAAATACAGCGCTATAAATTCAATGGAACATGCGCAAAATATTTCGACTGGATTAACAATGATGTTCTATGAATACTTTGTAACATAAAAAAATCAGGAACTTTCTAAATTAAATTAAGAATACTAATCTTTCGTACAAATAGAATAGAAGGTAGAGAATTCAGACTTTTCTTATTCTGAAAATAATTGAGAAACACTCTAACACACTAATATAGCTACACGGCTCAATAAGCATACTGCGTTTTCACTAAATTAATTAAAGTCACTAAAATAGTCTATTAATCTTATAATAATTGTACATTAAGATAAGTTAGATTTGAATTGAAGGGACGAGTATAAAGTAAATCCATAATTCGTAAGTTGATTTTACACGTGAAGTTACACGTACAATATACTTATAAATTATGGATTTATCTAGTTTTGCATCCAATTCTTCATTATCACGTTTCGTTATTTCTATTCGATGTTTGTTAGTGCCACGTACATCCACGTCAGCATCAATAGGAATTCATTTTGCCGCCAAGGATCTTCGCGCTATCGATGCCAGAAACGAGAAGCTTCGTCGGTCGCTTACAATCGCGAAGTTCCCGAAGAGTGACGCGCCGCGCGAAAGTGCGCGGTGCAGTCGAGTGCCATCGGGAAGATTGATCGTCGGTGCTTCAGGATAAGAACCTGTTTTCGATAATGTCAGAAGATACGTTTCTAGTGCGCTATAGGCGCGCATCTGGACTTAGTGAGTTGTGCACGACGCAACTCTTTTATAGGCTATTACTTTGGAACTTTATTGCTGGTTGCCAGTCAGAGCTCGGGGGCTATCTCTTCGTCATTCCTCCTCGTCCACTATCCCACCTCGGCCTCTCACAACCACCTCCACCCCATCAACAGCTCTCCGGAATCATTTCGGGATCGTTTGCTGTAATGACATGTGTATATACGCCGGCGAAAAATATCAGCAATAAAGCGCTTGTCGCGGCGAGCGTTTGTCGGGGATAGTTATTGGTAAGTCAATTGTCACTTGTATTCGTCGTGACGTGGCCAATTAAAATGTTTAACCTTTTCACTACTCGCATATATTTTATTTTCATTTAATATGCGAACATACAGTTTTAAAGTCGCAGGGTGTTGTTGCAGATATTAAGGGGTACAAGTCCGATAACGTAGCGATCAAGACACTCCCCATAAATAAAGATAATTTTAATATTAACTTTTCTAGCAACCCCTAATGTGTAATCCGGATCGCAGCGATCGCGATCAGTGAAATCGTATTTTCCACTTGTGAAGAACATGTTGGGAAACGTTTTAGGATACAGGTTTCTTCGGGCAGATGACCCAAATACAATGTTATCGATCTGCCGTTGTTGACTGCCGAATTAGCATCGTCCGAAATCAAGTCCCACGGCCAGTGGCACGGCGTGTCTCATAAATCGTCAAGCGTGACGATGAGATTCAAGTGGGCGCGGGCTCAGGGACGCTCGGATTCGCATAACTAATTACACGCGAGCGAGAACCCGCAAAACCTGGACAAGCCCCGGATGAATCATCGACGACCGCGTCTGCGATTCTTAAGAAGGCGACAAAGCGTTGCGGGAACCAGTTTATTTAGCGACGCTATCGAGTGTCGAATCGGCCATCGAAATTAAAATCGATCTCCACTCGGACAGCGGCGTACAATGTAGCGCGTTGATTAATCGAAGCGATTATTCCACCTGATTGCGACGCGCGGCTCGATGCCATAAGCGCCAACCATGATCAGACTTGTTGGGAATAATGATTGTATTTGTGCGATATCAATATTCTATCCTGTCATTAATCCTTTCAAACTGAGATATTAATTTTTATAATTAATAGAGATATTAATTTACATGTTCTCCAAATGTTTATCAAGTAATGCTTTTTTGATGCGTTTATTCGCGCGTGCATACGCGCGTTCAATGTAATCAAAAACGTAATAGAAAAAGAAATGCATGTGTTAATAATTTTATATTGAAATATACAATAACATAAATTTGAAAAAGATTCTATAATATATTATAAGATCATATAACAATATTAGTTGAAACAGTATGTTACCATATATAGTATTACTATATCGCTGACAATAATACGCAGATATTAATGGCTATTTAAGATAATCTCGTTTGTGTGTATATGTCCTCATCTTACGTACCTCGTCAAGATGATTCTCCCCGCATCGAGCGTCGCACCTGGCCACTCTAATGGAGTCGTACTCCTCGACGTATCGCGTCCACGACGCCAAACATCCTGGTAGCAGTAACCACCACGGCCACCATTCTGCGCAGACATCGTTTTATTAACTCTTCCGCGCCCAGCGGGCGAAATTTTATGGGATTTATTTTTTTCTTTATTTATAATACGCAAATGTGTGGCTTTGGAATCAATATATTCTAGGTGATTCGCGTTCGAGTGATCTTTAGGCAGGATAAAAGGATGCGAAAACTCTCGTAAAAAAATTGTTATGCAATGATAATGTGCGATTGATTTTTGTATAACTTTTTTCCGCAGTAGAATCAAAGAATTGAATACTTATGGCGCTTTGCACCTTTCTCATGCGTTTGCATCTCACCTTGCTATCGGCATACCTCCCACGACGGTAATTCCGAAGAAGCGCGATACATATATACGCTGTTAATATATTATCCGCTGAGATAGCTCCGAGCGCCATTTAGTCCGTCTTAGGAATTCATTCTTTTTTACTTGCGATATATCGGACGAACAAACCGCCCGCTCTCGGAAAGATTGTTTCTCCATTTTAGCAAAAGTACGATTCATGTGGTCGCGTACTCGTGTGCTCGCTCGCTCGATCGCGATTGCAGGATATACGTTACCTGCGTCGATCCCACACGTCTCCTCGGAATTCCGATTGGGGCTTGTCGACAAGAAGATCCGCTTTTTCGCCGTTCGCGTAAATGCGGAGACCGGAATGATACAACGGGGACCGCGAGAGCTACGGGGATAAAGTGAAAGATGCACGGACGTCGATGATGATCGGTCAAGCCTTTGCGGATAAGCGGGAAAACGGATAAGGAATAAAGATTATGAGTTGTCTCTTGCACGAATATCGTTAAACTGACATAAGAAAAATTCATGAAAAAAAGAGACTTGAAAAGAATATTAAACAATTAATGAATTTATTATTATTATTTTTAGTTTTGTTATTCAAATTAATTTTAAGAATAGTAGATATATTGATCATTATTATTTTTTATTGTTTACTTCATTATTATTATAATACTATTATAACGGAAAGATTACAAAGAAGATTAATATTTACGTCATATTTGTCATAAATTCCATATCGTATATATTTGCGACTGTAATATAATTTGTAATTATTTATCTTTTATTTCAGTTTTCCAAGTTTGCATAGTTGACACTGTGATCTTAATACACATTGGACTCGACGTGTTACGACATCGATCGTTAAAAAGAACCGCGCCTGTCGGTGACTTCAATGCCCGCTCTCAACAAGAAGGACGTGCTCGTCCTCCTGATTGTGAGAGGAGAACAAGCGGAGAAAGGGTCGCCGGTTACCAACGACAATCGAACGAAAACATAACAACCTTTTAATTTTTTGCTGCTGTCAATTCGCGCGTTTAATAGCCTGATCCTGGCTCGTTAATTAACGCGGATCTCAAAGGTGCTCGAGCGCTTATGCTTGATTCCAGCGTGAACGTATTCCTACTTATCATAATTAATTCCCATTAGACTTGTCTTGGTTGATGAAAGAAAAATTTATTATTGTAATATTATCTGCAAAAGTTAAAAGACGTCATTATTGTACGCCCATAAAGGTTATTAGATAACAAAAACTAAAATCTAAAAGTTTTAAAAAAATAAAAGTATGCTAAGATGTGCTAAGATTGATTCAACGCTAATTTTTCAGTCAACGAAAAAAGACTTAAATAAATTAAATAGATATTTTTTGGATCGTGCAACACTTTATATTTAAATACTAAACGAAATTTCATATTTTATGTATCTCTTGTATATAGAACGCATATATTTTTCTTTCAGATTGATAATTATTATATGTAAATTTTTATAATTATTATAAATTGTTATGTTTAAAAATGAGAAAATAGAAACAGGATAATTGTCTTTTTTTACAGTTTCATTATCTAGTTCATACTTTCAGAACTTCTCTCAGCCGAGCTAAAGTACATAACTGGAGATCAGCATATGCGAGCAATATGAGATTATTAAACTGACATTTTGCCGAGAAATATTGACTAATTTTTATTAATTAAAAAATTTTTTTGATTTATTTCTATACAAATTTTTCTATCGTACGAATAATTAGAAGAGAAATTTGTGAATTGCATAATTACTCCTTAATATTATCTGGAATTATTTTTTAGTAATAATTCACCGAGAATTTCCTTTAATGTTCTCCTTGCTCATTAAGCTTATCTCAATGTTTTTCGCGAGAAAGTACGTCATTCATTTCTGCATATGCACATTCGATTTCCGGAGAAAGGAAAGAGTATTAGCCTTACTGCTTTTTGCAAATATTAACATAATAAATAAGTTAATAATGAAATTAATTGTTGTATAAAAAATAATTATTATTATAAATTGATAAATATTAATAATTATTATTATAAAGTAACAATAATAAATAATTATTATTATTAATTAAAAAAATATTTGTATTTAATTATTAAATATATTTATATATATTTAAAAGGAACGGTATAAAAATATATATTTATCTACAAAAATTATAATATTTGCATATATTTTATAGATTGCTTTTCGATAAAGCACAATAAGTTTAAAATTTTTTAAAACAATAAATATTTCATTTTTTGTTAAATTATATATTGGTGAATGCATACTCTATATTTGTTTGTACAATTTATTAGAACGATATTCTTCGTAAATAAATTCTTTGAATTAGAGAAATCAGTTAAATTGATGATTTTGTTACAATAAAAAAATATATTTTATGACAAACTTAATCCATAATTTTGCTTTTCAATCGTTAACTTTTAATTTTTTTACAATAAATAGAATACTTCTTAAAACTGTATTATTAAGCATCTTTGAGTTAAACAGTACTTCGAGACCGGCATCCGCGAGTGGTTCTTGTCAATCCACTTTAGCTTTTTGCGAATATGTAAAATGTTTTATATATCTTATATACTATAATATATTTCTAATTTTAGAATTTTTATATTTCAGAACAAAAATTTTTATGCAGCTTTTATTTGCTTTCTTCAATTGCTTGGAAGCTATTTCTTTCTTGAGTTCTTTACAATTAAAAAAATTAATTCCAAATGGATCAGCAGTAATCTTGACATTTAATTAGACGTAACATTTTTTAAATAAAATTATAGTGCGATATTTAGTTAAATTAATAATATATTGATGCAAAATTATCGTCGTTGATAATAATAAATCTAAAATGATTGACATTTTTATTTCCACCCTTCGTTGAATGATAAATGCTGCTGTAAATATGCGTCTTCATTTTACAACCCCATATCCCCCATACGTACTTTTGAGGGTAGCCGGTAGTTGCCTCCGCCTTCTCTTCGCGGCTATAGCTGACGTCGGATTGCCGGCGTGCGGCATCGAATTGCCGATGATCTTCCGCGAACAGTCTATTCTCGACCGTAAATCTTATTTCGCGGATTCTCTTGCCTCGAATGAACAATCAAGGATCACTCCTCGGAAGATCGGAAGGAAAGATCAGTCACCGTATGAGTCACCCTTCTTAGAGGAGACGCGAACGGTGGTGCATAGCGCGAGCCCGCTCGCTCGCTAGGTGGTAACAGCTGCGGTATATACAATATCTAGCCCTCGGGTATCTATCCCGATCCTCTCGACCAGCTACGGTAACAATCTGCCGTTCAAGACTAAACCCGTAAGACCGAACCGAAGCGTTCGAACTGGGATCGGGCTTACTTTCCTGTGCAGTCCGATCCTCCTTCTCTCCTGCTCTCGCCCTCCTGGCGCACTCTTCTCCTACTCTACACGCTGGGCCCACACCACTTCGTTTCCACCACTCTCCACCACCACCGCCACCCATCGCAATGACCGAATCATTAACTTCAGGAAGGGTCCTGGCTCGCGCTCAAGTAAGGAACACACGCGCAGGGAGCACGTTCGCCGAACCAACGCGACGAGAACTTCCTTCCTATTCCTTTCTTTTTTTCTTCTGCGCGTCCCTTTCACATTTGGGGACACGGTAGCGCTCTTTAACCCCCTTTTTCGAGGGAAAAGGGTTTCTTCTTTAATCTTCTAACCGTGCTAGTTTCTTAACTTTACATGCTAACCGTGAAAAAGGACTCTATGGTCTTTCGTGTTAAACATTTATTATTAAAAAATATATATAAGAAATATATAAGAAATTTTATTTACATCATTTATTTTAACATTGTACAAAATAATTTTTTGTAACATATAATGTGTATTGAAAGAGAAGATGAAAAAGTTGAAAAAAATATATTTAAAAGAATTACATTATTTCTTTTGCATACAGCTCTTATTATCACAAATGTCTATATAAATTTTAATGTGTATTAAGTACATATATATTAATTTTCCTTTCCTTTTATTTATTTCTTTTATGTTTCGTGCAAAAATGATGTCGATATTTCATACTGTTTGTATACATATGAATGCGGCATATATTTACATTAATCCATAACTCGATCTGTTTAACATCTTACGTGACTTATACTAAAAACATTCTTCAAAAATGGAGTTAAACACCACTCGTATAACTATGCCGGTCAAAACAACTCGGCGTGAGATTCTTTTTCCAAAGGGTAACTATTCAGGCGTGAGAAAGTTACCAATCAACTTCGCTTAGCAAACTTTTATAATTTTGATTCAAAAAAAGTATATGTAACTATTAGCATTTCCATTTCTTAAAGCAAATTAGAATAAAATCACACAAATAACTATTATATAAAGAAATTAAACTCATAGTAGTAAAAAAATATAAGATTTATAGTTATTTATAATTAAAAAATTAATCAGTATCTGAGTTAATCTAATAAAGTTTGGCAATTTTTATTTAATTTTTAATGTGTATATTTTTTCCTAATTTTAATTATTACAAACACATACACACATGTACATATATATATATATATTTTTTTTTCTTTATATACTTTATATATATATGAAAGTATATACAAAAAATTTTAATGGAGCATTTTTGTTCAATGAACTGCGTTGGATCGTATGCGAAATAAAAGAAAGTATCGTGCAAAGGAAAAAGTCCTCTTAGAAGGTCCTTCTAGGACTTGACTTCGGGTTTTCGGTGTTGCAACGAATCCTCTCGACACGGAGTCTGCTGCACACACAGGTTACCGGCGACCTGTGTGGCATGAGAACAGGGCCCGCTCTTCCCACATAATAAACGACTTCGAAGAACGGTAGTGGCATTGACCTGAATCTATTAGGGCTCTTCGGTTTGGCGGTATTATAAGTGCCTGTGAATCAATCCCTTACTTAGCAACATTCTCCGACCACACGAAAGCCCGGCTCATTACTGTCCAGTTAGGACCGGGGTACCGCCGTCACTTTTCGCGGCAAGAACTTCTCGCAACTCTCTCGGAGGATGCTGACAACGATCCCGATGTCATCGCAACATCCGTGTCTTAATATCGATGATAATGTAATGGCTTCGACTTCTGTCTACTTTTGATATCAAAAGATTATCTTTGACCTTAATTCGAATATTTAAGAGATACTTTCGAATGAGGAAAGTTAGAAGTGAAAAATGCTATTTTCCTAAAAAAAATATAAAATTTTTGGACCTCTCTTTTGTAACCTTAATTCTATAATATACATTATTGTAATGTGTAACACTTTTTTTTATATATTAATTTATTTGTTACTTTGTGCTAGGAAGAAAAACTAGCGGCATAGAATTCTTTAAATTTTCTTTATTTAATTCTATAAAAAAATGTACATTTTTTCGTTAAACTATTTTTATTAAACAAAAACTAATTCAGTAAAAATTTAGTTTTTGATTGCAACGTCATAGTATCAAAGTTTGTATAAACTAATAAACTAATTGTACTATAATTATTTGTAATTGTTTTGTTCGTGTTAAATAATCACACGGTTGCACTAATTTAAACGAATCATTAATACAGTATTTCCATTAACTGAGTTTTCTGCAATCTCTTGTCTCGGTAAATTTCATAGAAATTTCTTCTAGTATCTTCAATGTCTGTAGAAAAAAATATATTGGAGAATTAGATCTTAGTTTGCAAAAAAATTTTTTTTATTGTCATCATTAAAAGCTGCAAAACAAATGGATACATTTTATTTATTTTCTTTTTCTTGTCATTTAAATAAAATTAAAATTAAAAGTTAAATTATAATAGATATGTTATAAAAAAGACAAATGAACTAAAATATATTAAATGCTATTATTATAATTATTAATTAAGAAAATAATGTAAATGCAAAAACGTGCAGCCTTTAACAAGAAAATCGAACAATTCCATAGTTTTCCGTAAAAAGTCCGTTTCACTTTTTGAGCAACTCGACAGTTACCTCATTTCTTTCTTTCTTATACCACGCGACATTGGTTTGAACTCTATTAATAACTTTCTCGATCATGGTATCGTATTTCTCGCTGGTGCCTTTCAGTTGTAGTAACTGAGGAAGAAAAAAAATCGTTACATAATGATTCAACACTTTTAGCATCGAAAGTATATACATCTTTTTTTCAAAGAAACGTTTACTTTTCGATCCGTAAGTTTCATCACTCGCGCAATTTTCTTACCCATTCCATGTCCTCTTCTTGACGAATGCGTTTCGAGAAGGCATGCAATACTTCGATCAAGGTAACATTTGCACTGGAAATACAGCAATGAAAATGTTGCAATAAAATGTAGAGCGTCAGACAATAGTAATCATATGAAAGATATACCGATATTTATTAAATTTTTTATAATTATTTCTTGAATAATTTGAAACAGAACAGTTGTTTTGTTGCCAATCGTATAAACTTTGTTTTAACTTACTAATTATTTTTTTCTGTTGTCTTCGTGTTAAACTTATTCCAATGTTGAGTTATGAACTGTATTGCAATGTGATATCCGTATGGATTTAATGCAACGGACTTTATAGCTATTTCTACATATTCAGATGTTATATTCTGCTCTGAATATATTATGGATAAATATCTAGAAACAATTATTAAAATGCAATAAAGAAATAGTAATGTACAGTTAAATAATTATAATTCAAAATAATATTATAAAACACATGTTCTCGTAGGATTCTTTAAATTGTACTTTATTAAGAATTTCAACGCAAGTAATTTTACTTTATCATGATGCAAAACACATCTCACCTTTGCAATAGACTCGCGTTAGCATGACATCCCAATGCAAAGGCGAGGCTTTTCTTATCATGTACCGCTGATTCGTTGTACCTTTTCAGGAGTGCCAGCCATTGTTCCGCCGTGGCGACTTTCATGCGTGTGCAGTACGCCCAGCTACGAAATTCTTGTGGTAAACTGGTTTAACAGATAATTTTTCTTCTATCACAACAGTGTTGCACAATGCTTTAAACAGTAAAGGCTATCGCTCGTATTTTCATTGTACATTTAACCAAATGTATAATTTTGACTTGGATTTTCAATTAATATTAACACGTAGCGCTCTCATGACAAACAAATCTCAAAAATGAACAATTACATATTCTGTATTAAATGTATAGATATTTGCAGTTACTTTGCTAGATACATACGAGTTCGACGACTCGTTTTGTAGCATTTCTCGAACAAAGTTGAAGACCGCCGTTAAACATACTTGATGGTTTATCGAACATGCCGATTTCATCAAGTTAATTTCGAATTCTGTCCACAGCGTGGGATGCTTATGAATCACCGTTGGTGCTATCTTGCTATACACTTTATCTATTAACTTGCACATGACGAACTGGAAGAAGTTTTCGAATTTTTCGTTTAGATAAAAAAAAATTGAGAAAAATTAATCATATCAAACTCAAGATTTAAACATAAAAAATTATTTACAGCAACTCGCTTTTATCCAATACATGCTAGGAATATTTATAAACGCAAAAAAGCTCTGATTCAAAAGCATTTTCAGAAAAATAAACTAAAATAATTGATATAGAAAGTTGTTCTACTTTTTTTAACTGTGTTTTCACTGTATCTCGTTCTCTTAAAGAAAAATTGTCCGCTGCTACCACATTGAGCGAGTATCACTCTTTCATATCAGGATTTCGTTAAAAACGTCAAAATGTTCTTTTGAAGTTGCAAAGAAGAGGGTAAAGTAACCGGCAGCGATATTTATCGCAACATTATAGAGATCTGCGGTTGATTCGCACAAGAAGTAAGAGTAAGTAATTCCATTTATCCAGAATTTACGAGCAATAAACCGGGTGGATTAAAACGCAGAGATACGCCGTATGTATTTATTTAATTTGGCACGTTAAGTTTACGGACGTGGAGCGTCTAAAGAAACCGCGAGGCCCGCCTCTCAACTTGCGGTGGGGCCTCTCCTCTCGTATATTTTTGCAATAATGGCTTCTGTGAAAAGGGAACTGTTACGGCAACATTGGTCGGCGCGAGTGCTTAATTAAATGTTACGTGCCTCGTATTTCGGTGCAAATAATGATTGAGTCCTTCGACCTAATTGAGAACGTCGAATCGTAACGACGGCCGATGGGCCGATGATCACTTATATATCTGTCCCAGGGGATAATCATACGCTTTATAATGCTATACTTAAGTCTTAACTGCGCGTAATAACGACATAAGCCAGTACTGCATAGCGGACGATTTAGATCGCGCGAGGCAACGTCGATTTTATCTCGCATATCTTATCGCGCCGCGACTGTATATATTAATAATAAAAGAAAATGTGCTCGCCTTTGCAGGAATCTCGCGCAAGTCTACTTGGAAGGACAAAGTGAACTTGACAGAGTCGCAACTAGGACGAGCGAACGTATCACAGAAATTTAAGGGGTTCACCACTTTACACGATCATCTCTTTGTTCAGTCGAAGAAATGCTCATTAGAAAAAACACATTTCATTGTTTAAATATCGTGCGTAAACGCGTAGCTTCAAATATCTTTAATAGCTTCGAACTTTACCTTGAACAAGCTTGAGTCCCAAAGTCGATCCTGGATAGTAGTCAATAAATGCAACGCGGATGTCCACAATATTTTTCCACTTTCTGTTTCCATTTTCTCAAGAATATTCCACATAATTCTTTTATCGAGCAATCCGGCGTTAACCATCGCAGATGAATCCGTCAGCACCTGTGTTTTAGTTATTTCCGGGAGAGCTCGGAAAGATTTCGTTAACAATTGCCAGTTCTTCACATCATAATTGACATGATACAATACTGTAAATAACAAAACGATAGAGACAAACAATCAACAATAATTTTATGGATAAGCGACAATCTCCGAAAAAAGTACTACAGTTAATAAATTATTAATCTTTCTGCGAGTCTGTAATAAACGACATTGTTCTTGATACAACTTCTAATACTCGCGTTTTGCAGTAGCGATATGACGATTTTTGACTCTACATTTGAAACAAATTCTTTATGAATTTGTGAAATGATTCGAGTTATTTCCAAGTTGATCGACATTAATTAATGTTCATAGAATATTACTTGTATATTATCTTCTTAATATTACTTTATATTATTATCTTCTTAATTAATCGGCGTACATGACAGTGATATTACCCGTTTGATTGATATTGAACAGAATCCACTGGTTGTTGGAAGTCGCCCGGCTCAAAGCAATGTCGTTAATTTTTATGCGTTTTTTAACCATCCATGCCTTCGGCAGAGTATTACTAAATTGCTGTTCATTTTCGGTTGTCCACGTCAACGGGATGTGCCATAACTCTTCGCTCGTACTATTTAGACCGTAATGATAAAATCGGTTCTGAAACACAAATATCATATAATTGCATTTTTTATCGAAATCCACTATAGCTATTTCATAATTTTACTTCTTTATTTAATTTACCCATTTATTATAATGGCTTTATTATATTTTTATAACGGAGATAATAAATTTTGCAATTTTTATTCATAAAAGATATCTATAATGTTTTATAGATACTCTCTTTTTCTCTTATCAATTTTTATATAGAATTTTTATGAAGAATTTATATATATTGTAATTTACAACATTCATAAATATACGAAGTATACAGAAAACATTGAAATTAAAAGAAATTGTCAATTATGCAGACAAATTATTGCGAAAGCAGTTTACATTTATAATTATCTTCCAGCTAAAAAATAAATTGGCACAAAATAAATTTTTTAAATAAATTTTTTAATATGCATGTATGCCGTATTTGACATAAAATAATACTTATACACATTTTTTTAAATATAAGGCTTCATTCGTTTAAAAAATTAAAAAGCATGAAACCCATCAAATATTTGCTAAAAAAATGGTTCCAGATTAATCGAAGGATCCGAAAAAAATTGAGGCATTTTGTATAATTTATTCATAAAGTAAACTTTCTTTTTCTCGTTACGTTAAGAGAATAACGATGATTAATATCGTCGTAAATGCATTCCATCGATAAATAATTTGTCATCGACGAAACAAGATGAAGAAACGCGCCTGGAGATCGATCTGCGATAAATATCGGCGCACCTGCGTAAGCTCGATCACACCGGTTTCTCGGTTCTGTTGGACGCGCAGGACAGGAAGGCCGGCCTGATACGTCCAAGTTCGCATAACGTCCTTTATGCGGAGCCCTGAGGAAGCCGGTAGCCCGTTCGCTCCATCGATCTCCACCTGAAAAGCGCTCCAGAGATCCTCCTGATCGGCGTTGCGATAGTTATACGTACGCATGTAGTGGCGCACAGACGAGAGAAAGATCTGCTCGCCCAGAAAATGATAGAGCATGTGCGCTACACAATTACCCTTGACATACGACGTCGAATCGAAGATGCCGACGAGCCTGCTTAGTTTCCTCAGATCGATATGTAACGGGTGTGCGGCTTCGCTGGCATCGATGTCAAACACTCGATGATACTCGATTAGGAAATAGGCCTGCAAGTCCCAAGATGCAGGCTCGAGCTGAAAGATCAAACAAGTTAATCACGACTGTTAGATAAATACTATAATCATGACTGTGCAATGATAAAATTAGATCTCATAAAATTATTAAAACAGTATCGAAAAAATTTATCATTTAATTATTAGAAAATTATTGAAAATGGGGATATTAATTTTTTTTTAATGTAATATTTATATTTTTAATAATATTAATTAAAATTGAAATATTATTAACATTATCTAAAATCCAATTTTCTTCTAAGAAAGGAATAATTTTTCTATTTAAAAGATTGCTCAAAAAATTGATAAAAGACTAAATGTTACAAAATTGTTACATGAAGTAATTTTATTTCAAGCTAGCACGATTTAAGAATTTGGCTTAGAAATTTTGTTCCATCTTTTACCGCGTTTAGTGCTAGAAATCCGAAAAATGAAGCGAATCCTTCTTTCAACCATACTTCGTCCCACCATTTTGGCGTTACCAAATTGCCAAACCATTGATGGGCGACTTCGTGTGCCATGATTCTAGCCAATTCCTTTTTGGACTCAATAATACTGTCATCTTTCCCCATAAGGATGACGTCTTCTCTAAAAATATCAGTATAACTTACTAATTCTATAACTTCTAAATTGTAACACAAAATTCTGTTAATTAGTTTACTGTATGCGAGAAAAGCATGACAATTTTAAAACAATTGTAATCATAAATTCTTGTTGAAAAAAATTCAAATGCAAATCATACTTGAAGAGAACGATTTTTACATCTAATACTTTTCAAAAAAGATTGAATTATCGAAAAAATAATTTGTTTACCGAAAAGTTATGAGACCCCAGTTTTCCATCGCGGGATATGCTAAGTCAGGAACCACGATTAAATCTAGTTTATCTAATTCGTAATAAAATCCAGTAAAGTTCTGTATTACACGGACAAGCTTCGATACCAGATCGCCGATGTATCTTGTATCATTTGCAATCTCTTTCCTAAAAAAGATCGTATGCGATGGTTGATCGGTGACGGCAACATCGTAGCTCGAAAAATCGGTGACCATAAAAGCGACTAGATAAGTGGGCATCCGGAAGGTTTTCTCGTAATGGTCCCAGACGTATCCGGGCATGCCATGTCTAAAGAAAAGGGAGATTAGATTAAACCTGAATTATTCCTTAATTAAACTTAAGACTTCGAATAAGACTTCGCAGCGATCAGGGAATGCGATTAATGATGCGTATGTTACAATTGCAATTGAATCGCTCTCTTTTACATTTCCTCGGTGAATTTGCGCATTGAGTTCGAGTGCGATCGCATGTTAGACTTTCTGCCGATCGAAATGCGAAACGGTGCCTTGATCCACGGCTCGTCGAAGCACGGGTAAGCTGTTCGAGCGTAATCTGGGGAGAAGTTTGACACCGCTATCCATCTGGAAAGAAACTTTCGTAACATGCGGATATAACGCAAATTGTGTTAAATATAACGTTTGCAAAACAAATAAAAATTAGATTTATTGTCGAAGCTAATATATTGGCAGTAACAAATTCAAATAAACGTCATACTTTTGCATCAAATCGTGATACCTGGTTTCGTTTGTATCGTGATCGATATGCGCGCTTCTGAAAAATCCTTTTGGTTTTTGATGTAACGGGATCATATATTTTATGTGTAAAATATAAATCTCCTTTGCTATCAATACGTGTAGAAGAAATACATCGATGAAGTCCTCCTCATTTGTTACGTACATGCTCGTTAGCTTCGATGCGTTTGGCGAACAATATTTCTTCACACTAATGTCTTGTATGAGAAGCTTACTGGCGTGAAGCCGTATATGTTTAGTCGGTACTTTGGAATAAAACTGGATCTGCGCATCACCGATCATCGTGAAATTTTTCTCTTCTAATATGGGCAGTATTTTCAAACTGCAGTGAAAAAAGAAAAATTGTGACAATATTTAAAAAAATAGTAATAAAAATCAACATTTTTATTATTTTATTTGCTAAATGCAAATATCTCATTTTCTGACTATTTAACCATGTCTAGTTTCTAATATTAATTCTAGTCTGACATGTGAATGAGATTAAGTGCCACAAATATTTTAGTTTAAGTCTGTAATGTCAATCGCTGATGATAGATATGCGTCACGGAAAAGTTGACATGCTGTCATTAATTAACAGTGACAAGCTTGTCAAAATAATATATTATCTTAACTTTAAATATAAAATAAGAGAAAACACACTTATTTAAATATCACAGCATTAAAATAACTTCCTTCTTTTATTATGCTGGCTTTAATATTTAAAAAGTTTTCTAAAATTTGAGAAAACAATCAAGATTTTGCAGCAAAGTAGAACATTTCTTTTTATGTCGTTTCTAGCGTTTCAGCGATCGAAAGATCATCGGAGATATATTGGTCGTCGTCATGCTTACGTGTATTCTAACGGTAAAACCTGATCGGACAGCCTTTCCAAATAGGACTTTTTACGGGAATTCCCACCAATCAACCCCCTATGTCTACTATTCCGCCAATTTTCCATGCTTGAACTGACGAACCAGTAAATGATCATCAAACCAATGCAGATAAATATCACTACCGCGATTCTTGTTCTCACGTGCCATCCACAACGCTTAACGTAAGCTGGAATTTTTGAAGCAGGTTTCCATTATTCAATTTCATTTATATTTGTTCAATGAAATAAAGATAATAGCAAAGATTGTGTTCAAATCGATTAGTGTTCAAATCTATATTCCGCAAATGAGTTTATTACTATTACTTTGATTAGAATTAATGATAATTGTTATTTTTCTTACAAAAATAAAACTAATATTACAAATATACGTATTTGATACTACTTTATTAATCTGCAATATTAGCTTTATTTTTACAAGAAAAGTAACAATTCTGCGATTTTTGTGAATATACAAATGTCGTATATCTTGTATGATAATCGATTGAACCCTATTGAAATATGTTAAATGTTCGTTTCTTGTATCGCACGTCTAAAAATTACATCTTTTAATAAGTTCTTTTGAGGCAATCCTGCTTTTACCTTGCGTTGAATTATCTTCCATGCTTATCGACAAAGGAGTGCTACGTTCCCGCGGGATCTAGCAATCAAACGGACATCGCCACGACGAGCGAACTAACGGCTACTGCGTCCGAAAAGCAGAAAACGCGTCAAGGGCTCGTGACTCGGCCAGATACATCCGCCAAAAATACACCGAGAGGCACTTGTACACCACTTCCCTTCTCTGTACTTTATTCCTGACGTTTACTGTCGATGACTATTCGCCTGGAACTTTTTCGCGAGCCTTCGTAACGAGTGCGCGTCTCGTTATGCAACGCGTCGTCAAGAATACATGAGAAGCGTCGTCATTTTGCGTTTAGAATTTATAGGCTTCCGGTAGTTGAAGAGGAAATTCAGGGTCGTTTTGTCCATTAATCAATTGTCAGACAAAATAGACGAAATTGACTGGTACCAGAAACAAATTCGCTGGTTCCAAAATACGAGCAGATTATTGCCAACTTACTGGTAGCAACTGGTAGGCAAACTTACAAAGGTAATAATTAAACCTACAAAATGCAGTATTATGTCAATTAATCAATCTTTTCTGTTTATACAGAGTTTAATTCTGTGACAGAAATACTAACATGACAAAAATGTAAGCTTCTTTAAATTATCATACAATGCGATTCTTCACAAAATTATTTTTTATTATCTAATTATTTAACAACTTATAACTATCAATAAATTTTTGCGTGTATCAGGTATATTATTCGATAGATTGGATAATCGCGTTGAGGGACACGTGGGTGTCAAATGTATGCTTAATGTGCTGCGACTATGGCCCGTAGATGTGTCGGCATTAGCGTCTAACTTTTGAGTTAGTTGCATGAGAATCTTCGTTCGACTGCTGATGAGAAAGCCAGACACCTACAGTCATGAATTTACACTCGGACTGAAGACTCGACTGAGTCCCAAGTGTTCATTGGGATTTTACTTTTTTCATGTTACATCCCACGAAACTTGGAGAACTTGATTTCAGGAAAAAAACACTTTAATTTATGAGATATTGTCTACTCTAAGCATCTTTCTTGAAAAATAATACTCGTGAGAAAGTAGAGCTTCTATCTTTCAGTTTCTTCTTTAATAATTCAGTTATTAAATAAAATTGAGATTTATCGCTCATTCAAAGAAACAACATCGATCAATAACAATACTTCTTTAAATGCTAGCTTTGCGAATTAAATTGAATGTGTTTCAATTTTTATCTGATACAAAAGACGTTGAAGAAACTAGCTGTAAGACGTAAAGCTGTGAAGGAAACGCGTTTCCGAGCGGGCGTTCCCGTCCTCGCAGATCGCTCGGCATCGCTTCAGGACTAGGAGTGTCTCGTGTTTCAGGGAATCTCGCTTCCTGTGTCGAGAGCTGAGGTGGGCCTCTCGTCGCGTCTCTTTCGGCATCGCGGTGCGCGTGTGAGCCGCATTCGGAGGGGATGCAAGTGTCCGAAAGAGAGGAAGCCAAACAATACCGATGACTAATGGAGACGCGTGACCCTCGAGAAAGAGTCTTCAAAACGCCGCGTCGAGGGCCCAGCCGGTGCACCATCCATCCATTCTCTCACTCTCGCGCAACCGTCACTTTTCGCTCCTTCCCTCTCTTCTCTTTCTACCCCTGTGTTTTCTTAGGTGGGCCTCTACCGAGATTGACTTACGCTCCTCGTTGACGGAGTAATAGTCATTCTCAATGAAACATCAACGACGAATTCGTGAATGGATCGGCTTGACAAAGAAAACAGCTTTATTCGTTTTCTCTGCATCTTTCCTACCTTCGTTAATTTTTGTCAATAGGAAGATTGCATTTAAATACTTGAGCCCATGTTCTTAACAAGTATTAAGTATTAATTTGACTATTCAATTACAACAATTAAGTTATATAGAATAATTAATTTATTTATATATTATAGAAAAAAGGATATTGTTAATATTAATGAGAAAAATTAGTTATTTTATTAAAATGACTGATTTGATGATTTGAATTTTTATATAAAAATTTAATTTCTTTAATATGTTCATATGTTGTTTCAGATGTTGTTTAAATTATTTTATACGAGAATTGAAAATGTTCACAATTGTGTCAATTGTTAAAGTTTTTTTCTAAAATTTCTAATTAAATTATTTCTACACATAATTTTATTAATACTATTTTCTTAAAGAATAACTCTAAAAATATTAACAAACTAATATATTTGCACAAAAATTATTTTATAAATTAATAAAAGATCTATTAAACTTATATGTAACAATATAAAAAAAATAAGAGATGTAATTTTATAATTCATAAATGATAAAACAAGTTTAAGAGATTTATATTTAATTTTTAAATATTAAAAAAATTAAATTTGTAATTAAATTTTCTTGAAGTCCCATACAAGTTAAACGATAAATTGTCTATGCTAATAATCGACTTTCTTTGTTCAATATGTTGCGCATACATTTTGCAAAAAAAATTTCTTTTTTTTTTAGTAAATTTTAAAAAACTGTAACATTTGTGACAACCGAAACGAATGATTTCTTCCTTTCTAATAAAGCATGACACACTTGTCACGTAGTCGGAAGTTAGCATCGTATTTCAAGATGGGGGAAAAACCTGGATTATGTGGTGAATGATGGTGCTAAATGAGATATATAAAAGAGCAAACATATTATTATTGTATAATTAAAAATATTCAAACATTGATAAAAATGCAAATTGATTTTAATACATTTCTTCATTTCTTAATACATTTTTTCGTTTTTCTTCATTTTATTTTATGCAATTTATAAAGAAAATTGTTTGAAGAAATTTTGAGACAAAAGATACAAAAACACACTTTAAAATGTGCTTTAATTTTTTATAGTAAGTTTTCAGATGCTTGAAATAAATTTTAGAATATAATCTAATTTTCTAAAATATACATGTTAATTGTTTTATTTATATCCTAATTGTTTTATTCAAATTCGACACTCATGGAACTATTTAAAATTTAGCGGTACGCGGATAAAATAATTCGCAAAAACAACGCTTCACATGCGTCGTAATAAGAATCCTCTTAATTCCCGACAAATGTAGAGCTCGAAGCAAAAAACTCAGCGACCGCTTCGTGTGTCATCATTTCGAATTCTTTCGCGATCAGCCACTTTGGCTGCGAGGAACGATTCACGCTCAGGGATTGGCCAAAAAGCAGAGGGAAACGTAGAAAAAGATTCCGGAGCTTCCGTGGCCCTACTCCTACGACTCTTCTCCGACGATCTCGGCGTTCTCCATGTCTCGCTGCCCTATGACGGCGCCGTCATATGTGCTCGTTTGACATTTCCGAGTAACCACTAACGCAATTCACATCCATCCGTGCGCGGAGTGATTCTATGGTGAATCTGTGCTCGCTTATTAACGAGATAACAGTGACAATTGATAGATATTATATATCTATCCATTGTGATTCATTTAACGTTAGCTGAAATAGTATTTTAACACAACTTTGAACTTTTTAACACAATTTTACGCAATCTTATCAAGAAAGTAAACATAAGAACTAAGGCGAAAAAATACGAGCAAAGAAATAGAAAAATTATTATCATATATTTAATCCATTTTTTTTATATACGTTTTATTCCGCTAAAAAGATTTTCTCTTCGAATAGATATAAATGTAATTAGAAATTTGTATATCCTACCGTTGTCTTTTCAAGCATAGACTTCTATGAAACAGATAAAGGAACAAAACAAGCATTAAATTACGATTATGATATAATCGTTGAAAAATTATTGCGGACTCATATTGTTGATTGTTTAACGCTTACTTCTTCTTGCTAATCTTTCATCAATTTTTTGCAAAGAAATTTGTACAAAAAAATTTGCAAACTGGCACAGTGAACTGTCAATTTTTATTCGTTGTTATGTCGTGGTCGAAAGACACGATTGCGAACAGCCATTGGACATTCGACAATTTTGAATTGCCACCGACACCGCCGACACCGTCTTTTCACATGGAAGGGCAGAACGCGAGATCAACGACAGGTTGCGAAACATCATGGTATCACAGGTGGTCCTGGAGCAACCCGTCGAATCCATGCAACGGAATCGACATTGCAACCGACGAAACTGCTCGTTTAATCCCGCCGCCTTACATCGTGAATTTTTTTCAAAGTACCGATAACAATCAGAATTATCGCACGTGCAGGTAAGACTTCAATATGTTGTATAAAAATCTGATGAACGCATAACGTGTAATTAACGACTTAAAAACCAGTATAATTTCGGCAACTTTATTTGATAAATAATTAAAGATGCGCTAAACCGGTCAAAGCTAGACCTTTGTGCTAATGTTTCTTATTGTGAATTTATTATGTGAATTTATTTCTCATTTTAAGACTGTGTTTCAACACCGAAAATTTATTTGGCGCGCAGTTTGGTGAACTTGAGAAATGTATATAAATTCACATTAGAAACATTAGCACGAAGATCTAGCTTTGACCGGTTTAGCGCATCTTTAATTATTTGTTTTCTATATCGGTCTATATTCTATTTATTATTTATTTATTTGAATATTTAGTCAACATAAGGAATACATTAAAAAACAAAGCATACTTTAGCGTTGCTTTATAACAGAATAGTTGCTTTACTGAAATATTAATCTTATTATTACATTTACGAAAAAATGTTATATATTTTACATTAAAAAAAAGATATCTATTTAAAAACGTTTCATTTTCATAAAAAACGAACATTGCTCGTAACTTCTAAAATCACACATATACTTTGTAATAATTAATTATTATATACAATTAATAGACACTTCTAAAATTTCTATTATAATTTGTTACTTCTTCAAAACAGAAGTTTATATTATAAGGTCGAGCAATTATCATTACAATGTATATCTTATATAAATGTATGTAATATCTAATTTTTGTAAAAGATGGGAGCAATATTCCCAACAAGATGCCGCAGATTGTTATCCGATAATCGAGCAATTGAATGGAAAGGAAGATGAGAAACCTTTGAGTAAACCTGAAGATTTGTTGTACGAGAATAATCAAGATCGCCGTGTGACGACTACGACAAACACGGGGACGATGTTTCGCACTTGGGAGTTACCTCATTTGCAGAATATGGACCACGAGCACGAGAGCAAGTATCAATCTTGGCAACATAATGAGAATCATGCGAATCATGCATTCTTCGGAGAAAATATACGCCCGCACCAACGAGAACGAGGTAATGCGTTATTTCTTCATTAAGAAGACAGTTTTTTATAAAAAATAAAACTTCTCTCTTTATATTAAAATTGGATTAAAATTATTATAAGAAATTCTATAAAAAAAGCTATCTATCACTCAAGTAGAAATTGATTATAACTTGTTGAAAAATGATTCAATTATTCTGAAACGATAATGAAGCCATTGTTGTACAAATAGCTGTGCACAGCTGTATGTAATAAATTAGCTCGAAACATTTCGAATCATAGCTTCGACAGATTTCCGACGTAAATCATTGACAATACAGTTGGAAGTTTTATGTCTTTAGTGTCGCCAATGCGGCCATAATAGGCCCAGTATAATCTAAATATTTATCAGATGTCTAACTGCATTTTCGAGCTGGTATACATCTTGCATAATAAACGTCACGTATCTTCCGCTGTTACATTGATGTTTAATTCTGATGTTGTATTCTACACTACACATTTTTTGAATAGCAAATAAATCTTTTATGTCGAAAATTGTTCGTCATTCTGACATGAATTGGATGAAATAAATAAGAAATTATAAATATACATAAAATTAGATATATTCCTCTTCCCATTAGAAATCTAACATATAGATTAACATTGGATTAACAATATCAAATGCTAAAATTCAATTAAGGAAAATATCATGAATGATGATATGAACTCAAGTTGGCGCTAAAATCAAGATTCAGCGATAAAATTTATTGCTTTACTTTAATTTTACATATCGAAGTCTAATTTTATATTTTTTTATTTTGTTTTAGAAAAATGTTTCTAATAATTATTTTCAAATATATATGATAAAATCATTAAAACGCTTTGATTTATGGAATATTATATGTATCATATTTTTGTCATACAAACATCAATGTACATTAAGTTATCCCGAATTTGCAAACTGATAGCATCAAAATGTTGGCTTTAGCTATTTCGTTTGATGTTACTCTCGTGTTACTCTCGATAGTGGCCATCGATGCGAGTCGGACTATGAGAGATTCCGCGATTGACGTCAGCTAGCAATTAGAACCAA
This sequence comes from Cephalotes varians, assembly GCA_037157785.1. NCBI lineage: Eukaryota > Metazoa > Arthropoda > Insecta > Hymenoptera > Formicidae > Cephalotes > Cephalotes varians. Next base: position 1,172,458 of record JANQDE010000011.1, on the reverse strand, counting down.
GATAGCGGCAAGGAAGTAAAGTTAAGGGCCTCGAGAGACCGAGAGAGAGAAAGAGAGCCTCTCGTTCTCTCAACGGCCACGTGTCACATTGCGGTAGAGACCGCACTTCCAGCAAAAGCGGGTTTCGCAAGCGGCAAGCGGGTGCTTTGGTGCAACGCGTACTGATGCATCGTACACGCGGTTATTTTCATCTGAAGCCGGCGACAAAAAGTCGCCGACCAGCCGCGAAATCTTGCCGCGGAAAACCATGCGGCAAGAAGATCGAGCCGGATGATGAGCGCGTTATGTCACCATCCGGGATGAAACTGGACTATTCTCTTAATGTAAACAGGAAGATTGAGAGAGGAAAAGGTTCACATCTGAACCAGTACTAACTAAAAAGGGTGTACTGGTCAATATAAGTCAACATATCCCTTTCTTTTTAGTTACACTTTATCATGTTTTCTATATTGAAAATCAAGCAAATATCGATTGCTTAAAATGTTAGGATTATGTCATAAGTTCTCCATTATCATCAACCCGAATACAAGTATATTAAGCTCCTATGTTTGCTCAAAATTAACTATCTATATACATTTATAATCATATATATATTTTTAATCATTGATATATTTTTCGCACAAAAAATAAGAATAGAGAGGTATAGAAAATATAACAAACTAAAATTAATTAGAGAATAGAAAATAAATTAGAAAATAAATAAATATATATTTTTTCAATAGAAAGTATTAAGTTATCACAAAGTATTAAGTAATCAAGCGTAAAATTTAAGGATTTTGCTAATTTGAATAGAATGCGTTGTTATAATTTTTCATTTATTCTGTTGCAGAAACGACGAAGAGAACAAGCGATAAGCCGCGAAAGGAGAGAACCGCGTTTACGAAGCAACAGGTCCGACACCTCGAATGCGAATTCGCTCACAGTAATTATTTGACACGGTTGCGCCGCTACGAAATTGCTGTAGCATTGGATTTGACGGAACGTCAGGTAAATTATAATTAAACAGAATATAGCCTTTTTATTTTTTATATATCTTTTTAAACCATATCTTTTACAGGTGAAAGTGTGGTTTCAGAATAGACGTATGAAATGGAAACGGACGAAAGGGAGCATAACAAACGCACAAGAAGCAACTACCGCATCGTGATATATATTTCTCGAGTACGTTAATCAGTAAAAGATTTAATTGTATATAATAATTTATATAGATGCAAATCATTCACAGAAGCTTAGAAATTTTATTGTAACAATGTTACAGATGTTATAGAGTCTCATATGGATAAATTCCTATTGTTTATTCAAATAAACAATTATAAAGTAATTAAAAATAAAGTAGAGCTATAAGTTACATCTTTAAATGTCTGTTACGTCTGTTACGTTTTCGTTACATCGATTGGTTGAAATTTTATACTGATTCCCTTGTCTTGTAGTTTACGTTCTAATGCAGAAAGTTTATCGAGCGATTTTTGAACATATCTCTTATGATCTTCAGCACTTTGAAGACGATTTCTATTTTGTGTTGCCTCTTTCCTGTTTTTGAGTCTAGGATAGTTATTTTCTGACCAATTTGCGCCTGAGAAAAATCCAGAATGCTGCTTCTCGGGTGGAATATATGTAGCTGGAAAACATATATTTATAATAGAAGGCAATTAATTAGCGATATTAATATAATTTTAAATAAAGCAATACCTTTTAATAATCGGCCACACATGAGATAATTGTTCATAGTATCTGCTGCAATTTTAGCAACCTCCGGGTGGAGGAATTCAACATAGCCATAGCCGCGACTTTTGCCAGTCTAAAAAATATATTTTAAAAAAATTTATATATGATCATAAAGCAGTTTACAATCCATTTAGATGTATACATACTCTTTTAGATCTTGCCACTCGTACTCGTTTTACACTCCCAAACTGTTTGAAATAATTTTTCATTTCTTTTTCATAAAATCCATGAGGTATGTGCCCTATATAGACTATTCCTCTAGTTATTGGTTTTCGTGGTTTGAATTGTTTACGTTTAGGTTTTACTAGACTCGTCTCCTTTTTCTTGGCCGCTTTAACTTCTGCTCTCTTTTTCTAAACAAAAAAGCATTCATTGCTAAATATAATACAATAAACACTATTTTGACTATTCAAATAATTTAAATTCATGTTAAGAACTTTATTAAAACAATTGTACCAATTCATAAAACAGCAACAATTATTAATTAATAAACAATTATAGCAATGATGACAGAATAATGAAAATTATCAATCACAAATATATAATAAAGATCAGATAAATACAAAACACACAAAAATAAAATAAAAAACGATGAATATGTTTTCTATCGAAGATTATGTCGATACCTTGAAAATTTGCTTGACATTTTTCACAGCTTTTTCAAGACTGGCGCCTGCTTTAGGTTTCGATATCTTCTGTTTGCTCTCGGCAACTTTTCTTAAGACCGACTCCTTGGACGTCGCGACTTCCTTCTTTGCCTTCATGTTTCTTTAACAAATCAAAACAACACGCCACGACACCCCCACGTGCGAATGCGCGCAATGTAGGTTAGGGAAAGAGATGCGTTCAGAAAAACAACAGAATTCAGCGATGGGCTTCTAGAGAACGGATCTCTGATTGGTAGATGTGTGATTCAATCACAGGCCAATTGTGACTCAATTGTTACGTTTTCTGAACGCAAACCTAACCTTCAAAAGCTCGAGCGTGTGTACCGTATCATGATAGTGATAAAAAATACATAATATATGTTGGAACGAGAATTGCGCTATTAGCTACTTAACTACCGTTCAACTTGAAAGTTTGGAAGTCGGCCAAACTTCGTATACTTCAACTACTTGAAGATCAAGGTTATCAAGGTTAGGTTATTTCTACTTCATTGATAAATCTTGGGTTTTCTTCAAAGTCTGGCTCATGTCAAAATTTATATCACCAGTAGAATATTCGCTTGTGTTATAATAAATTTATAAATTAATATCGCAAAATAAAGTATATCTTATTAAAGTATATCTTATTAAAGTATATCTATTAATATCTTAACGACGCTTTTTTCTTCTCAAACGCATCATTGAGTGTATTAAAATTTAAGTCGACGTATTCTAAACATTTATCCATAATTTGAAGTTTATAAAAAATTAGAATGTATCAAAGTATTTATATAATTTTAGTATATCAATATACATGTAATATTGTTCTAAAAAGTTTATTTATCTGTGTTTAATCTTAAATTATAATTATAGGTGAGAAAACCAAAGTAAGGAATGGCAGATGCAACTGAGAAGAGATCCGAAGTGGAGTTATTACCATGCAGCTTTAAATTTCACGATTTTGTTGCCAAAGTCAGTGATATCAATATTAATTGTCAAATAATAAAGATGGAAGATTGCTTATATCTATGGATTGGAGATTCCGCCAATGGCAGCATGGGGGATCTGTCCCTTGCTCTGGCATCAAGTTTCGAGAAACAACCCATTGCAACCAAGATCATGGGTTCTGTAGCAGATGCCACATCCACGAACATGGCCAAGAGATTAAGCATGAAACTTGGAAAACCAGTATACGTTAGTTTCAATGTGACTCCAGACAATATAATATTGCCAGGAATTGAAAGAAGAATCCAAGAGGAGTTCAAAACTCATGCAGATCTATTAAGTTTTTGATTTTAATTATTGATAAAAAAAATTCTCGAAATATTTATTTAAAGATACTTTTGTATAATGTGTGTAATAAACTTCCAACCTCCCTTTAATTTTAAGTTATTTAATACTATATATATAGTATGTGTAAAAACTTTTATTATTAATGCAGAAACTTTGGATAGAAAGGATACTTGTAAGAAAATATTTTATAAAAATAAAAATATTTTGAATAAAAGGTAGTGTAAATAAATAAATAAAAATGATTAAAAGTTGAGAACAAAAATTGACCTAGGAGAATTTGTTTTAAACTATGTTTTTTAAGACTCCAACTAATTATATACATTAGAAAAATTTGTAATTGACTTTTGCTTTCGGACAAAATTCACGCATAAATATCTCAAATAATATAACGCTCTAATTTACGCTCATATAGGGTGCTTTCCAAATGGAATTTCCAATTCTTATTGGCTGCGTTCGGAAACATCACCCAACCACGCTAGGGTGTCATTCTATCTTTATTGTTCATTCGACGTAAACAAAGATAGAATGACACCCTAGCGTGGTTGGGTGATGTTTCCGAACGCAGCCATTGACCAAACGTTGCAATCGTCGTCGCGCATGCGTGAAAAAGCCGACCCGTATCTGAACACTGCCTGCATGCGGTGTTGTGTAGATGGTTCTTTAGAGTGGTAGTCGCACAGAGGGACCACGTGTTTTTCATTTAACCTGTTCTAACTTTTTCTTTAATTCGTTCTAGACCGGTCATGTGCACCGTTTTTACCGCAAATAATTAGTTTAACTTTGCGAAATAAAATCGTGCAAGATGTTAGCTAAGAATTTGTCAACATTCTGTGGACGAGATCCGAAATATAAACAGAGATTCTCGCTTTTTGAGGTAAATATCTTTTTATGTTACGTTCTTGCAGATCTCTTTCTGATTACTACTTTATCAATTATTTATTATATTATTTCTTTATTTATTATTAATCTCTTGCATCTCTTTCAGCTTTTTCTCTGCTTCTTTCACTAGTTTCTCATTCAAAATATTCATATATATCTTATATGCCATATCCATTAGTGTGATCCCTCTAATTTTTAGATTCATATTTGTCTCCTCTTTTGTAGATTGGCTGATGATGCCTTCTCCCTTCCACATTTTATTGATTAATCTTCAGAATTCTTCTCCAATCTCCACTACTTTATTAATTTTAATCCTTAATAAATTACTTATATGTTTGAAATTGATATAAATTGAACTATCTATTTATTTCTTTGCAGGACTATGATAAACTTAAGCCTGATACCATTTTGGAAATATTATGTGAATTTTTGATGCAACCGGAGTGCACAAAAGATGTTGCAGACTGTTTTCCAGAACTGTTACCAGCCCTTGTTTCTATTGCGATATCTGCAGACGACATACAATCGTCGGCATTAATGGACAGGGATATTATTCATAGATTAAACTGTGTTATATTGGGAAAGCTGCTGGATGTTAATCAAGATTTATTAGTGTATGTATTTGTTACATTATATAGTACTTCAATGAATGCGTTTGTATATTGATACATGTTCTGTGCAGTATAAAATTTCTGTGTAATAAGGCTTTTACAAAAGTAAGTTTATGAAACTCTACAGGGTGTCCCATTTTAAAAGTTGCATTCAAACAACTCTTGTCTGAAACATTTTTTCTGAAAATGCTTCACTGAAGAAATATTTTGGTGCAACTTTTAAAATGGGACCCTGTATATGTTTAATTTATATGATTAATAAGAAAGAAATTTTTATTTCTATTCTATGTGAATTTCTTCAACTATAAGTGATATACGTACGCAAGTCGGATATATTTATATTAAGAATTAATAACAAAGTATTAAAATTTGACAATTTTATTTAATTTTTGAAATGTTGAATATATTAATATCCTCTGTTTATCACGAAGAATTAATATATTATAAAATATTTTCTTATTTCAGATTTGTTTTACATTATTTTGATATTAATCCAGCTCCATTCGACAATTCGCTTCTTAACAACTCTCTCAATACAGTTATATCCTCGAAGAAACAAAACAGAAGAAAATTTTCATATATCTCAGAAGTATCGGAATATGACATTGTTAGGGCATGTCATAATATCTTGCAGTCTGCTATTAGTCATTTTAAGCATAAATGGAATTGGTCTAGATTTTACAAATATTTAACACATGCGGATGATAGGGTGAAATGGTAAGTACATTACAGAAACTTAATAAAAGTTTTTGAAAGATATGCAGTAATCCTAAAATGATTTTAATTATTTTGTCTATAATTGTTTGAAAGTAAGAGATTTGCTACTTTGATTTCAGGGTTGCCTTAAAATGCGTCGCAATAGTTTTGAACATGTCCGAATCAGCAAGACTGCGATGCGCACAAACATTCATTCCAAATTTTGAAAAGTTTTTAATTGATTATGAAGACAAGGGCATAGATACTAGTATCGCCTGCGCCAGCTTTGAATCAGTGGAAGACATAGTCAAAAATATCTCATCTATCGTATCTGTTGGTGGCATTTTATTGCCCACTTTCGGAAGGAATCAGAGCACCTATAATTTAGTTCCAGTTTCTTCCACAAAAAAAAATTTACAAAGTCTGGCTATAGCCGTTGGCTCCAAGAAATGTATCTGCCTGCAAGGACCAGTTGGTTGCGGTAAGACTGCTCTGGTGGAGTATTTAGCCAGAATCACTGGACACGATACATCGAACTTCATTAAAGTACAATTGGGCGATCAAACCGACTCGAAGATGCTGCTGGGGATGTATAAATGTACTGACGTACCTGGTGAATTTGTTTGGCAACCGGGTGTTCTCACACAAGCGGTTGTCGCCGGCAAGTGGCTACTCTTGGAGGATGTGGATAGCGCTCCCCTCGATGTAGCTAGCGTCTTGAGCAATCTGATGGAAACTGGAACACTTTGCGTACCCGGTTATCGTGATACTATTTATGCCAATAGCGGATTCCAGTTGTTCGTTACTCAGCGATTGATGATGTCTACTACGGGCATTCAAAAACATGTCACAGGATCTTCAAGTTTATTGCAAAAACATTGGCTTTGTGTAAACGTGGAGCCTCTGTCTAAGGACGAATTAATAACTGTAGTCCAAATGCTGTTTCCAGCATTGAATACTATTGCTACTAGAATAGTAGATGTATTCTTATTGTTTTCTGTAGGAGATCATGATAGTGAAAATGATGCTATACAGTCACTAAAGATTGGACGACAGACATCAACGCGTGATTTAATAAAATGGTGCTCCAGAGCTGTCGTCGGTTTTGATGTTTCATCGTCAAAATCTGCATTGAAAATATATCAGGATGCTTTAGATGTCTTTTGCTGTTCGGTGCCTAATCAAGGTACTAGTTTCTCCTTTATTCTTTTACTTAAATATATTACATTATATAAAATATGTTTTTATTATTTATTTATTAAATTTTTTTTACTTATTAATTTATATATAAATTTATATTTAGAAATTTTTGTTTTCTACTTTTTCTCTTTTTTTATAATATTTAGAAATACTCTCACCAATTAAATATCACATTATTAACTATAATATCTCTTTACAGAGCAACGATTAAATTTGGCGATAGCAGTAGCTCATAAACTTGGCATTATAAAGATGAAGGCAGATTTCTTTTGCAACATATATAAACCGTCTATAACTCTACTTCCCGAGTTTCTGATAACGGACAGAGCGACGCTGACTCGTAAAAAAGCGCAGTATGCGAGAATAGATAATAGAAAAAAAATCAATTTCTCTTTTACAAGACCTTCCGCGTGTTTGTTGGAGCGTATAGCTAGCTGCGTCATGCAAAAGGAACCTGTGCTACTTGTCGGCGAGACTGGTACCGGAAAAACAAGTTCGATACAGTATTTAGCACGAAGCACCGGTCACAGATTGACAATCATAAATATGAATCAACAGAGCGAAAGCGTGGATTTATTAGGTGGTTACAAGCCGGTCGATCTGAAGTTCCTGATCTCACCTATCCGGGAGGAGTGGGAGATTCTGTTTCGCTCTTACTTTGTGATTGAGACAAATAGAGAGTTCCTTGAACATATTGCTATGTATCACAAGAAACAGAATTGGAGAACTCTTATTATTTTGATGAGTCATACTACACGCGTTGCAGTGAAGAAATTGAAAAATAAATGCGAAAAGTACTTTGAAGATAATGCATTCAAGAAAGACACTTCGGAAAATTTTAAACAAGACAGAACCTCTCGAGAGAAAATCGATCAGGGTTTTGACCCTGCTGATGTAGATATGCTGAGGAAATGGGAAAAGATATTGGAGAAACTAGACAAACTGAAAACTCAAGTGAAGAGCCAATATGCATTCTCCTTTATAGAGGGAAGTTTGGTCAGAGCTTTGCGAGACGGTTATTGGGTTCTTTTGGACGAGATTAATCTGGCGAACGCAGAGACACTAGAATGTCTCTCCGGTTTGTTGGAAGGCTCTTCGGAGTCATTGTCGTTACTGGAGCGCGGTGACGGAGAACCTGTGAAAAGACATCCCGACTTCACAGTGTTCGCCTGCATGAATCCGGCCACGGATGTTGGCAAAAGAGATCTACCGGTCGGTTTGAGGAACAGGTTTACCGAATTCTACATCGATGAGTTGACCGAGCGAATGGATCTTCGATTGCTCGTGAGTTCCTACCTGACGCAATTAAATCTACCGCTGGAGAAACATGAAGCGATCGTGAACTTCTACTTAAACGTGAGAAAGGAAGCTATGAGAACATTGTTCGACGGCATGACTCATAAACCGCATTACAGTCTGAGAACGCTATGTCGTGCGTTGTCCATTTCTGCATCGATTCCTTGTGGCAATGTCCTGAGATCTCTGTTTGAAGCTTTCTCTTTGAGTTTTCTGACACAGCTGGATTACAACTCGTATCCGATTGTACTGAGAATGATTGTGAAAGCTATCCTCGATAACAAGAATGTCAAAGCAATTCTTTGCCATCCTATACCGAAACCGAAGTGCGGTCCGAACGAAGAGTACATGAATATTGAGGGGTATTGGATCCTGCAGGGAAGTTTAACGCCCGAAACACCTAGCAACTATATATTGACTGATTCCGTTAAAAAAAATTTGAAAGACTTAGTAAGAGTCGTGTCGATCGGGAAAATCCCAGTTTTGCTACAAGGTGACACATCAGTAGGCAAGACCAGTTTGATTACTTATCTGGCGAAGACCACAGGACATGTTTGCGTTCGTATAAACAATCACGAGCATACAGATTTACAGGAATACGTTGGAAGTTATATCGCGGACGACACCGGAAAGCTGGTGTTTAAGGAAGGCATCCTAGTTGATGCAATGCGTAAGGGATACTGGATTATTTTGGACGAGTTAAATTTAGCTCCGAGTGATGTTCTGGAAGCTTTGAATCGAGTCCTCGACGACAACAGGGAATTGTTTATACCTGAGACGCAACAGGTAGTAAAAGCGCACGAACAATTTATGCTATTTGCGACACAAAATCCTCCTGGACTCTACGGCGGTCGAAAAGTTCTGTCACGAGCGTTTAGAAACCGATTTGTAGAATTGCATTTTGACGAGATACCGCCGAATGAATTGCAGATAATACTTAAGCATAGATGTCATATGCCAGAATCATACTGCAAGCAAGTAATTAACGTAATGACAGATCTCCAAATAAGGCGTAAGACTACGGCGGCTTTTGCTGGTAAGAAGGGATTTATGACTCTGCGAGATCTATTCCGTTGGGGCGAGAGATATAGATTAGCGCCCGCCATAGACAAACTATATGATTGGAATCAACATTTGGCAGACGAGGGCTATCTCGTTCTCGCGGCTAAAGTCCGCAAAGCGGAAGAAGCAGACGAAATAAGACAAGTAATAAAAAAACATTTAAAGAGGGACGTGGATCCCGACAGCTTGTTTACACTGAACGACAAGACTTCACCAGTAACGAAACATATTTTGGAGGAGATCCTGAAAAACGATATCTCCGGCTTTGATCACATTGTATGGACTTATCACATGCGCCGAATGGCGGTTTTGGTGAAGAAATCCTGTCAATTCAAAGAACCGGTGTTGCTAGTCGGAGAAACTGGAGGAGGCAAAACCACTGTCTGTCAACTGATCGCAGCTATTAATGGCCAAGCTATGCGTAGCGTGAATTGCCATATGCACACTGAATCGTCTGATTTTCTAGGAAATCTGCGACCTGTTCGAGAGCATGCTGAGGATGATCAAAAGCTCTTCGAGTGGGTAGACGGTCCTCTGATAAATGCTATGCGAAAGGGCGATCTGTTTTTAGCCGACGAAATTTCGTTGGCTGACGATAGTGTTTTGGAGCGATTGAACTCACTTTTAGGTAAGCATAAGACAAGCATAAGACACGACGTAACAATAAATCGTATCGGAAGAAATCAATTACGTACATGTTTTTTGCGTATATGTAATTATTATAAAGAGATTTATAAGATTCGATTTATTTTATTATGAAATTTACTTATGATATATTGAATCTTTCTGTACAGAGCCGGAGCGTAGTCTTCTATTGGCTGAGAAAGGAATAGAATCTTCGCAAGGTGAAGAGAACACTGTGATTGTGGCGGACGAGAAATTTGTATTTGTCGGTACGATGAATCCCGGTGGTGATTACGGCAAGAAGGAACTATCGCCGGCCTTGCGAAATCGCTTCACTGAAGTGTGGTGCGAGGGATGTATGGTCAGGGACGATCTGCGTGATATAATAATACATAATCTTCGTATTAATTTGCAATCGAGAGAATCTGTCGCCACCGCGATATTGAGATTTATCGAATGGTTACCAACTACCGAAGTGGGCAAGAAGCTCACTGTGAGCATACGAGATGTACTCACTTGGGTCGATTTTATAAATGTATTTACTCTATTGTCAAAAGTGACGGTTGGAGATGCATATTATCATGGTGCTTGTCTCACGTATATCGATAGTCTTGGATCTGGTTCCACAGGTTCAGAGAGGTAAGTGTCATTAGCACATAATATTAACTTTTTATTGTATTATATTAACTTTTATTTTATATTGTAGTCACAGGTTCTGATATTTTAATTTTGCATTGTTTAACCATCTTAATTTTGAATCTAATAATATTTAATAAATCTTCTTGATTAAATTAGCTTCTGTTGAATACGTATTTATTTTGGAAGGTTTCAATGTTGAATAATCGGTTATTATTTATTTCCAGTATCAGAAAATTGAAAGACTTTACAGAAGCTGCTTTCCGATTTATTAAGGAAATTAAAGATACAATAAAATCTGAATTTGATATGGAAACTTCTGTGATAAACGAAAACAACGTTGTAGATACTTCAGACGTATTCGGAGTGCCACCGTTTTATATTAAAAAAGATTCATATATCTCTTGCGAGAATCATGCATTTACGTTTACAACTCCCACTACCAAATTGAATACATTAAAGCTGCTAAGAGCGTTGCAGTTAAACAAACCGATTCTTCTGGAAGGAAGTCCAGGTGTAGGAAAAACTAGTCTGGTTTCTGCACTCGCAAAAGCCACAGGGCATATTGTGTTCAGAATCAACTTGAGCGATCAAACGGTATCATAAAACAGGATTTTATTTTTATCATACTTTTAAAGTATAATTATTTTATTAGAAATTGAAATAAATGACATCTTTATTGTATCTACAGGATGTATCCGATTTGTTTGGTGCTGATCTTCCCGTAGAAGGTGGGAAAGGCGGTGAATTTGCATGGCGAGATGGTCCATTTTTACGAGCTTTGCGCGCTGGATATTGGATTCTACTTGATGAATTAAACTTAGCATCGCAATCGGTTTTGGAAGGCCTTAATGCTTGCTTTGATCATAGGGGAGAGATATATATTCCTGAACTAGGAAAGACATTTTCAGTCAAACCTGGTACAAGATTGTTTGGTTGTCAAAATCCCTTGCGACAAGGTGGAGCCAGACGAGGCTTACCAAGATCCTTTTTAAATAGATTTACTCAGGTACTTATATATTCTGGACATAGCATGATACAATGCTACAAAAGTAACTTCTGTAATCCAAACTGTTCTTGCAGGTTTCTGTAGATGCACTAATGGAAGACGATTTAAAGTTTATACTCAGAATGCAATTTCCACAACTTCCTGTAGAATTGATCCAAGACATGGTGAAATTCAATAGCAAATTAACATCGGAAGCTGGTATTGTATGGGGACACGCAGGGTCTCCATGGGAAATGAATCTACGAGATATCACTCGGTGGTGCGAGACGATTATCGAGGCCGCTTCTAACGAATTTCGCGGCAATAAACAGTGCTTTAATCCAGGTGACAGCGTGGAACTCATTTATGTTAACAGAATGAGGACTAATGAAGATCGACAAAAAGTGAGTCGATCGTTATATTCAAAGTTATATTCAAGATATCAAATAATAAGAATATCGAAAAATAAGAGAAGAATTACACAATTATACTGGAAGAAGTAGCTTTTATGCTTATTAAAATAAAATATTGAATTATAATATTATTATATAATGCTTTCGTATTTTGGATTTATTTTGCAGGTCTACCAGATATATCAAGAAATGTTTTCGCTCGAGAAATATCCTCTTCCACCTACCCAATTGCCCATGCACATCACGGCAAACGAACTTTTCATTGGTGACGTAACGTTAAGCCGGAAAAATTGCAGTGAGCCTCGGGACTACAATTTATTAGTACTCAGAGAACAAAAAAGAACGTTAAAGAATCTCATGCAGTGCGTTAAGATGAATTGGATGTCCATACTTGTATGTTCATTTATATATCATTGGATACTTTTAGAATTTCATCTTTGGTTAATTGTATATTAATAATGTGATCAAATTTAATATTATAGGTGGGTGCTTCGGGCTGCGGGAAAAGCAGTGTAGTCCGTTTACTTGCCACTTTGACGGGTCAAAAGCTGATGTCGATTGCTGTGAATTCTGCGATGGACACGACGGAGATATTAGGTGGCTTCGAACAGGTAAGTGACAACGTGAGATAGATAAATACTAATTATCAACGTTATTGCCAATATGTTTATCGGAAGGCCACCTTCGAATTTTAATCATTCTCTGCGTGCTCTCATGGATCACAAATTTTTTAATAATTCGAACGATTCGATATAGCAATTTACATTATGCATAATCGTTGATATCTGCGTAAGCAGACTATGATTTTGACTCTTCTAGTTTCTCTGATCAACAGTACCGATATCTTGAATTGTTAGAATTTTTTTATCAGAATTGCTATTCGCATAAAATCATATACCTGATTTTTCTAATAAATATAAAATATTTTCTTTAATAATTTATCATCATTCTTCAAAATTTATTTTTTAGAAAGAAATATTAATATTTTCTAAAGTCATTAAATATACAAGTGTATAAAATTAAAAATACATCGTCATATTTGAAGCACGAAATATTTATTTCGCTGAATTTGAAATACGCAATATTTTATTAATTTAATAAAAAGAAGGACATATAGTTTATATATTATACATACTTCTTATTTTATTTTATATTTATTTTTCTTATATATTACACATAATCTTTAAATATGAGCAGGGTTTTACATACATTTAAATATAATCTCTTTTCTTCTTCCTGGATAAAATTTATGCTCGCATAATTTATATAGTTTATGATGTCACATACTTTGCTAATTCGGTGTTTCGGTTTTTCACAGAGGCACCATTCTCTTAGAAATGTTCTTAATAATAATGCTTTGCCCTGATGAGATTATTTAGAATAGTTCGCTTAAGTGCTTTGTTTTTCAAGAACTTCGAAAAAATCGATTTCAATAGCAATTCTAAGATATATAATTTGCTGTTTAAGGATAAATAGAATCAAATATGTTGGTGTAAAGATCGCGCTAAAATTTTAGGTATGTGTTTTATACATTAAATAAATATATGTAAACATTAAATATACATAAGTTGATACATAAAGTTTTCAAACGGACGAATTTTACATTTGCGATTCATTGAGAAATAAAATAAATAATCGCTGAATGAAAATAATATCAAAAAATACACGATTCAATGTATTAAACACATAATCAAAGCTGCGAAACTTTCGATCCAAACGCATCTCGTGTACTTTTAATGCATCTCTAAATATTTCTTTTCTTACAATTATCACTAATTGATTATGGTTCTCGATGTTATATTTATAAAATTACGGATAAAAAATTTCGGTCTCGTTCTCTGCCACTTTTTATAATTTACATTAATTTACATTAAACATTTATTACACACGCGACATATACTTAAGAAGAAAATATTCTGTAGTAGTTAATTGACTTGTAAGCAGCATCTTTCGTGCGCTGCTTTTAACACATCTCTGGTGAATAAAGAAAGAAGGGATTAGATGGAGGATATATTAATCTCACGTAATTTTAATAAATATTGATACTCATCACATAACGTTACGTTGCACTAGTTTTCAAACACATGACACTCTTCTACATTGATATGCTTTTCGCTATACAATAAGAAACAATTTCTATATTAACACTTTTAATATATGTTTAATTATGCCAATATATATTTTTCATAATTTTGCAAGAAATTTTAGTAACTTCAATCTGTTGTTTTTGATTCAACTTGTAATAATGTAAAGAAGATAGTCTTGTTAAAAAGATATTCTTTATTAGATTCCACGTGCAGAAATTTTTAATTTTAAACTTTTTTGCGAAAAATATTTATATATTAATTAGATTTTTTTGGAGATAATTCATTCACAATTGTGATTTGTTACTACGATATAGTAGCCTGATATGAATAATTTTTACAATTTTCTTTACAAAATTAATAGAAATCTGCTTTTAATTATTTGTAATTAAAAATTATATTTTTAATTCGTGTGAAATATTATGTTCTATGAAATACTATGCGCTTTAAAAAATTAAAATTACGTGACAAATTAATTTGTTAATTATAGTATGATTAACTGAATTTTGATTCTTCTTAACATTATGATTTTTCTCGTTTCATTGTTCGTTTTTCAAATATTCTCTACTATCATATTAATCACTTCAAATTCGAATTTTTGCAAAAATAATAAAAAAAAACTTTTCAAGGAGACTTCAAAACCGTTCGAGTTTTTATTATAAAAATATGAAATAAAATATTTTTTTAATATATGGGGATATATCGATTCGCTATTTCGGTCTGAAATATAATATTAAATGCGTAAATTTGAAAATAAATATCAGAAGCAAATGTATTGAGAATAATTAAAAAAGTTATTAATAAAAGTTATTAGTATAACAAACGTACAATTAAAAAAGAATTTTAATAAAATCGGGACAATTGTTCATATTTACATTTACGTTGATAACTATTCTCAGTTCTTCATTTGTAGAATAAATGACTGATTTCTCCGCTTCTCGTTAATCTTTCTCATTTGCATAAAACAAAAGCGTTGATGTAACGCACAATTAGATCGGCAGAATGCTGATGCATCGTACGGTTGCAATCTCTAAAATATCGCGTAGAAAATATATATGTAATTCAATATGTATAATATCTCGTTTCGAGAAAATTGAGTCCCTAGATGAAGAAGCTCACGCGATAGTTCCACTTTACGAAGGACTTAAGCGCGGCAGGATTGCGCATTCGATCATTATGTACAATTTAATAAGTGCACCTATAATTTGGTTAAAGAAATTATGAATCTTTCCCAGTTAATTATATTTCTTACTACATGTTGTACTTCTGATTCGCCAGATATTCGTTTTATTTTCAGTTCTGTTTTGTGTAGCTGAAAAAGCAGATCATGAATTAATATTATTTAATCTCTATCTCTAAGGTATCGTGTATCGCTTTGTATATACATATATATATATATATATATCTTCTAAGAATCTATCAGTGACACCACAACGACAAAAAGACTAGGACGTTTATAAGCAATCACAGATACATTCAGATGATGCCCGATGAATTACATTTTTTCCTCTTCGATTTGTCATTTTATTTTCTAGATTTTGCCATAATATGCGACTGTATATATAATACTAAAAAAAAATTAAATTTTAATTTAAACTTGCACGATACATCGAATGATCCGGATTTTAAAATGCAACGATAAGTAAATACCTCCATTAATTTAGCACATCTACATCCAGAATATTAAATTAATGTAAATTAAAATAATGTAAAATTTAAATTGCGTTGCTGATCGCATACGAATGACAGTTAAAATAAACTTTTTATTATTTAATTCAATAATTTACTGTGCTATATAATCTTATTTTGAAGTATGATCAAATTTTGTTGATGATCAAATATTGTTGTGATTATTTCTAGAGTATCATAAATAATGAAATACGTTATTTGTGCTTGATGATAAAAATCGTAAAAATTGTCGAAGAAAATTCTAATCATTTTGTAGAAAATAGAACGCATACGTTCTATGGCAAGATAACGCCATTTTCTAGATAGGAAAGTAACAATCTTTATATTATTTCAACTGACGTGTCAATTGTAGAAATTGATATACATATACATAAATATGAATTTTATGAAAAAAGTCAGTCTGTTAATTTTTTTAATTTGTCATATGTACGCATCGTAAAAGTAAATGTGCATATTAATTCTTCACTTCTTAACAAAACTCAAGATATATCATTCATACGATTAATTTTATATATATCTTGATGTATGATACTTTTGTTCCTTGATATCGCAAATATGCCCGTAGGAACTAAATTTACGATTTTATATAAATTTACGATTAATATTTAATCTCAATTTTATCTAGATTAATATTAATATTAAAAATTGCGTGAACATAACATTTTACGGATATTTTTCAACGCAATTGCAGATTAGTAGTTGCGATATTTTTGTTGATATATTAAAAAATGCTTAGGTGACGTAGTATTTATAAGGGGTGACGCATTTGATTTCGGCTTTTTATCAATAATGTATGTATGTGAACATCTGGAGTCTGATGCTCCAGGAAAGGATTAGGAGGATAGGAAAGATTTTTCCTGAAAATCTGTTTTTATCATTTTTGCAATTATTTTTACATTGTAATCGATTAACGTTGTGCTTAGTTCGATGTTAACTCAGGTCGTTTATTCGCTGGGCAAGTCGCTACTCGTTGGGCTCATTTGCAAATCGTTTAGTTCCGCCGGTGGTGGTAGCAGGAGGCTCGGTCTCCTGGATAGTTCTTCCTCGTACAGACTAGAAGTGCTCTTTGGTCTTGAAGTCAAACTCCAAGGATCCGGTGGTATCATGATGGAGTCGTCCTGTAATTTTACTGATAATTTTACATTTGTGTCGTAATATTTTTATATAAAAATCTTATAAAAATTAACATTTCTGAAAAAAAGCATTCGAGAGATATTAGTGAATGATCCTTAAATGATGGCTTTGAGTCGTTAAAGATCAGTCTTTAAGTGATTAAGCGCGAATTTCGCGATAAAGTTTCGGTGATTACTCGAACTCCTACCATCAGTAAGTGTTTGGCAGTCGGTGGCAGGGGTGGTTTTAGGAGCGCCACGTCAGTAAGATTACATCCCGGTGCGACCGACGCCGCCAGAGGTGGATCCGGCGGCGAGGGGAGATTTATCGGCGGTTCATATTGGGGTAGCTGTACGTTCTGCATTGGACCACTCGCGGCGGATCCGAGGATCCATCGGGCTATGCTTTCGCAGCAGCCGCAACACACGTCCGACATCCCTTGTCGTAGCCCCCGGTGCAGGGCGAGGAACAGGGCCGGATTTACGAAGGCGTGCACGTACGCGATGTGTAGGGTCACCTGGTATAACAAACCGCGGAATCCAGTGATTTAGTGTACAGTTCGCATCGTGCTACTACAAACATAAATCTATCTAGCGTGCTAAAATAGAAAAAAGAACGAAATCACATGGAGAAACTACACTATCTTCTTTCAAAGTACGAAACTATTAATCAATTCATCGCATGAGAGCAATGAAAAATATTAGTTTAATTTTCGTGTGGATCCTGGTTCTATTTGAATTAAGGAAAGATTATATTTAAAAGGATTTTTATATGAAAAGCATATTATAAAATTTCTACATTGAAAAATATCAAAATTTATAGCAGGAACCTAGAATTTATGTTTTCTTAAATTACGCTTCACTATGTCGCGGTCTTCGCCAAAATACCGGAAGTTTATTGCGCAGAAGATAAAATGCGGCTATTTCGTACATCTGCTACGATGCTACATTAGCAAAACCGCGATATCTTCGAGTTACTCAACGAGTTTTTTGGCGAAGACTTTTCTCTCTTGAAAATTTATATTTTTGTGGAAAAAAGGAGGAGGAGGAACTGCTCGGTAACTGCGAATTCGCTTGAGCGATTACGTACAACTCTGTATTGACAAGTTACGTTTTCATGTTTTCTCACCAAGTTTTCGCATTTGTTCCCGTCGGAATGCTGTATTGTTATCAGATGTCAAACTAAAATTGCTTGACAAATTTTGTTATGTCTCGCACACGGTATTTTGGACACATCGCGATATTTATAATTATTTAAAGAATTATACATAATGCCGAATGTAATTAGAAAGGAAGGAAAAAAAGGGAGAAATTCTTGTTCATTTATATCGCTACCAGACATCGACTTTGACATTTGCAATTGATTTCTGCCATAAAATGCTACTTTTTTTGACGTCAGCTGTATTCATTTATATTTACAATGTTTATTTATATAAGCGTCTGGTATGCCGATTATTTCTGGCGAATGTATCTTTTCAAATTAATAAGAGAGCTCGTGGAATGAATAAACAATGTGACATATACAATTGTCGTTTTTATCGAAATGAAATTCGATCCGCGAACGTGCGGCGACCATTCGTACGCCGGAGCTATTAATATTCGCACTGATATTGCAAATGCGCACAAATGCGCCATTACGAGCGAGTAGATAAGTAATGACCGGGAGATATTTGTGGGGACATAAATATCGACAGCGTCTAAATTTCGCGGAAGTAACATTAACGTGAACGCGGATACAAACTTCCCATCTCGCCGCAACTACATGCCCTAATTACCTCGTAGCCAGTAGGGTTCCCTATGACGGGATGATGCACTAGGGTAACGAAAAACAATGGTCCCCAGAACAAGACGTACGCCGCCGTTATGACCAGGAACATTTTCACCCTCTGCACACCCTCGCGTTCCATCCTCCTGAGGTAATTCCTCATTTTCCGATGCTCCTCGATGGCACCCGTCCTCTGAAATATCGTTTCTGAGTAATTTTAGATCCTTTCACGCGCTACGGCACTCGCTTCCTCTTTTCACCTCCATCTTGCTTCGCATATATATTCTCCATTCGTATAAGAATGTGCATGTACAAAGGAAAATTGGTCAATACTGTGAGTGATATTTAAAACGCGATTATTGGAAAAACATTAAACTGTCATTTAAATTGCCAATCAAATAAAAGAATTTTGTGAAAATTTATTAGCATATTGAAATACGCTCTTTACATTGAAAATTAATGTAATAACTTACTTTTGGCGTCGTACCGTTCCTCGTGTCACCGTCTTCGGTCGCAAGTGCATTCGTTGCACCCTGATGTCCTCCCGTCACATTAACGAGCGTTGTAACGAGACCAGCTACTCGTACCTGGAGATAAACACACAGTGTTATATAAAAATATAGAAGAAATTTATAAAGTTAAAGTAATTATTAAAAATAAACTGTTTTCTCGCAAGCGTATAAAGACATTATTCAAAATTTTTATTCTAAGTCGATACATATTATATTTTCGTAATATTTTATAAGTTTTAAAAATAGAAATTATTATATTATGTAATTTTACATATTTTTATTTGCATTAGAATTAACAAAGTATACATTTGATAGATTTTGGCGGGTGATCGATATTGTCGCTTACCGCTTCGACATTAGCTTTTGTCAGATCTCTATGCAACTTTCTCAAGTGAAAGAGCGTGAGTGCTACGCAAATAATGTTGATGACAATCCAAAGGGCATTAAGTATGTAGTGTCGAAAAGGTCCATGTACCAATGGGCAGCTGGGCGCGTTGTGACCACTTTCCGTATTCGCCGCTAAGGCTCCGCTAAGAAATGTGGGTCCCAGATTGATAGTTATGCTGGCGAACCAAATCATGAAAGTGCCAAAGAGTACGCACTGTAAAAATAACGAAAAATATCAACAAAGTTCATAAAATAATTTTTCTAGTTACGATTTTTCTCGAGTTTTTCTCATGCAAAATTATCAGTACAAAGCAGTGATTTTAATATTTAAACGAATTGCGCTTATGGTTTTGGCAAAAAAATTTTTAAACACTCTGAGATTTTTTTATGAAGATAATTTTACTTGGAAAATATAAAAATAACATCAATTATATTATTTGAATCTTTTCTTTTTTGCAAATATTTTTTAAGATAAAAAACAAGTAAGAAACATTACAATTTTTATTGATTTTATTGATTGCTGTCTTATTACTAAAATACAATACAAGCTGTTTTACATGTTTTAATTAACTCTCCATGTATAAATAATTTCTAAATGAGCTTCATAAATATTCTAACGAAATGCTAATTATTTCAACTTAATTACTTGAACGACACTAACAATTTATAAATAATTTTTAAATGGAGGGAATTTAAATTTGCTAATTTAAATTAAACAAGGTGCACTGTTGGGTTTGATTTGATTTTTTACAACAGGTTGTTTTACAAACATAATTATAGATATTTGTTTGTACAGCACAAAATAGAATCAGTAAAAATATTATTGAAAAACCATTAATCATTAAAAAACCGATCGTAAATTTTTAGAAAATATATATTTACAGGTTTCATAAAATTTCATAAATATTCATTTATTCGATCAAACGTAGTTTCGTTTAGAATATCGTGATTGGTCAGTCTAACGAGTTTAGGATATAATCCGATTGTCCTCATTTAAATTCCAGAATCTGACATATCTATGCAATTTTTCTTCTTTCTTGTAATCCATAGTTGATCCGTCATCGTAAAGAAATTTTTTTTTATCGAAGCTAAACTTTAACCAAATATTAACTTGCCGCTAAATATAAGAAATATTATTTTAAATATTTCTCGTCTTAATGAAAATACAGAAATAAATTGTTATCAAATTTTTTTAAATATTTACATACTTGACATCTTAATTATTTTATACATATACATAGTTTATTTTATTTACAGAAATTAGTTACAGAAATTATTTTATTTTGATGCTTATATTGCAATTTTCTTATAAGAGACATCACGCATGTTTAGCAAACCATTGTTTAGAATTCTGTTGTTACGAAAGTAAGTCGAGTGTCACTAGACGTGCAAGTTATTGCATTAAATTAATTTGGAACTATAACTGCTACACGCTCAAAGGAACTAAGACAGTAAGGAATTAATTGCGTTAATTTAGTATCTCGGGTCACATCGTAATGACATAAAGTTTCTCGCAAGATCTGCATCGAATTTTAGAAGCGTACAGTCTGATGAATTTAAAAATAACTTTTTCTCGGTGTCAGAATTCTCACGTCTTTGAAATTCTTAATTAAATTTATCGTGTAGATACATTAGAATAAATACAAAATTTATTTAAATTGAATGAAAAAAAAATTGAATAAAAAATATAGAACAATTTTAATAATTTATGATGAAAAAACCAAACTATTTATACAATTGCAAATTGAAATATTATTTTTTTCATACTTTATTAGTAATCGTATTTGAGCATTTTTTATAATTCGCTAAAAATTCGGTGTGAAATTGACATGAAAAAAAAATTCTGCTTTGACGAACGTTGACTAATTGGACTTATCACAATTTGTTAAGAAGCCTTCGTATGTTCAGCTCAGATTGTTCGCTTGATTCTGCAGTGCAATTAATTTCCTTGGAAAAATCCGATTTATTCCGACAGATTTCACTTCGACATCTCTATGCTGTGATGCGGACAGTTTGTACCGCAATCAGTCACCGCTAAATTCGCTATCACAATGCTGCGGTTAGGTGGAAATTTCTCTCTCATTTCGCACGTGAGATGGACAATCGCAGTCTGCGTTAGCCAAAATCACACGGTTTGTCCATATCTCACAATATTTTTGATTAATAGCCTGTCACAAACCTATCTAACTTGATTAAGATCTTAAAAGCTGCATCTATATTTGATTAAATGAGTGTATAATCCCATAACCGTAATGCACAAACGTAATATCAAATAGATTTAAACAAACTGGACTCAATATGTGTCGCGCTTCACATAATTTTTTCAAACAAATCTGTACACGATCTATACACGATCTGTAATCGGCAAACTATATTTAACTATAAATCCTTTAAGTAATCATTTTTATATGTTAGACTAGTTGATTAGATGAAGTTGAGAGTTATTTAATCTTTATTTACAAGAAATAATTTGGACCGCTTAAAAGATCGAGAAGATGAAAGTTGGAAGTTGCAAATTGGAAGAAAAAGATAAGCTGAAATTTAAGTTGTTAAGACTCGGAGATCGAGAGCTACGCACGCACAAATTTACACTTATTCATCTAACGATACATTTGAGAAAATCATGGGAATAATGGAAACACGAATCATATTAATTTAACAACGCGCGTTATAATTCTTACCTGGGGTGAGTCCATCAGCAAGGGAGCGGTCAAATCTGCCTCCTCGTCGCTCTCTGGGAATACTGGGCTGTCGTTTAGCACGGTCGTTAGCATATTTACCGTGGAAACAGTCACTAGTAACAGAAAGGCTGTCTCTACCAGGGAGCACTTGTTAACGGGCTGACAATTCAATATACTGGAGCCTAGGGGCAACAATATAGCGGCCCTCGCGCAATCCACCATGGCTTGGTGGAATAATAATCCCTGGGACCATCTGTGAATCCCGGCATAAATATACGTCAACACATTCACCATTCTGTCCGTCTCGCCTCCGACTTCTACTACTTCCATAATTCCAGATTATTGCTTAGATACACCTTCGGCAATTTCATTTGCAGTTGTATTTAAAATAAAAAAAAATGAATGCAAAACAGAATATTTCTAAAATATGATACCAAATTTCAGGAACGTATTAATTTCTTTTTAATGGATATCTAATATGATCATCTTCCTATTTATTATATTTATTATAGATATTCAACATTAGATATTTTGTTAATTAAACTTGAATTTTATTCAAACCATTCCTTTTTTTGTGAAGCTTAGTACGCAAAAAATGTACACATTTTACTTGCAATTCCTTCTCAAAAGATATTGTATGTATCAGCGTTTTTATTAAGGAAACTTTAAATTGATAGCAACATTCGTTCCTAAGATTCAATATCATATTCAGGATATTCAGCAGTTTGTCACGTGCATCATGTTTCGCGTACCGATCAGATAATATTTTGTTTACTTGCAAGCGTACAGCATACGATCGAGATTTTATTTGGCAAACAGAACGTGACGATACCGAGCCGCAATATAACTGCCTGTTCACGTACTGAAATAAAGTTCAACAAGTCAAAATATTCTAACGCGAGATTGAAATTTACATATGACTAAACGTGCCCTTTGCTCTATAAATTCTATTCGAAAGTACGAGAAGTCGCAATATAAGGCAAATTTGTTTTCATTTATTGCAATGTTGTTTCAAACGTTTATGACATGCTTGTGACTCTCAAACGAGTGAATTAAACTCACAATGCGTTTGCATGCTATGAGAATGTAATAGAGCGCGATAGAATGGTGAGCTTTCCATATTGCGAAGCACCCTTTCTCTCCATTCGCGAGAAATCACGATCGTGTAATTTTTGCAGCATCACGCGATATAGTCGTACGAAGCAGTTTTGTCTCGTATATCGAACGGATCATAACGCGAGAATTTCCGAGCGTTATTCCCGGATCAGCCCATGCAAAGCACGGGATCGTCATAAAGCGCCGTTCTTCGGTGGATTATTACCGCTTCGTACCTGCGCAGCTGTCGCTTCGCCAGTATCAACGTCATGAGGATGATATTCGCCCCCATCCCCAATGCACCGAGGCTAAATATGACGGTGGCTTCGGTCACACCACCGGGGTGACACTGGAACACCTTGGTGGCGTTGGACGTGACATTTCCGGAAGCGCCGATGCCGAACCTCAGATTAGCTCCGATCATCGCTACCGCTGAACCTGCATAAGAGAATCGTCTCATTTAGTCATCGCTGTCGAACGAACGCAATTTCAATTTGGTATATGTATGTAGCTAGTCGTCGATTCTGAAATCTCGAATTCATTCGAACCATCCGCATTGTATTGTAATCTGATTTTAATATGCAAATCTTTGAACTTAATGAATAGTATAAAATATCTAGTACAATCATGTAATAAAATATGAAGAATATTATTGCTATAGTGCATGTTGAATAAAAATTTCCTCTTAATGATTTATATAATTCTGGAACATATTAAATACAAAGCAGAAATTTGTCATCAGGGATTGTTATTAATGAAACGTACGAGAATCTCAGAAATTCATCATTACTAGTTAGGAATTGTTATTAATGAAGAGCGCGAGAATCTCAGGTATTTCCATTTTCCGTCAAATCTCGTGGCTTCCGGCTTTCATTGAAATCCAGTTACTCTAGTTAGGTCTCGATGATTCTCCGCGCTTTGCGTGTAACCAGAGGCCGAACGCTAATTGAACGCTCAATAATTATAGAATAGCGATCTTTGCCGATAATCCCTACTAATTCGATTGGTTATCGCTCTGACACGACATCGTCGTGGTGGCACAATGGGATCAAAGATGGAATTTTATCGGCGTTACTCCACATATTCTCAATTGTTTTATTTGATAAATTTTATTTGAATATATAAAATCTGGAACGTTTCCCTTACTAATAGAGATCGATGCAAATTCTTAAGTGTGTTTTATAAATAATATTTCAAAAATTAAATTGCCACTTTTGTGGATTGATCTCGTAATTTGTAGGTAATTCCATTTTATTGATCATTTTGTGAGGGAAAACATGGTTTTTATAAAATGATTCCATGTTTTTAACTGTCAGTCAGTCGTAAATTTTAAACAGCGCTAAAATAGACCCTGTTAAATCATTTTATTGAGAAGCGGAGTTACATTTTTATTTTAATTCTGATTCAGATTCAATGTCTTTTATTAGTCTCTCCATCAATTTCCCTGATCATTTTTATTCGCTTAACCAGTTTCTTAAACCAGTTTCAACGAGCACGATATTCTCAGATATCTCGGAGAAAAGGCGTGAAATATCCATCCGGGCGAATGCGATATCGCTTGTTTGTTCTTTCGTCGGGATTCAGTTGCGCGCGCATTTTGTTGAAAGCAAAGTGAGGAAGTAAGAAAATAGGGGAGAGTATGGACTATGCATTCGAATTTTATAGATATCTGTATCTGAAAACGTACAGTATGTGCCGCACTCACGGACTTTCTTCACTCACAGATTCTCGACTTTCTTTTGTAATCGATTTTTCATTGTCAGAAATGTCACAATATCTAAAGTTGAACTGCAAGAGAAAAGAGTTTTTCGCGCATCGTAAGCTTCAATTTTACAAACGCGAAAATGGAAAAATTTTATCATCTATTTATCTTTTTATTTAATGTTTATGTTTTTCTAACGTTTCTAAATTTTTGCAAAAGTAAATGTGTGGAGACGCGAATGTGTAAATAGGCAACAGAACTTCAATTTAATTTCTACAGACTTTACATCTTCTCGTTGTCTAAAAATGAATAAGTGGAGGACACGTCTAATGCGACCAGACGAATTTTCAGTAAGTGCTTGGCTTGGGCGAATATCACATTTATCTCTTATCGTTCAATGAAGGTTCCCCGAATGTAAATTTCAGGATGCACTGCGGTTTGAAGCGCATACCGCGAGATCGTATGTTTCTCTCTTCCTTCGGGCAAAATCATTTCTCGTTTACCGAAATAAACGCGAACGCGCGTTGACTTCGAAACGTCTCGTTGTTTTCGCACGACCCACATTTCCAACTTGTGACCCGCGTTAACCGAGGGAGATATCCGTACGCGAGAAGTGTCAACCAAGAGAGAGAGAAGGGAAGAGAGAATAGGGAGATGCGTACAGAGAAACGGAGATAAAAAGCAGCTTCAACTTTATTCGACCTATAAAAACTCGATCGTCGGACTCATTCCGGGAAAACTGAGATAACTGTCGATGTACGGTCCGGCCAGTGAAATTAAGCAGCATCCGATACGAACTAATTCGATTTCAGCTTGCTGCAGTTAATTGTGTTAGGAATTACGAAGGTGAGAAGAGAAAATACCCTCTGTGTCGCCTGTTGACGCGCGCGCTTCGTCATGACTCCGCTTGCGATGCTTCGTTTCGTTATACGATTTTCTGAGCTATTTAGAGCAATTTCCCCAGGAAATTCCTTCATCGTAAGTTTTTTGCTTGCATTTTTTGACGAATCTATTTTGAGACGAAATTATTGTCTCGTAAATATTGTGTCATAACGGCGAATATTTTGGACAAACAACGATAGCAAACAACGGTTCTTTTTTTCGAAAAATCAAAAATATATTTGCCATTAAGTTCTCAGTCGTAAAGCTTCGTCATGAAATCTTGGAAGCGTCTTTCGACGTCACTGCTCTTTCGATTCCAGCATAATTGGGAGTTGCTTGGCAATCGGCCGATGCGAGTCTACCTTTTTAGCTATCGATCGCGGCAAAAAGTTTTACTGATCCGAAGCCAAAAAGGAACAACGAATCTCGCGGTGTATTATCACCAGAAAGTATACTACTATCGTTCTTTTATCTGGGTCTCGATCGTTAGACTGTGAGTAGATTGACATCATTATTGAATTGATATCTGGTCAACTTGCAAACTCCCTATCGATAAGTTCCAGTAACTTTGCAATACTCGTAGAGATTAAAAAGAGACGAAATAAAAAAGTAAGTAGATTGAAATATTGAAAAAGATCAAAGTCTCTTATTATTTTCATTCTCAAACGAATTCGCGCTCACAGTTAACTTCATTAATTAATTACATTAATTAAATTTATGTCTGAAAACATATTTTTTTATATGATGTGACAAAGAAGAGAGAGAGAGAGAGACGAATTCGGAAACTTGTTTTTAACTCAAACCTGTGGTTCAGGTTTTTTCCTAAAATAAGCTGTTTAATTAGAAATGATAAATCAACGTGAAAACACGCCGCCAATGGAAATTCGGAGGGAAGAAATTCCTGATTAAATCGCGGCGGACATTGCATGTTTTCTCGTTGACTGTCCCGCAAATCGTAAATTTCCATCTGTTCGAGAGTTTTTAGCGAGCCGCGTCCAAGAAGCGCCGGGTGGACATCTCATGCATATTTACGCGGGGATGACATAATTTAATTTTAGGGTTGTGGTACATCAGCAGCGCGGTGCCCTCCCCACCGCCTCACAATTAACCTGCTGATAATTCGTCCCGCTGCGGACCAGGCATTCGCCCACCGCGATCCAGAATTGCGGTAACGCTCGAAATTACTTTTTGCGTGTTTCAAAACTCAAATGTATATTCAGCCGGCGCCAAGGCGAAGCTATCTCTCGCGGGAAGATTTTCTCGCGGCGTTTTCTGTTTCGCCTTCGTGACTTTTACTATAGTTATTTCTGCAACGAGGTACACACGTGACGCCTGCTCGTCACAGACGGCGTTTTTGATATAAGAAATTAAAAAAAAAAAAATAGAAAGATAAAAAGTATGCAAAGGACGTGATCGTATAATAAGCCATCAATATTATATCGAATCGTAAATTGCTTTCTATCTACATGACATTTTATTTTCCGCGCAAATTACGATGTTCTTTTTTACATAAAAGGATTATTATGCTCTCTTAAACTTTCGCACTTTTGTTCTTACATTAAATGAACATTGTTCATCGAAGTGAAATTAAAATTAGCTATTTTATTAAGATACTTTTTTAGAAGTGTAATTATTTTACATTTTAGTTCTTTTGAAAAATTAGATAGATGTCATGGTTACTAGACCATAAAAATTGTATAATGGCGATAATGACTTCATCTTAAAGACGGAACTCTAAAGAAAATCGAGATAAATTATTCAACGAATTCATGAACAAACATGATATTAATTAAAATATATTTAATTTAGCGCGACGATGCATAAAAATGTCCAATTAATTATGTAGAAAATTACAAAGATCTCTTATTGCTGAATAAATATCATACAAAATGAGATATTGTAGCGAAAGTTTAATTGCTCACAGTTTTGCCGCTATTTGCATATGCAAATTCCCCTGCGATAAACCCTCGAAATATCTTACTCTCGATAGTGTAAGACATATTACATTATCTTACCCTTTCAATTAACTCAAAGATGGAACTCTGCGAAAAACACGACGTGATAAGATTGACAAACTTCGTAACACTTGATACATAATACGTAATTAGACAAATGAATTATTTTTTTAACTTTACATATAATTACGTGAATCTTGTTTGCCACGTATGCAAAGACTCGATTGACATTTACGTGTGTAAACAAGATGGTAATTGACACATATTTACAAGGATAAAATGGAGCACGTAGATTCCGATAGAAACGAACGTAATGGGATTTAAAGCAATCCAATTAGACAGACCTAAATAAATTCGTTAAGTCTTGACGAGATTCTAGCACCATTTCTCCTTTTTTTCTCTCTGTCCCTCCGCTGTTTTCTCGCCTTCGATTTTTCCATCCTTGAAAATCCCAATCGGCTGTACGATTACTCTGTTTCTCTGGCTTGGACAAAAGCCAATAACAATCCGAATAATTCGTGAAGCGATACTTTGCATTTAGTAATTTACCGCAGAATAATTTTACTGAGATTGTTCAATACTTCTCTTGTGTGTTTAAAATAATTATTTAGCAAATATTATAATTGCGGAAAAAATAAAGAAATATTTTAACATTTTGTGATAGTTCGTGACAGTCTAAAACCGATTAATATCATTTAGAGCTAACAATAGACAAGAAATGAAGATTTCTTTGAAACAAATCTATATGCGAATGAAGCTATAATTTAAAAAGAGACAACGAATTGAGTCAAGTTTACTTTGGTTCAATCTGTTGGTGCAACTGAGCATTATTGTATTATGGGAGTTCATCGAGCTCGCTTGTCCTTCGAACATAATTTGGAAAATACATCACGTACGGAAATTCACGATGGATATGCTCCGTCATTGAAATCACGCGATTGTAGGATGTGTTTTGATTATTCTAGTTTCGGGCGCGTGATTCCCGCGGCAATCACGTCGCGTGATTAATTAAATTTCGCTGGGTCTCCTCGCGCACGTATATGAAGAGGGGTCTGATCGAGCGTGCATGGGTAACGCCGGGGGAACATCATCAAAGATGTTAATTACGCGTCCTCACCGCGGTGGTAATTGGATCCCGCGTGTTCTTCAGCGACTGAAAGTGGTTGGTGACGTATTCAGAATCGTTTGCCTTTAAGCGAGCGCGACTCGGCATGATTATGCATGAATGCCGGCATTCGAGGATGATTAATTTGTAAATTCCCGCCGCGTCTAATTCGCTTGTCGTAGTGTGCACATGAAACGTGATAAGCCTCAATTCGCGATAAATTGATTATTTATACAATTTTTTCATTTCTTTTGAGATTTCTTTATTTTTTCTGCGCTTAAAAGAGTATAAAAAAAGATATAAGTATCTCTCAAATTTTTTATAAAATTTTACGTCCTAAATACACGAATCGTTATATAAGCATGTAGGAAAATAACGAAATAGATGAGATTTTATATTCATATGTCAAACAAATGAGATAAATGAAATTGAAATCATAAACTAAAGAAAACATAGGATATTATTTCACAAAAAATGTATGGATTATTTCAGAACAAATCTTATAAGTTTTTATTATATAATTTAAATATCGATAACTCTGATAGAGAGAGAGATATGTATACGACATGATCTAGATATTTATGAAAATAATAACACAAAAATTCCTTGCGAAATTGCGTGTCCCGAGCAGTTTGTTCAGGTCATCGATCGATCTTATCAAAAGTCAATTTTGTCGATGTGGGGTTGTAAAGAAAATATATGATATGATTCATCGAATATTTCCTTCACCGCTCGTTTATCTTTGCGAACGTTATCCTGAACGCGTAGCGTTTAGAAGCCTGATAAAAATCTTATTAATATTTTTTAAAGGATGGTAAATTTGTGAGAATATCAAGCAATTGTTTATTTTTGTATAAAATCTCGAACAAAGATTTACTTTTCTCTTACCTTTAACCGGGTAGAAAAGATTAGTTACGTAGTTTGGACAGTTTGGATCTCAGTGGTTTCTGTTATTCGTCAGAAAAATTTTGAAATAAAATGCAAGTTTGAATATCAGAAAATTTATGCTTGGCAAAGTTCGTCGAATCGATCAAAAAACTTAACGCCATATGCACAAAATACTTGAAAAAAAAAAATAAAAATGAGCTCTCCGCTCTTGTCCGGAGAAAACAGAAATATTCGTTTAAAATCTGGGCAAATATTCTCGAAACAAGAGATTTTCTTATTTATGGAAATAAAAAGAGCAAGCATTGTCATAAGTTTACAAATTGTGTTTTTATTCGCTTCTTGCCGAGCATCGATGCAAACTAATCGATCATTCTCTGTCGACCTTAAGTCGGAAGCCGCGTCCGCTTTGTCATCGGGCAGAACTACCGACGTTGTGTTTCTGAACTACTTATTAGCTCCAAAACCTCGAATACACAAATCACAATTGAACGTCTAGTGTACCGTCAGAATCCGGTTTGACCCTTGGCAGATAGAATCTATGGGCTTTATCATATTATTGCATAGTTACTGTATAGTCAGGTATTACTGCATAGTCAGATTACAATCTCGGCACGCATAAAGAATTCATACTACACGCTATTACGTTATATCATATACAATATTCAGTATCGGATTATTAAAAAATTTTGAGCTATAAAGTTTTATTAAAATTGATACGAAACTAATCTTTTAACTGATCTTTTATTTAAATATACCTGATATAGCAATTATTGAATATTTACGAAAATAACTAATATAATATTATATATTATGTAATAATATTGATCATAAAATTTAGAACATTTGTAGTTTCTCAAAATGCCGATTTTAAGCTTTATTTTTTTTATAATATTGGAATTTAAATTTTGTTTAACTTTTTTCTAGCGTGTGTAATATTTTTTATATTTTACAATTTTATTATAAATTAAATTCGTCATTTCTCGTTATATGTGACAATTGATTTATTTATAGCATGTTAGATCGTAACTTTTAATTACAGTATATTAATTTGTCAGTTACTATGATTAATTTTATGAATAAAAATTGTTCTTTGAATATGTTATTATAAAACACAATATGTTAACATAAAACTATTACATTGTATTGATGTAACAAAGTAATTGTAATCTGATCAGTAATAGTAATTATTTGAAATTAATCTTCGCGAATGATATCTTTCTGCCATATGATAGTCTCTTAAATTAGCAGAAATCCAATTCGAAGTTGATAAATGAACAAATAAAAAAAGGAAAAAGAGAAAACATTTTGCTTCGAAAAATGGTCGACTATTATCAATATCGATATCACACTTTCGCCACGTTTTTCCAGTGTTACAGCGAAATAGAATTTTGCAGGTATAGAGTGTCACTCGCGCGCATCGACCTTTGTTTAAGAACCTATTTTCCGAGACAGTGGCTGCGGCTTGCGAAGAATCTATAAAATCTCGACAAAAATTCTCATCGCATTCGAGGCTTCCCGACTGCCGTCGCATAAACCGTCGCTGTGATCTATATATAGCTATCACAATAGCTGTAAATGGAGGATGTTGAATATCTCTATCGGAATTATCTTCATGCATGAATTCGTACGCAATCGAGTTCGAGTCGGATAGTTATTCGATAATCAACTATTTAGAAAACTATTTTGCTTTATTAACTTAAAGAAACTTTTTATATATCAATTTGTATTTTAATGTGTGTGTGTATGTGTGTGTTTTTGTACAAAGCAGAATACATTTTTGAATGTAAAATGTTTTACATGCAGTTTTAATATCGACTTGTTATAATAATTTTACATACATAAAAATTTATTTCTAATTTAATCTAATTTATTTTCCACATATAGTGTCACATTTAATTTTTAATTCCTCTTTTTTTTTATTTCTATAAATTTATGCTTGTAATATATAATACTTTAAGATAATCCTCTCTCTTTATTTCTCTCTCTCTCTCTCTCTCTCTCTCTCTCTCTCTCTCTCTCTCTCTCTCTTGTGTGCTTACATAGAAGTTGTTCAAAGTTCGATATTAACGTTATCTCGATCAAAGCTTTAAGCAAATATTCTCCTTAAGTATAGCATTCGAATAGGTCAATTCGGGAATCTCGAATATCAAAGCCCAACTGATCCTCTTCTTCGATCTTTACTCTCCCCAATAATCTTCGTTTCCACATCTCGTCAAAACATGAACCAATCTCTTTTCCGCCGCTCTTGAATATCTTTCTTAATTCCCATTGTGATCCGGTCTTTTTTTCTCCTTCGATCCCTCACTATAGTTCTTCCCACTCGTAAAATTTATTCCTATTAGTTTTTGAGACTTTTTGGGACTTTTTGAGAAACGACGAATATTTTATCCCCGCGGGAGTCAAAATATTATTCCGGTGATTTCAGGCAAAGTAATTCCGTGAGAACACCCTTGCTGCAGGCTAACTTCTCAGTAAGGCAAAGCTGACCCATGATAGAAATTCATTGTCTACCTGGACGATGGAATCCTCGCGCAGACCCTCTATTTAAAATTTAAAGGACGCTACCAGGAACTTGTGTACTATTTTGTGAAGGGTGTGCTCAGTTCTCTAAAACGCGCTGGTTTCCCTCGCAATCTCTTCGGATTCCTTGTATAAGCAGAGACAACGATGCACACGGTATTACCTCCTTCTCTCAAACTGACTTCTTTGTTGTAACGTTTTCCTATTCTTTACAAGACTTGAATATGTAAGAGTGACACATTAATTTTCTACCATGGCATATATCTCTTGCACTTAGTCGAAGGATGTAAATCAAAGTATCATGTTTTAAAGAACGAAGCGAAAGAGAATTAAAATAATAAATTAGAAAACTTATATCACTTTTAGTAAAGTATTAGAGCAATTGAGCAAATTTAGCAAATTTTTAGCACATTTGATTAATTAGAAAAAAATCTCGCAGTTTCTTTTATTAAACAATAAATATATTTCTGTATTATACAGGTAATTACATTTTTGCATTAAATATTAACAAATTCTTTGACATATGGTTCTATATTTTTGCAAACTCCTAAATTAAATTTTTTATTTTCCAAAAAATCCTCGAACGTTTTTCAATTATTACGAGGAGGCTACGATATTTCGTTATTGTTATGTCGCAATGTATTAACGTATTGCTGCAAAATCAACGTCTTCAAATGATAAATATGAGAGATCTCTCCTTCACTCGGTCGTACTTTTGGTTACCGATCTTTCGAATCTTAGCTTTTTACGTAAGTCGTACTTCGCGAAATTTTTCTCGCGGCTAATGGCGCATAATCGACTTCGCGGCGAATGTCCTCGAGCGCGAATTCGCAATTTCGCGCCGCGTGAACACTTCACGTTACGGCGTCAAATATTTGCGAAGAACTCACGGCCAACTCAGAGACTACGCTCTCTGTGAGACGATCACACCCCGCGGTTATCCTGTAAAGCGTTTCCACGCGTTGACGATGTAAATGGAACGTGCGAAGTGCTCGTTAACTATCGGCGCATCTAGTCGCGAATGCACAAAACCCGATAATTGCTGCTATAACTTCTTGTTCACTGTAAATCGATCTCGTCTACGGAATCCCATTGGTTATGCAGGCATTGCGGGAAAAATATGATCGGTTTATTATCACGTCGCACGTCGCGATAAACCTGTCGCGATTAAATTTCTCGTCGATACGGACTGCGATTATGATTTTTTTATCGTCTTCACTTTGTTACCGGAGTTTAAATGGCGACGCGATTAAAACTTGTCATATGATCTGCGTTTTGTAAGTTTGTTTTGCAAGTTGTCTCTCTTGTATTCTATGGAAATTGTGCTTCAGAGTTATGACATTTTCATTTTCAGTTATAGATTCTTTAATGAATTTGAAATTTTGTTGTAATGAGATTTTTATATTACTAATATATTATATATTTTATATTATATTATATTTTATGCATTATATTATTTATATAAAAAGTTATAATTCTTACATTAAGATGCACTATCTTTATAAATTTCCGGAATTAGTCCTAAAAATTTATATATTTATCACAGCTATGTCCTCTTTAAATTAATTAAAAATAAAATGATAAAATTTCTGATATCAATGTTATGTCTGATATCAAAGTAACAGCAAATTAAAACTTCCCTTAAATTTTTAAGAAAATGTCGATTTTTTTAGATGGCCAAAAGTTCTACAAGTGAAAGCAAGCGTAATAATTTTATATCTCATTTTATTGCATCGAGTATTTCATCCGCACCTCAAGAGGAAGAAATGTTTCAGCAAATACAATATTTCTAGACAAATTGAGCAAAATTGTGCAGTTAATTCACCGTTTACATCTAATTTTCAAGATTTTATGACACGATACTTTCTCTTGAGTACTATCATTTTCTCTTTCCGTCATGACGTAAAATGCAACAAAAGATGCAACGAGAACATGATTAGTGCAACTTAAAGAATACTATAAATTATCAGAAACATTTAACAACAAAAATAGAAAAATATGAATATAAATATTTTTCTTAACTTCTATTTGCAATTATTTCTTTCTCTATTCTTTCTCATTTGTTTTTTATACATATTTTATAATTTATATTTTTTTATATATATTTTATAAAAATTTTATGCATTTAATTAAAAATGCCGAATTAACGTATGTACATAACCGAGTTAAAATTGCATATTTAATTTATATTATTCTAATAAGTGCGAAGTTGAATTATATGAGCGTTTTACTTTGCATTAAATTTGCAATTAAGTATCACGAGCGCTGTTAAGGAAAAGCAAATAAAACGTGCAGATGCAATCTAACTACCTTATGTAATATGCAACTAGATGACATTTTATAAAAATTTTATCAAAAAATATCGCTCTCTATTCTGTTGACAGAAATAAAGTAACATTTTTGCAGTGTTTTATATTCTGTTATTTAAAAAAAAATTGCATTTGGTAATTGAATTTTTGTTTTTTTCTTTTCTTATTCTTCAATGTTATACAAAAAGTTTATAACAAAATTAATGTTAAGTAATTGTTTGTGTTGAAAGAGTTAAGAAAATTTATTCTTATCGCCGATTGTTAGATCGTTAAGTGGCCTCTAATGATTTAATTGACATCTACTACACGGATTACTAAATGCACACGCTAGTATTTGCTTTTTTCTCGTGTAATTTTGGCCTAAGTTCAGCGTTTCAGAACGGATCTCTAATGTCCCGCAGGGAATGGGGCGAGCAGAATGGCTAATGCAGAGACGATAATCCGCACACCATTGCCCCCCGTAAGTTCGTTCACTTTTGCACAGAGTCATGAAAATTTCGCTTAGACGTGCGCTTACGAATAAATTCGCATCGTAAAGAAAATGTGATTTATTCTATTTGCGCTGAACGAAAAGTTGTAAAGTGTTCCAAGGAAAATATATCACGGAATACGTATAGCATTGGGTGTAATGTTAAAAGTGTAATAAACAAGATATTTATCGTCGACTTCTATCAAAAAATGTCACACGACTTCCAAAGCAAAATATAATATTTTATTTATAAATCGATGACATATACCGAATATATTATTAGCAAATACATTACTATACTTCACATCAATTTATATTTAGATACTGTTAATTTAGATAAATTACGTTTAAGAATTATTAAGTTAGATAATATCGCTAGAAAGAAATATAAAAGAATTTTATTCTTAACTATTTGTAAAAACTTTTACGACTTAGCGGTCTAATCCGTGGGCTATTAGAATTGTACTTTTACCTAAGATCCACAAAATTGGGTTACCCAAATGGCCATTTTTCAAGCGGAATCCTCTCGGGCCGTAGATCTCGCGATTTACCGAACCTACTAAGTAAACAAGCTATTTTTCTTCAGGATGGCTACGGAGTTTTTTTTTTTATTTCTCAAGAGTTAGCAGCAGTTATTGGCCGTTGTAAAATATTGGCCGAAGAAAAATGGTGACGACAATAATTACTTTTGTCACGATAACGAATTCTTACGGCCTGTTAACACAGATCATGGCTAAATACGTTTTGCACTACAGGAAAAATGGAGTGGTTTTGTTAGATGATTGAGAGCCTCACCGACGTAACCAGTGTAACCCAATTTGCAAATGCCCGAAAACATTGGAACGTCGATAAAAGTTTTACGATAAATTAAACATTGTTAGAATGCACGATCAAAATTTTAATTTTCAGCTTATTTTTTTTCCGCTTCAATTTTTGTACACGTTCTTCTTGTAAACAACTTCTCATGAAACGAGCATTTTTCCAACGAGCTTTTTTTCTTCCTCGATTTAAACAGCGAGACAATGTCCAATATAATCCAATCATTTGATGAAATAAAATCGGTGGGTTGAAATTCATTAATATTCCGTCATTAAAATTCTCGATAATGTTGTGGATCAAGTAACAAGATCATAGGGGCGGATTGAAAAGTTCCACCACGAAAGACTAAGTAATTGCGAATACCTATTTCCTACGCGGCTCTTCCCTCCTAAACTCGGAATTGAATTACGCTTCCGCAATTTCAAGATCAAAGCCACGCCACTTCCGTTTTCGCTGTCGTGGGTGGCGGAAAATAGCAAGAGACGGAAGACGATGGGACGGGGGCGGTTTCACGGGTTTCTGGAGCGTGTCGCGTTACATCGCGATTAATTCACAAATTTTGTCATATATTCAAAACGACGTTTTTATTTCTTTTGTAATGCCACAATTCCGAATAAACGTCGCGTGTAGTTACGCACGGTCGCGCTGTAACTTATTCTCGTCCGTTTCAGTTTTTAATTGCGCCGTCAGAAATTTTTTTACGACAGTTCACGCATTGCAACCAAATTATCTCGGGGAGAACAGAACAAAAGAATTTTATGATTATGATGCATTTATATGACTTGCTTGACTTAAAAGTTGTAAAGAAATAGATGAAGCGAGGAAAATTTACTTTATTCTTCGATCCAAATATTTCGATAAGCGTATTCGTAAACGATAAAAATATCGCCATTTCTCTTCAAGTCGAAGTATCCGTTTCTATAAGTTTCAATAGAAGAGCAAGAAGCATCATTTTTTGAAATTATTTTAAAAGATACGCTATTTTTTGAAGTCTAGAGCTACTAAAAATCGGAAGCATTTTTCAATTTCGGACATATCGTCTCTACCTACAATTTCCACTAATAGATGAGAAAATTTCGGACAATAACCGACGATTTTGCTCAATCCGTACTTTCGTGCTTTCGCAGAGCATCTTCGAGAGATGCGACAATTTTCAGTTACGTAGACGCTGTCGGTGCGTTTGAGCCCTCGGATAAAAATAGATCCATTTGCGAAATAGTCTCTTGCTTTCTTTTTCTCTCCGGCTCTCTTTCTCTTTCGCGACGCGCGTGTACATCGAAGCGAAATTATATATTCCCGGAGAAAAGCGAAGAGTATCGCAAGAGGAGTGGTTCCGCGCGATACTCTCCGAGCTTTTACTGGCATGGAAAATACAATTTTCGCGGATGCTTGCCGTGATAAAGTAAGCGAGCATACGGGATTTTCATTTTCCATTGAATTTTCACACACTCGGGTATTTCCCCGATTTGTCGCGAGTTCCCTTTCACCATTTTTGAGAATGGAGGATACAAGGGTGCCAAGACGTTATGATATCTCTATCACGTTTCAAGAGATCTTCCGTCGCTTCTATCATTATCACTGTGACCTTATTTCGAACGCACTGTGCGAATGCAATGCGAGCGAAGAAACAATACGCTCTCATTTATTAATCGCTTATCGCGAATTGTGACGAATCTGTTTCGTTAATTGATCATGTATACGGAGACATGCATACGGTATGTCCGTAGAGTGTGTTTTATGTTACCTCATGTGATTTCGTTTCGTACTACATGCCTACGCTAAATGTCGTGGCGCGAAATAGGTCACCGATCTCATACACATTTCACAACTACAGTAATCTTCTACGATGTCATATAAATGGAAATGACATTCGATTACGAATTACTCTACTCTTTTGCTCGTACCGTCACTATGCATGTTAAAAAGAGTTCAAAATCAAAATGACTGACAATCACTTGATTTATTATTAGAACAACGTCTCGCGGTTCTGCACTGAAATTTTCTATACTGGCGGAAGTAATTTTAGTTTGAAGTTTCATCTCGTAATCAGTTTCGTCTGTTAGAATTTCGTCCGAAGGAAGTTATAAACTTACCTTTTATTCTTACTTAATTAAATTTTTTATTACGGCGAAAATGGGAATTAGATTTAATTCTTATTTCAGTTTTATCTTCTCGAGTATTATTATTGCAGATAGACTAAATCATATACATAAATAAAAGATGAGAAATAAATGGTTATAAATGAATACCTCGCTTTGACTTATTTTAACTTATTTGAATTCTAAAGTAAATTAAATTTAAATATATAATTTTGATTTAAATTTGAATTATATCATTTAATGCTGAGATGCAGCAAAGAGTTTTCGTTAAGTTAATATATATATTTGCAATCAAATTTTTAACACACAAATGAAGATTCTAATTAGTAATTATTCTTAAAAAAACAGTTATAGGAAGAAGTATAAGAAATATAATGATAAATACAATAATAATTCTTTACAAATAAAATATTATACAATTGATATCGAAGAAAAAATATCAATGATAAATACTATCTAAAGATATTATGTCAAAAAAGTTTTTCTCGAAAGTCTTATTGGTCTAATAGAGATCATGATAGTCTTAAATCTCACATCTCTGCGAAATGTGTGCACCATTTACGATAATACAGCAACTAGTTGCACCGAGATTTCATCGAGAAAACGAAAACGGCTCGAACTATTTCCAGCGAGAATCAAAATCGTAGAAGATTCGGCCGAAATTGGCAGGTCAGCTCTTTCTTCCCATTTTTACGCTTCTTGCAGAAAACTACTGCATTTCAACTCAAAGATACTTGCAGATTGGGGCGGGGTCACGTAACCGAGTAAGCTTATTGCATCTTGAATGCATTGAATGTTTAAGTTGCTTTTCTCTGAGAGAAGAAATTGAAAATGCAATATGATGAAAATTTTAAGTTTTTTGCGAAAGTTACTTTATTTATTCATCTCTTCTACGAAAAATTGCCATTTAAATTTATTTCTAAGTACTTTCTCGCTTGAGAAGTGTGTCGTTAAATAATATTTGAAAAAAATGCGAGCAGACATATATTTTATAATAAAAATATATTTATTTATTATACATAGAATATTATTTACTAATATATAATTTTGATTGGGACAGCTAAAGTTTTATTC
Organism: Cephalotes varians; assembly: GCA_037157785.1. NCBI lineage: Eukaryota > Metazoa > Arthropoda > Insecta > Hymenoptera > Formicidae > Cephalotes > Cephalotes varians. Next base: position 1,133,244 of record JANQDE010000011.1, on the reverse strand, counting down.
TTTGCTCAGATTTCAATATTCTTTGCGCGAATTAATTATCGATGTGTTACGTAATTTTCCTTGTATCGCGATCTCGTTGACTCTCTTCTATGTTACGTGAACATGCGCTGGACCAGTTTGAAGCTTGGCTTACATAATGTATGTCCGATTGATATTATCATATTTTCCAATAACACCGAAAACTTTTTTGAAAAGAAAATTTTATGATGATGAATTATATACGTTACATATTTACATAATACGTAGTAGAATTATATATGATATATGCATATAACAAGATGGATGCTTGTGAAAGTTTTAGAAGTTTTTTCTGATAAATAAAAGACAGAAAAAATTTGATGTATTAATTCAAACTTTTCTCGCGAATATTATTATAGTTATTACATAACATTTATAGAAATTATATAAAAAGAATTCATTTATTAAAAGTTACTGGATTGTGTTAAAGGAAGAATTAATTAATTATTTGAAAAAAAAACGGTTACGATTTAAATGTAACTAATTATTATCGTTTTTCTGAAGTTACAATTAGAATTTTTAGATATTATCAAAGTCATAAGAACAGTTATTTAAAATTATAATAATTATGAATTTTTAATACAATGACTTTATTTTATTATATTTTATAATTTTATTTAAAAAAATATATAAGCGTCTATAGTGCTATAGTGTCATAATCTAGAGGTGCGAGCGTATTTCAGTGGAAACAAACAGATCAGATCAGACCGATGTCGCGGTGCTGCGGGGCAATTAGAAATTTGCGCACTACGTTGTGTGTGGACTAACAGGCCTGTGGTTCTAAGAAGAGTGACGTTTAACCGCGTGGCGTGAGGAACGGTAAAGCGCTTGTCGGATTAGGGATATCGATCACGCTACTACAAAGCGTCGCTTGCGCGAGTTGCTCTTTGACGTGAGAAGTGAAAGAGAAGTTTAATTTCCAAGCGTGCGAGCCGCTGGACCGCTATTAATACGCGAAGGGGCGCGTGTTGCGCCCCTTCCTTCGACAGCCAGATCCGTGCATTGTGCATTGTGGTGAGTGCTTAATTCGTTCGCATTCCACTTCCACTTACCGGCGGCCATTTCTCACGGCTCTTTCGTCTTCTTCTTCTCGCCCGATGATTTTCCCGACCCTCGGCAGCGACTTCCTTTCTCCGGACCCGCTTTTACTCTCAACCGAGCACTTTCGCGCCTAATTGGCCCGACGACGGCGGCTCGACGACGTGTAAAGCGCTCTTCCTCGATCTGTCGTCCCTCCGCGCGAAGGATGCGTCATTTTCTCCATCCGTTGTCCCTCTTAAGGATGTGTCCCTGTATCGGATATCGCGTCTCCCGATCATCGATATACGTCTCTCGTTAAATTGCAATGGCGATTTTTGCCTGACACGCGCGTTTGCTCCTCTCAGAAAGATGTGACGAATCGTCTAAAGACGCCAAAGGATGTACAGTCTGTAGATAAAGAGCTAGTAATAAATGATATCGTGTCGAATGTGTACGAAATAGTTGACACACAATTAATATTTTTACTTTTCTCCGTCGTGCACAAATATAAATTCGAAGTCTTTCAAAGAAAAAGAAAAACGATATGGATGAATAAAATTTCTCGTCTAATGTAATAAATGTTGTCGATTCTTGAGTTATAATCGCCATAATATGTTAGCAACAACTTGTCTCTTCTGCACTTACACGCGCCATTATACAGAATACAGCAGAATTGAATAAAAATATGCTGATACGAGAAGATTATCCTGTGCGATTCGATATGTCTCACAGGAAAAGAGTTCCAGTTCTGGTTTGTCGAGATATCGCGCGAAATATCATCGCCCGGCGAGTGCGTCCGACGGAATAACATCACGTGAAATTCCGAGGCTAGATTCCGACTTAATGAAGATGTGTAACGCGGCATGAAATTATTTCTGAGCGAATTGTTAATCGAATCAACTCGCCGACGCGGACGGCGAGCCCGGACGTTTTTCAATTTCGAAATTAACTCTCGCGAGTTTTAAGTGACGAACGAGATTGCCTCGAAATACTTGCCACGTTTTTCTTTTGTTGTTTAAGTAAGCGTTATTACGATATTCACTTTGGGAATAATAATTTAAATGCGAAAGAATTAAAAGTTCCTGCTATTCCTGATATCTCTTATGATATTGCGCTTAACGATTTCTGCAGTGAGCTAAGCTTTTGTCGCGTAAAATAATGGTGGCTGCGAGATTGTTGATAATAGGGTGATTTATTGCTTGGATTTATTCGTATTTATGATGTTTACTTCAAGTTCTCGTGTGTAATTAATCCTGGTGGACATAAATCAAGAAGTTTGCATAGTCGGACGTTCACGAGTCGGTCGTTGACAGTTAAGGGTACTCTAAACAGACACGTGCACAGATATACATGCTTACGAAGTTTATCTAGCAAAAATGTGACAAGACCAAAGCGTGATATGGACAAACTTTGAAAATGTCTTAAGCTTTGATTCGATTGATATACATAATGATGATATGTAGAAAGTCAGAGAGGATAACTCTCTGCTATAATTTATTTTAATTTATGTATTTTCTCATAAAATCGTCGAAAAAGGTTCGTGCATTAATTTTTTTATCATAAAACAACAAGTACAATAAGCGATATTTGCGGCGATAAAATGTACGCGATCATTGATATTCGTTGCTGCGAGGAGCAAACATTTATGAAACAGTGATTACGGATCAAATGTATCTACGCAAACGTTCGCACATTTGACCGCGGCAATTGTTCGTGGAAACTTTAATTAACGCCGAATTGGAGATCGACGAGCACCGCGAGCTTTTAATTATCCTTCGTTTTCCGCGGGTGAAAAGGTTACCTGAACTAGAAATCGTACACGTGCATACTATTCGCATTTTCCTCCCTCGCGGAGTATCTTAAAAGTTTAGCCCTCCAGGCTTACAGAATTCCTTTGAGGAGAATCCTAATAAAGCTGCGGATAATATTAGCTTAGCGCATCTTTGAGATATTCCGGTTAATAATACATTATTCTTTGTCATGGTTGCCGTAAGCATATGAGAGAATGCGCTTTTCGCATTGTATCATGAAGTAAACATAAACGTTGTCACTGTATCCAAAGATTCAGGAACTTTGACAAATCAAAAGGATAAGCGAAACTTAGGAGAAGGATTATTCATGAATATTATGTCTTCTATTTATGTTTGTTATTATTGTTGCTTTAATATTATTAATTATTTAATGCATTAATATATATTAAATTTTTAGAAATGTATAGAGGACTTATCAGAATTTTAATCATTGTGTTTTTTATTAAAATTAATTATATTTTAGAATTTACGGACGGTATATTGCGTATATGTAAATGTAAAAATTTATTGCGGGTGGGCTTGGTACGTTTAGCGTGTTTTAATAATGTAAAACACAGTTAAATTCGTGTTTTCGCTAATGTTGCGAATATGGAAATGTTATTGCGCGTGCTTTTACGTCGAGGAACATCTTATAACATAATGAAATTTCGTGTTATTGCATCAGATTTAATTGTATTTAAATATGCGTTCCAAATAATTGCTCACTGCTGTTAGTTATAAAATGCTATAGAAAAGCATATATTTGTAATCATAAGATTATTTTCAACGGAATTTGTTCTAATCTAAAGAAAGATTAAATATTTTTATATATTTTTTTAATTGTGAATTTAACACAAAATTTTTATTCTTCGTAACTTTTAGATATCTCAGAATAAGATTGTAATTTTCTTTAATCTAGAACGTCTTTGACGACGAGAAACTAGAATTTTTTTTTTAATATCAAAAGATAATTTATGATTTTAACAAAAATTTTAAAGTTAAATAAAACTCAAATTTAATTGTAAAAAATTCTAACACATAATGTATTTAATGATGCTATTTTTTGTGTTCACTCACTTTTTGAATTGAACTGCATATTAAATTTGAGAATTATATCGAAATAATTATTTATTCCATTGTAATGCACGTATATTATCGAAGATCATTTGTTATTCTGACTAATTGGCGGTATGCGTTATACAGATCGATTATTTATCAAATGGCTCGTGCGAGAACCTGAATTATGGTAGTACGGTTATTCATAATTTTCAACTAGCCACGTCGCACTTAGAATAGGTGTGGCCTAAAAGATTATTTCAATAAATTTTAAAATGAAAATTGTTGAAAATGAAATTGTTTTGTTAAAATTGCGAGCATTTAAAACAATTTAACTTTCAAGTTTTAAACAAGCTAGATAAATTTTACAAATTCTGTGATTAATTTTATTACCAGCGATAATATGACTTAAAGCGAAATGATAATTATGCATGTACACGAATCTCTCTCACGTAGTGTGAGATTAAGGCGAAAGAGAGAAGTGATTAACTGCCTCGACTTCATACATTTTCCGTGGCAGAAGTAATGAGATTTATAAACGTTTTATATTCGTTTCTCATCTGCAGCATATTATTTCACAGCTCATGCAATTCCCTTCGCGACACAAGGTTTATGTAAGTAACGATATTATTCTATTATTTAGAAGAAAGTTTTATCGCTTGCAGACATACACACACACACATACAGGCAACATACAGAGATGAATTGTCGCGAAATTTCTATCGTTCTGAAGTCCGTCCGACTTATTTCTACGGTCGTGAATAAATATCGGAAAGCTGACTTTTTTATCGCGCGCTTTTTTCCGGCTAGAAAGCTTTTGTGGAAATTTACCACGTTTTTGCTATGGAATATTTTATTAATACATGGTCTGTGTTTTTGTGCGATCTTTCAAAAGTTTTGGATGTAGCATAAAATGTTAAAGATTTGCTATATTTTCCATTTTTTTCTTTTTCTTCTTTTTTTTGTGTACTTTAAAAATTCATTATGCATGATACACAAAATATTGTATAATCTTTTGAGAATAATCTCTTGAGAATGAAATATAATATCAATATTAAGATTAATCTCAAAATGTTGTTGGAAATTATTATATTGATCAAGGAAAGTTTTTTATCAATATAATATATAATAAATTAATACAGAAACCCTCACAAACTTTTCGAAACTTTTTTCTTGCAGCTTTCATCCCAAAATTTTTTTCTAAATAAAAAATCACATGAGAAGATGCCCGGGTGACAGTGAGCCATTATCGGCTGTATTGACTTTTCGTCGGAGAGATTTTGCGGGATGACCGAGCTAATCCCAGGGAGCGAATAACTTGATGACAAAGTTTCATATCTCCATCGATCTGACGGTGGAAGTGCGGTTTTCATTCATTAATCGATTCATTCTCGACTCGGTGCCCATTCATCACAGTTGGCTTAGCGTCGTCCTTTGTCGACGTGCGTTTATCGTGAATTATCGGCGGATATTACCATTAGCATTTTGCAACACTAGCAGATCAACACAGATTGACGGCTGTTTATCGATGAGTAATTCATGTCCATGTAAATAGCGATCATTTTCATTGGTTTGTATTTAGATACGTACTTATGTAATATCGAAATAAATTAATGGTCTAATTTATTGAAAATACATGACGCAAATTGATACATGTCGTCCAGTCCTTCTGATCTTTATTACGACTAATTAATTTGCGTCAACATTTCCATAATTTTCTCTGCACTTACTATAATGAAAGGATATAATGAAACTTGTAATTATGAAAGTTTAAAAAATGCTGAGTTTTTGCGAAGTTCTACGCGCATTTTACAATAATTGCGTCTGACAGGAAATATTATGTAAAAAGTTATCGCATTTAAACAGTCCAGACCATTTTATTAAATTAGAATTAAATGTTAAATTATGTCTCTAATTAAATCATATGTTTTACATGTTATTACGGATCTCTGCCTTGATAATGGAAACTGATTGCGAGATTGACAGATTCGAGTCTCCTCGAATCAAGCGCTTCTTTGTAGTGCTTTCGAGTACCGACGAGTGTGCTTATGCATTTAACTACGGCACAGCTGACGAGCTATATGGCTATTTGTCCATGTGCATCATCCACGTCCCACGCACTTATTCGCTATCAACGCGAAATTCAACGTGAGATTCTCGTTTCCTGCAAACCCGATACGCACATGAGCTAATAGAGTATTGATTTTATCGTAACACAATCAAGCGGTCCTATCTATAGCGGCTTGATGCATCGAATGATTTTCATTTATGTCACGCCTAATCACGAACACAGTATCAGTAATTATGAGGAAACGACATTACATAAACGGCAGCCGTGCACATTTTAGAGCTTTTTCATTGTGAACTACATTATTGTTACAATTACTGATTACGTCATGGAGTCTGGTGGGTACAAAATTAAAGGGAAAAGATAAATCAAATAAAAACATCAGAAGCGGCTGCGTTATTAAAACAAGTTCAATGCAATATGAACTCCTTTATTGGATCCTGCTTTTATTGAAAATTCAAAGTGCTACTTTCGCAGCAAAAGACGTTCTGCACTTCAGGAGCTTAAAATCTCTTTCATCTTTTCTCTCTCTCTCTCTCTCTCTCTCTCTCTCTCTCTCTCTCTCTCTCTCTCTCTCTCGCAATTATCACTATTATCTGTATTACTTGCTAAATTATTGTGTAAATTGTAAATGTCACATAACAAACCTTGTTAGCTTATTAGATCTCCTATATTAAGTCTCTGATTCCTCCATCTAGGAGCATATGTATCTTATTATATTTTTGGAATAATTGACAAATTTTTACCAAAAAGAATTATTTTATGAAATTAATGAGATATGATTATTTTGGATCTAATCATATTTGTAAATCTTATTTTACTCTATTTATATTTTACTTTTATTACAATGAAATTGTCATAGATTAAATAATGTAATTCTACGATTTTATCAAGAAAACACAATCTTTTGTTATTTAAATGTAAAACGTCTAGAAACAAATAATTCGAAATCGAATCGTTTTTATTAGTGGAAAATAGATTAAAATTTTCGAATAAATTATTATGAATATAATTTACATTTATGCATAAGATTTTGGGGGGGGGTCATAAAGCAAGATTAATTACAAAATTAAAGTAGCCATTCTTGAATGATAAAAATCTTTTTGTTATTTGTCCATATAATTTTCAATGAGAAGCAAATTACGCAAAATAGTGTCGTTCTTTCTATGTCTAATATAGATTTAGATGTCTAATGTGTTTAATAAAAATTTTTCTATTACTATGTTTTAATAAAAAAGCGAATCTTTTTCTTTTTTTTTAACAACTCTAATTTCAGTAATTTCTTTATAATTTTTAGTAAATTTTAATTTAGAAAGAATGAGATCTTACTGAGAATAAGATGCTTCAAAGATTCTTTATTTAAAATTGTATTTTTGTTGTATAAATTATATATATAATATATTTTTTGTCTATAGTTGATGAATGAATTTATAATGGATAAGAACAAAAGTGCTGTTGCCCGATTGTTTTACATGGTGAGCTGCAGTCTCAATGCGTATTGTTGGTAGTTTCGCATTATGACGTGGGCGGAGAGAAATGCCGGGTTGTTTCGTGCATGGAATGGAATACTAACGCGCGAAAAACGTTTTTCTCGGCGTACTCCACGTTTCGTGAAACGACGTCTTCAATTTCAGGGGTGAATCTTTTGTCGCGCCTGTGAATGGAAATCGTGTAATGATGTCTCGACGATCGCGGGATACTCCGCAATTATCGCACAATTTTATCAGCCGCGTTAAAAAATTTCATTTATTATACTTACAAATGATCGCAAGATTAGATGTTATCAGAATTTGCGTTTTATTTATTATAATTAACGTTCACCATTTTCAAAAATTTATGATAGTGTTGAGAAAAAATTTCTGACGTGTGAAAAAAATTTAAATGAGGTCTAAAAATGCTTTTATCTCAATATTAAATTAAAAACTAAAATCATAATTTGTGTACATCACAAAACTAACTTATAAGTGAGCACGCTGGTAACGTGAGGGTTTATCAGCGAAATGCATAACGAGATGACTCTTCTATTCTGAACCTCCGCATATTTTACCCAAGATTACACTCCGACGCGCTAACTTGGTTGAAATAAAGCGCACTTCAACGGTGAGAAAGTTTTATGTGTACTAAGATGTTCCGCTTGAGATTTAACGATCTTTAAATGACGGAACGAGATCGAGTAATTAAATAGAGTTAATTATAAGATTTAAGAAATATGTCTTCTGTTCGATAATTTAATTTAAACGAACATTGAAGCAATTAGAAATATATCTTTGATGCAAAATTTGATAATATTTTTTAAGTAAATTATTTTGCAATATTTGTATATTTTTTATTGTGCGAAGACCTACATTCGAGAAGAGATCATTTCATCGTAATAATGTAATGATATTATTATTTAGTAATTAATCTAATAGTTTAGTAATTTCTATTATACGAATTTCTATATGCTATGTAATTCATTAATTACTCGGAAATTAAAATGCGTAAAAAGCGCAATTCAATTAAATATCGCATTTGCTGCGGATTATATCTTAATTCATTCGTTTACCATTACTGTTATTATTACAGTTATTATGCTGTCAATTTCTTCGATTTACATTTAATTGTCGCGTATACAAGCATCGTTTATACCGACTTATTCCATCTTTTAGTTACAGTTCGCTATTTTGTTTCTTCCCTTTTCTCTTGTTTCTGCTAAATACCCGTCGGCAACTCTTTTCACACGTTTGCTCGAGAATCGATTCTTCGACCGCACAAGAGTAGAATTCTTTTCATCGCAGGAAAGTTAAACTTCGTTTAACTTAACTCAATATCCTGATCATGCTCGTTTTATTTGGAAGTGAAGACGTAGCAAGTCGATCGGTTAAATCCCCTCGCGAAACTGCGCTGAAGGGACCCCTCCGTCCATTTTTACGAGCGTTTTGCGTCCGGTTACGCGAGGAGCAGAAGAAAGTCGCGTTATGATCCTTGTGATGGATTACGCTCTTTTACCTTGAACTTTCTTCGGCACGAGCGCGTTTATCAGCTAGTGTGTCAGCGCTTTTTCGCATCGATAGGATGCAGTTTCCGGTACTGACAGTCCTGAATTTATTACGTCACGGAATTAGATACATCATGTTCCAACTTGTGCATCCGGGAATAGCTTATCAATCGATTAACATTTTCACTTTAAAGTTATTTCTGATCATTAAGGATATTATTTTTATATATTAACTTCTTTATAGTTAACATTCGTTTATACAACGATCTGTTCTTTGATCATTTTTAATATTTTTTAAGTTATTGCAGTTAAATTATCATGAAGATAATAATTTTATATATATTTTGTATTCTTTTTATTTAAGCATACATACTTTATTCAAGAATAAATGATCGAATCATTTTGAAAACGACGTGTAATTGTATGAGAAAGAAAAAGTTTCTTTCCTGAAAATATCAGTTTATGTATTTTATTTTAATATTAATACTAATAATGTAAACAATGATTTATTTTAATTTTATTTTTAGGAAGACTGACGTTTTAATTAAAGCCGATTGTTAAATTTCTCATATTTATAAAATTGAATATACATTTAATAAAATTTACTTTATATCCTCAGATTTATATCATTTGTTTATATAGCAAATAAAAAGCGAATATAAAATATTATATCGCATTGCGTATTTTTGACATAAATTGACGTAAAATAATCGCGATATACATTTATATTCATCATTATGTTGCGAAACAAAACATCTTTAGAACATTTCTCTTTTCGAAGACACTTTCAGAGTTTAAAACATTTGTTTAACACTAATGATTATTCTTCGTTCTTTCACCCGGAGAGAGAAACAAAAATTCTTACACCCAGTTAATGAGAATCCGACGATGGGATGACCACTGCGCCTTTCCCACGTGTCGCCCTGTCGAAAGTGGTCGAGAAGATAAACGGCGGTGTAGTCCGTAACAACGTAACATAAAAAGGTGTACCATTTAATTGCGTTGAAATAGTAGCCACTAAAATTCCATTTTATACACGTGAAATAAAATCTAAAGGCTCGCATCAATACAATTTTGAAAGCCTCATGCTTGACGCAAATTGCGCGTTGCATGTTTGTAACCGTTACGTGTTGTAATATTGGTCGATAAATAATACTTCGCTCGAAACTTCGGATAATATGCCCGTAGATTAGTTTGGTGCGGTTTCGAGATTCGATTTCGCAAGATACCATATTGCTCGTATACATCAAATATGACGTGTAAAAATCTGCGTGTAGTCCGGCAGTTTTATTAAATTTACTAGTAATTTGAATCGAATTTATATCTGAAGTACATTATTTCTACAAGAATAATTTAAAGAAGATGGAAGATTATTTCCGTGATATCTATGGTATCTCGCGATGACTGAAACAACGGAAACTATCGAATAAAACTAACGTTGTTGCAACATAAATCCTAAAAGAGATCTCACAGTGGATAACAGTGGAAAACGCAACTCGTTTTTCGATAGTACAACTGCTTTGTAACAGAAACGTGTTAAAAAGAGAATTCGCAGAAGACTGAATAAAAATTGCAGACGAATCGACCGCGATATATTCGCGCGGACAGATGCTTTTGTGCGAAAAGAGACACGTAAAACACAAATGAAATATAAATATTCATCGTTAACGAAACCGAGGGTGCGTTCCGGACGACAAAAGAGATTTTCTTTTTCGTGGTTCTAGTTTGTTATTCTCTGTAAACGTTATTCTCTCGGGAAGCACGAGAACAGAAATTCATAATTCACATCTGACGTCAATGTGTCGACGAAAGTATTACAAAAGCAGAAATTCTGTCCCATAATTTCTCGACAATCGTCTCATATGTAATCGCACGTCCCGGTGGGCGAATGCCGTAAAGCCGACGCTGATCGATGCAATTGGGCGTATCGGAAAAACGTATCCGCAGCTTTTGTGCACCAATCCGCATTTATTTCGTGCAACGGCAGTGCCTTCTCTAATGCAGACCGGATTATGGCGCTACACGCCGCGATGCAACGAGGCGCAAAACTGCACCGACGGGAGCGCAAAACTACTCTGTTGTCACGCGAGAAGACGTATCGAGAGAAATATCGGGCCGGTAATTCCAGTGGCTTTGTCGTACTCACGCAAGAGTGTATCGCGAAATCCGAACGGAGCAAATGCAGATATATATATATATATATCTTTCCCTCTATACCTCAGTGTGTGTATGTGTGTTCCCAATCATAATTTTTTTTCTTTAATCCCGCGCGAGTCTTAATGCAATACGATTTTCATCTTCTTTATGTAAAGTAAGTCATCCGATTTTTCGACTCGGAATGATTTCTACAATTTTTATTATAAACGTTTCTCACATTTTTCGAGCATGAATTTTTATGGAGACGCATCTATATTAATATTAATATTATTTTGACGTATGTCATTTTCCAAATCGTATATCGAAACATTTCAAAGTCATAAAAATTATTAAAATTATTTTAGAACAGTTAAGTAATTTCTTCGATTTACGTATAGATTATTTTTTATCTTGCTATATCAAGTAGACGAAATAACGAGAAGATACGCAAGTTAAAGTTTACGAACTATATATATTTTTTTTAATTTTCTTTAATACGGTGAGTATTCAAACATTTCTATTGCAAAGCGCCACCCATGATTTGAGAAATACTATTACGTTATGGTAGGATGTAAAGTGAGTCTATAAGCAAAAAGGGAGCATTAACGTTTCCCTCGCGAGCGCTCACCGAAGATTTCATGATGATCATCAAAAGAACGAGAAAACGTTTCTTTTTATCTCTCCTCCACAACGAAAGAACCGTTTCGGAAATTCTTAGGCGGATAAAGCTTTTCTTGCGAGATTTTTTTCGTGAAATAATGACGATGAGAAAACGCGATCAGGAAGTCTTCATTCGATCTCGTAAAAATTCTTGAATTTAATGTCCTAAACAGATCGTTTTCAAAAAAATTTAAGTCATTTTTCTCTTTTTTATGAATTTTTTTCTACCTTATTTTGAATTTTTTTTTTTTTTTTTTTTTAAGTTGGGTATATTTTTATACAATATTTCTCTCTTTGTAATTATGTAATGCTATCTATCGATCAAAGCATGATACTTTCATCAAAAATTGATTTACACATTTTTGAAAATAATTTCGGAAAAATTCAAATAAAAGTATTTTTTTTTTTAATTTTCAAACATATCCAATTTTAAAATCTTAATAACTAAATATTCTACCGAAATCTGCTTGAAATACAATATAAATTAAAGTTTTATTTTTAGTTAATATATTTAGAATTCGCCACAGATTAAAATGATTTTCATATATTTCTAAATTTATAAATAATAAAAAAATTGTTACTTTTCCTGTCGAGAAAAAGTTAATTTTAAAGTGGACAAAAAATTTGATGAAAGAATGAGATGTTTTCTATTTGGACAATTTTAACATTGAAAAAAAAGAACGAGGCCAACAGGCCTCAGGTTAAGTAATTTTAGATGTGGAGGGGCACTCAATGCTCATGGACATGTATAGGATCGATATTTTCGCAGGCAATGTAATTGGTTTTGCATCTTGCAAATAGCTCGTCCTTATCGCAGTGTACAAAGCGCTACAAACTACGGCGATGCTGCAATATTCAGAAGCTACAGGCACCCAAGGGAGGAATAGTCCAATGCTAAACAACGAGAAGTTACGGTCATTCTCCGACCATGATTCTCGCGTTTACTTTTTAATATTTGCTGTCTACGAATAATTCTCATCTCGACGTTGTTATTGCACCGTAGCGGCACTTAGATACACGTATGAAATGTGTGATCGATGCTAAAGAGCTTTTCATTAGAAAAGTTTAAAAGTCTAAAAAAAAAATCTATCATTTTAAAAGTAAAGCTGCTTAAATGCTGATGCATACATTTTTTATTAAAACTTGTTTAAAAATTATTTTATTGTAAAATTATAATACGTAATGCATAAAATATCTTTCGATTTAATTTTTCGTGCGGCATGTATACATATAATTTAAAATAAAAATGAAATTTTAATAAAGTATTTCCTTTGTTAAAAGACTTTTAAATAAATTTAAATGTGTGGATTTATGTTATTAAAATCATATTCAGAAATTTTTACAACTGTCTAAAAAAGGAAACATTGATCAAATCTACGAACATGTTCATGCAGGAAAATCTTAAATGCATAGACTAATTCAACTAATTCTTTTTCTAATTTAAGTTCCAGTGCTACATATGTTAACACGTGTTTGCGTGCTTTTTAGCCAAGTCACGATTGTAATAAAACGTGAGTTTTTAGAACAGACATGCATACGAATGCAAGTTAATGTCAAAATATTTTGTAGGACAGGTAATTGTCAGTAATTACCAGCTGTATAAACAGATTTCGCGAGAAAAGTAAGCCAGTTCCATGGACTGTCCATTGGATAATTTATGCAAACGAACAAAAAGCATATACTTTATGCATGCTACAGGCAGCAGTTGTTACTCAGTGAAATTTATTGTTGTGAGAATGTAATTGCCTTTATAAACGGTGTATTATATTATAAAAAATTATCTCTCGAAAAGTATGTTTTATAAGATTATTAATCCGATATCGCGTACTTGTATAATTACATTCGATATCGAGATGATGGGAATTCGAAAGAAACGTCGTTCAGAAAGAAATATTAGCTGGAGTCTATTAGGTTACTAATTAAATCTCTTTCTCCAATATATATTTTTTCTTTGCCTTGACACTGAAAAATCTCACTATTTCGCGAGCATCGACAATAAATTCTTGTCGTGAAATATGTCGAATGCTCGTGAAATATGTTCTTTTTTTACCACAACCGAATCCGAATGTCTGTTTTTTTTATTTAACAAACACAGACACGAGGGAAAAATCAAGAGAATGATATAATTAATTACGTTCGATTGCCTCTTCTTTTTGTTTTTTTTCTTTATTGTAAGACAAACGATCTGATGATGAGTAGAGTTTACTTAAGATTAACGAAGAAACAAGATTTTGCTTCTGTCTATAAGATCTAATTTGCTGAGCGCCTTAGCGTTTTTAGCGTTAAATGATCATTAACGCCTTGCGATTGAAGCAACTGCCATTTTTCTTTATATATATAATCGGCGTCTTTGGATTATGTTGTGAAAGAACATGCCCTAAGTTTTTTAAAGCATCCTATATATTATCACATTTTATGCTCGTCTTAAAGCCCCTCGTGTTCGCACCGTAATTCTCCTGCATGAGAGAAGCCTTGAAAAGTTTAATTTTCTAGCAGTGGATATACAAGAGCGCTATACTAAAGAAAAGAAAAAGAAATTAAAGGACTTCTCGAATTCTATAAAGTAGTTCCAGGAAATTAATATCGCATTTGATTTTGTGATAAGTAAGAAAATGTTTTTGCTTAGAAATTTGGTAGCAATTTATACAAGTAAATAATTAACACTCGAGAAAAATTAAGAATGGAATAATTAAAAAAAAAACTAATTAAAGAGAGGGAAGAGTCTATCACGCGCATTAATCCGACTAATGGAAAAAATTCAAAGTTAATCGATATTTTATTAATCTTAAAAGTGCATAAATCTGTAAAGACATCTTTGGGAGGCAAAAATTACTAATAAAAGAAATTTCGTCATAAAACGATGAATCACAATTTGATTCTCTTAAAGTAAAATGAGAAAGAAGAGGATAAAATTTGATAAATGCACTGAAGAAAATCTATGCAAAAGTATCTAAAAAGTGTTTATAATCTATTTCGTGTTTACTATGACGAACAACTTAAAAATATACGTATCCAATATTCCAATAAAATTATTATTATTAGAAAAACGTGAGCAGAATGTTCAAGCTTGAGAATATTATCGGGAGAAATAGTTTTACCTTCACGAATAAAAACGAAATGATTAAAATATAACTCAATGAAAGAAATTTAATGTTTAAAGTTCCACGGCGTCTAGCGATTGAACGAACACACATTTTAGTATCGATAGAATGGATCGGAAATAATATGAGTAAAAATCTTATAAAACAGCAGTTTAATGGCGTGTGAACGACACGTACATATACTGCGGTTTGTTAACATCAAAGTAGCGAAATACAATGTCAAATTCAATACGCGCTTTTGCACGATTTTGCCAGTTACATTCATCGTTTTATTCCCGTCCGGCCCATTGTTTGATATTACATTCAACATTTCCGAGAGGCCTTGTGACGGCATAAGTGACGTAAAGTGTACAGACTCGTATTCGGATTTTAGCGAGGGTTAATATTTAGATAAGCGTAGAGCAAGCGTAGCAGTTGCGGGATTAATCTGTCTTCGTTGGTCCAGCATTTAGGTAGAAATATTGTGTTAATTACCGTCGTCACTACCGACCCGATTTAGTTCTCTTGACGCATTAATATTTCCATCCTCGATATCCGGCACGTTAATTACATCAATTCCGTTTTGATTTCTTCTTTCGTTACACAGCATTTCGTTTATTAGTCATCGTCTAATTAATATTTGCGACGCGACTAATGAATGAACGATTGCTATTTATACTTTTCTTCAATCCCCTGATCAATTTCATGCATTATACTACGCTGTATAATTAAAGTTGTCAGTTTTTCTATCATTCTCAAATTACAGTATATTCTTACAATAAGAGAAAAAAAATAATGTATCAACATTATTTTTATTAAATGCTTTGTTTTCCGGATGAAACGAAATGAAATAAACAGTTAGTGCAATAGTGTCCGAAATAACATGCTTTAAGTGTATCCCTTACGCTCCGATGCTAATTCGGACAAACACTATAATCGAATTTGATCAAAACCGAATCTCTTTTTATTCCCCTCTGGTCCGGGCACAATCGGCGCCGGTCCGAGGAAAACTTCCCCGAATCGCATCAGAAACGCATCCAGGACGGTGTTCGCCGGACACGTTCCACCGCGCCAAAGTTTCCATCGCACGCTCGAACTCATCAGCGTCGAACCGAACTGTTTCGGTTGGAAGTTAGAAGCAACGGGGGCTTGTTCCTTGTTTTCGCCGACGCGAACGGAAAGACGAACACGGTTACCGATAGAAACTTATCCACCCGCTTTTTCCCTCGACGAGGTACTCGAGGGGACGAGAGGGCGAAAATTCGTTCGGAAATTAGTCCTCGCTCCTCGGTAAAATATAACTTTATTTATGCACGTTACTTCACAGAGAAGTTCACGGAATTTTCTGTTACTCTCGCGGCTAGAAGGGATGCGAATTTCGATGGGAATTTATGGTCTCATACTCCGAAGGATGAAATTAAATTAATTGACAAATAATGAATTTCCGATCGCTATATGAATAAATCAACTAAATCAAATCACTGCCACTTCGATCAAAGCTAGATATTGATGCTTTGCCGGCTATAATAACGCAGTTCTAGACTTGAATTAGAATTAAGGTCACAAATAAATTGATCATCAAATGTTAGCGATGTTAATGAACATCTTGAAAACTGCAAAGAACTTATTGCGAAAAATATTACCTCAGCCAGAATTTGAACCTGGAATCTTTCGCCTTGTTGGTTCCAATTTGACAAATTATTTGTTATTTACATATGCTTGCCTTACAATGCGTTGCTTTTTATTAGATGTTGGTCATTGCGATAAATATATGCCACCTCGGTGGTCGCGAATTGGAAAGACGCTCGTCCCGGCAAGGTCAATAATTTGACGATCAATTTATTTGTGATTTTAATTCTAATCCAAGTCTAAAACGTTATTATAGCCGGTTGTGTTCGGTGCGTAGTTTGAATATGTACTGGATTGTTTGAAATTTAAAATAGAAATATTATTGAACAACATCTAGCTTTGACCGTAGTGGCAGTGATTTGATTAAATTAATTGAATTTTAATTTTACGATTTAGAGACGTTGTATTAAGTTGAAAAAAATTATAAGTATCTTTGATTACGTAGATTAAGATTAGATTAATTTAAATTGAATTAAATTGAATTAAAACGTTCTTCAGTCTGACGAAACGAATGTCACGTTTTCATCATTATTTTGCTAGTAATATATATGATTGTTTCTTACTTTTAAGTGATTCGAGGCAAACTCGCCCCCAGGCAGAAACTTACGTGCTTACTCTTCAAACTGCAATTCGATTACTTAAATTACATTGCGAATTTATTTATCTTCCTGTATTCGCGAAAGGCAGGTTCGATATTGAATACGAACGTACGTGCTTTTTTTTACGAGCAGTAAGGACGAATTTATGTTGAAATTAGTCCTCGACTTGGCAAGAAGCGCAGCCTTCGGCGTAATTTCCGAAACGGCGACGCGACTGACATAATAAAGGGAGCGTCGCGTACAGCGTAGAAAAACGAGTTGAGTTTGCCTTGTTAAACACCACGCTTAATTGGATTCTCTAATTTTACATGGAATAAAATCGAGTCGACAAATGTTACGAAGTCGGCGCGCAAAGTAATGAGTTTGCGGCCGCAGCTCGCATTCGTTTCGCCGGGACGATATTTCACTTGGACAAGTATTAGTGTCTCTAGTTACTTTCAATTTATGAACAATTTAGAATATTCATGGATATTTCTTTCGATCGATTTGCCACAGATTATCTCACAAGCTAAATCAATCGTACTCGAAATCTAAATCAGAGTTTGTAAGCACAATGGAGGACTCGCGATTTCGGCGAGTAAACCGAAAGGAATAATTAAATAAAGCCAGATCCGCGACCCGGAAAGATAAACTCTCCTCCGACTCAGCAAATAGAACGCCGAGAGTTGCGCGCAACCCAAGATCAACGAAGGAAACCTCCTTGACGAAATTGCTTGCCGTGTGCGGCGGCGGTTCGCTCGCTGTTGCTTGACCGTCTTAAGATTTATCGTATAGAAAAATTCGCAAATATTTGTGTACGTTAAATTTCTTACTCGAGTCTAAAATGAAAATTATTAAGCAGATTCTTTTTAAAGATTAATATCGAGAAATGCTATTATTTACGCAACTTAAGATTTTCTATATTAAATGTCTTGCTAGAAATTGAAGATTTAATTAAGCAAGATGTTACAATTGTTAAACTAACTTTAATTATCCTAAATGAATTATCTCTTGTAGAAGTTATTTTTTACATGAGATTAATGTATCAATTATTAAATATTTAACCGATTGATGCCAAATATATACATTAACATGTGCATTATTAATGTGTTATAAATGCGTTATAACGTGAATAAAAAAGTTGTTAGAATAATATTTCTCGGAAAATTACATTTAAAAATGATGCGTTTAAATATCATAATCGGCGCATGATTTATTAATATCGGAAACATGATTGCAGTTTAAGAAGTACGTGATTATACTTAATAGTCAGTGATCGAATAGGACTCGTTCTCGCTATTGAATCGTGAAACTTCGATTGAAGCTTGTATTTATTGAAGAGCGCTATTTTGTATCAATGAATCTCGTAAAACGATCATGAATTTTTATGTTTATCGTTCTTGCTCTTCGAAAACTCGATTCCACTTGAACGATAACATGGGCTTTTACGAAAACGAACGAAAGTGTCAAAGCTTGCCCATTTTATTTAGTTTTTTTTTAGATCTACTGTCGTAGTTTTCGTGAAATTTAACAGTGACAATGAATTCCGTGTAATGTACGATTATAAGAGACACAGCTGAGAAGAAGACAAATAGAAGACAATAAGAATTAATCTACTATTATCATGCTGTTCAAAATCGTAACATAATAACAATTTTTTTTTGAGAATAATTCTCATTATATTGGAAACTTTTTATAACAAACTATAATTAGCGGGATGAGAGGAGTCGAAATTCCAAGCCTAAGACAGAACTGCTTTCAGATTTGCAATCTTAACATTTATTACGTGTGACAATCCTGAACACTACGGGTTAAAGTTCGCAGAAACGTTCGCCTCTCCATCTTGAAATACCACAAGGATCCTATTGCGACTCTTCTAGGGCGTTAACCCTGCCACTCTCGTCGTTCGAGTTTTAAACCACGTACGTTTATTAGCTTGACCCAAAAACTAGTGCAAGTGCATTAAATAACGCGATAATAGCTTTTTCCTTGCTTTTAATTTTAAACAAATAATAATTTTTGTTTGATTCCTGAAGTTAGATATTCAGTCTTGACTAGAAGATTAATAAAACGCTTTTAATAAATCCATTTTATACTAAAGTAGTCAACATTTACAAAATTAAAAAGTTTCATTACAATATTTTAAATAAGTTTTATTATTAATTATATTTTATTATATAAAATTATTATGAAAATCTTTAAATTTTTTAACACATAGATTTTGATTAATTTTATTTATATAATTTTTTTAAACCTTTTTATTGTTATAGAACGATTTTTATCACATAAAGAAATTAATTGTAATAGCTGGCAAGTATAGGTACTTACCACTTATCACTTAGATTTAATGCACAAACACTTATTCTTTTATTAATTTCACAAAACATTGTACTACTTTTACTTTTTTGCAATATATCTTACAAGCGATTTACGCGTTAATCTGGTGGCTTTAAAGCTGACTGCCTCATTGAAATCTCCAGGGACTTGAAAACGAGGAGAAACGGTTTACTAAATGATTCTTCCCATTTTCGTGACGATAAGAAAATCGCGGATCAGCGAACTCACTATGATATCAGTGTTATATATATGAACTAAAGCACTCGCCGCGTTAATTTCTCCATTCCCGATGGGTTAATCAACTCACGATTGAATGGACCATCGAGTGCATTATTGAAGGGAATGCATCGGTTAAGATTAAGGGTACCTAATCAATCGGGAATACACTGATCTTTCAGCTAATAACTCCCTTACTTATTTAGAGAAACTTACGAGCTAAATTTTGTGCCGAGAAACAATCTAAGAATTGAATTGCGATCTTTCTCCAGCGTTAACTCTTTATTTTTCACTTTATCGTTTTAATCGGCGCGTTAATTGATCGTGATTTTGATGACACTCTCCAACGCGAAAGCGAAAGTTATCCTACAGCATCGAGGAATACCTCGAGGATCACGTTGTCCGCACGAGTATTAATCCTTGATCTTCCACCTGGTCTTAAATCCCGACGCATTAATCGGCTGTCGTCTCATTCCCGAATGCCTCGTCCAGATTTCACGAAGATGCGAGGAATAGATCAAAGAAGAAGAAAAGTGGAAGTGGTATCGACACGGCCGGCGCTTGTCGCGATTTCGCCGCGAGTTTCTTTTTTGGCGGGAACGAGCGACGGGGATCACGAGGATAGAAGCGAATGTGAGAAAACTACCCTCTTTCTGCGAGCCGGCACGCACGTTCTCTCCCGTTCTCCCGGCTCGCGAGACGAGAGAGTACTGCGTGCTCCTCTGAAAGCAACCCCTGATTCGAAGCCACGACCCTCCCCCGCTACCCTTGCTCCTGAACTATCGCGTCTCCTCCCTCTCGCTTTCTGTCCTTTCTCTCTCAAGCTTCCTCTCGCTCTCGTCAGCTTCCCACTCCGTATCTGTTTCTCTCTTTCTCTCTTCCTCTTTCATTTCTCTCTTATCTCTCAGAATTCTATCTCAGATCTGTCTCATTGCTTATCTTGCTCCATCTTCGCACTCCATCTTTCTCCTTCTACATCCCTACGTTCTTCTTGCTCATGAAATCCCACCCCTGAGACGCTATCGTCCTCAACGTATATACATTCAATTTCGAGCTGTTTCTTGATGACAGCAAGAATTGGCCGATCGCCAATTTTGCGGACACGAATGTTGAGTTTTCTTAGTACCATCCACGTTTTATCATTTAATCGAGACTTTGCCCGTGTCTTCGCGAGTTCCTTTCTCATTTTAGAATGTGCGCGCATATTTTTCGAGATGTGTTGACATTGTTTTCTTCAGCACGAGCTTCTTTGCAAAATATATAATCGTGTCATTATAAACTTCATGATTGAACAATAACTTAACGAATATTGTAACGATAATAAATTATTTAAATTTTCTTTTGATTATTGAAATATATTATTTTAATATATTATTTTAAAATATTCTTTTAACATGTAATAATTAATCTATTAATTTTGTAACGAAATCAAGATCTAATCTCACGTTATAGTGCAACGTATAAAATCAACATCCCATTAATATCTCATTATTTTGACAGTGTAAAATTTACGACGGTCATAAACGAAATCAGGCAAAGGACAATGAGGAAGTGCATTGTATTTCAGTCGCTTTATTTAACTCGATGTATTATATGCAAATAAATGCGCGTTGTTTCGCGAATGCTTCGCATAACGACTTCGAAATTTTTGTATACGTATGATGTTTTACACGTTCTAACACTCGCATATGAACAATGCGCTTACATGTCGCTTCCGTGACGTCACTTGCAGTGCTTTACAAGCGGGTGCCAACGCATTTCATCCGATGACTAAATCCCATTCCAGTAATACGTCGCAACAATGCGACGTATAGCGAAATTCTCGGTAGAATAATTTTACATGTATATAAATCACAGTAACAAACGCATAAAATGTAAAAGCCGAAATTATATATATAATTATATACGACGATCAAGTCCAAAGTTAAAATAATTAGATTATTTTATTTAAAGAAATAATCAAATAAAAGTTAAAATTGTGTGACAGTTAAACAGTTTGTTTAACACAGGTGGCTAATACATTTTTATAATTATGTTTTTAGAAAGAAAGAGAAAGGGAGAGAGAGAAATTATGTTTAAAAATAAAAAAAACTCTGACAAATAGACTTGGCGGATATTTTCGTCCAAACAAATATAAATTTGTAAAATACATGATAGTATAATAATAAATTGAACTATTAAAATTCGTCGATGTGATTAACAAAAAATAAATATTAAACAAAATATTATTTGTCGCGCTAATTAAATTGATTACCTCAATATCTGTTTGAACACATATTTCGATTATTTGAAACATTAATTCTAATGATGCAAGTATTTTTTTTGACATTGCGATATATACTTCAGTATAAATCTTGACATAGTGTGCAGCTCATAAATTTATAAGATAGTATCGTACGCTGATTAAGAGACGGTATTGGAAAAAAATCAACAGTGCCGTATGAGCTAACGAAGTGTAAATTCATAAAGTTCGTTCCGAACAATTTGGATATGCAATTCACGCTTGATTTCACCGCGTTGCACCTTGTTGCATCGAAGTGTATATTGATAAATACGCGCTGTGTATGTACTGCATCATGATATCAACATCATTGTCAACTTTTTATATTAGACGAATATTTTCCTTCGTTTCTCCGATTTGTTCAACAAATCGGCATTTATTCTAATTAATGATTATTACGCAATAGGTTTTTTTTACGATTTTTTATACGATGAAGTTCATCTATGATAAAATTTCTTTTCCGATATACGAAATTAACTCTTTTTAACTTAAAATACTTTGTTTTCTTCATTGTTCGCGGAATAATCTTTTGTTCAAAGAATTATAATTTCTCTTTAAATTTTTAAGCATTGCGTATTTGTTTCTTGTAATCTATTTTCATTATTGTTTTCTTTTGTGTAAATACTTTGTGTAGATAAAAACTACTAGGAAAATGTTATTTTTAATTTTTAATATCTTGATATGTTTGTGTATACTATTGTGCGTAATTATGAAAATAGTGTGTTGAAAATTAATAATATGTTGAAAATTAACAGGATACGAGAAAAAAATTTTGTTTTAATCAATTTTTACTAAATTGATCAATTTCGCTAAAGAGACATTGTTAAATTTGATATACAATTTATAGCAAATGACAGAATAATTGATAGGAAATGTACAATTCTCCGAACGCGCCATATAACGCAGAGAGTATCACGATGGTAATGTAATTAGAGATTGTAAGCAACTGCGAGAAGCGATTAATCATGGAGCTGCCGGCAATTTAGTGTACATACATTGGCCTGCGCTCGATTCTGCTGCATCGAACCGCATACATGTTGCACAGATGCGCTTCGGCAGTTAAGTAGAGTGCACTCGTGCTATGCACCGATCTGCACATTACTGAAGTATATATCGCAGTGTTCTTCAACCAACATTCGCGGTAATTTTTTTTTACAATTTTAGTCGTGCACTTAACAAATAAGCAAACCTACAAAAGGAATTGAATGAAAACCAAAATAAGATTATTCGATGTGCATTTTTGCGTATTTCGCCTTAAAAATAAAATTTATATTTCTGAAAGTATTATTTTTATAAAAGGAAATTTTTATGTCTTTTTAAACCAATTAATATTAAAAATGTACAAAATATATGCACATCTATCTATTGTCAATCAGAAAATTGTTTGATATTACAAAATATAATACATTATTAAAAAAAGTTTGATAAACTGATTCGATGTGATAGACAACTTGAATGAAAAAAGTGTGGGCATAGGTTTTCATTAACGCTGAAGTGCTTGGAGATCCACGCGGGAACCTCCTAGCTCTCCATTTCATCACTCGTCATGTCGCATTGGCCTCGACTACCGATCTAAATGCTCGATTGATTGATCGATGGGATCGCTGATGTTGGAAGTAGGTCAGCCGTTAGGGTAGTTCGCTGAAGCGAAAAATATAATTTGCCGAAAAGACATATGTAAAAAGACATACATGATCCTCCATAATTAATTCAATATGAAGGGAAAATTATTCTCTTTTTTTTTTACTGATCGAATAACAATCAAATCAAATTAAAACGAAGTTGTAGCAACGAAGTTGTAGAAAATGCAACTATTTGAAAAAATCGCGCAATTAGTTCACGCTATTCAGTCGACATAAAGTGCACGATTTATATCAACAAAATAATTTATTGGTCAGTAATATAATAATAAGAATTTAAAATTAATTTTAACATGGTTATCGTCTCGATGTTTCTCTACTTCGTATCAGATTTACGTATTCCTTTTGTCCGAGCGTATCTATTGTATTTGTATACGCATTGAGTTCCAAGCACGTATTCAAAATACTAATTTAGTTAGGGAGTGATTAATTTATCGTCGATTAAAAACAAATGCAAAATCTGAATTGACACGATGTGACAAAAATATCACAGTGGAAAACTGATTGCGATCGCCTGCAGTTGTCACGTCCTGTCTCGTTCTGTCATAGAGATGCATCGTATGCACTCGACTCGGTTTCGCGATCGTGCAAATTTCGAGAGCGTGCGTTTATTTAATTGAGTAAAAATCAGGACCGAAGGCATACGCGTCTCTCGTTCAAACAAGCAAACGGATATTCCCTGAAATCGCGCGGCGTCAGCCGCGATTCTGCACGAGAGAAACTGGCTGATGCTCCATACCTTTTCCTTATTGAAAAATTCCATGCATCTTAAGCAGATCTGAGTGACGTTGCGCTTTGATTTGCGACTTTACGATTCGCGACGTTTTGCCGAGACGTATTACAGTATCGCAATAAACTTTTATCCCCTTTGGAATTTTTGCGCGATCATCCTTTTTGCTATTTGAAAACCACGCGCGAGCGAGTATTTTTAGTCTCATCGTGCATTTATCATAACGAAGAAAGAATAGTAAAACGATATATCAATTACACTCACTCTTTAGATATCACTAATTCTTATAAACAATTTTTTACATAAAGAATCAAACTTAGCGTTAAATATAAATATAAATGTTTTCCTCATTTCGTTTCCATTGAAAATATATTATTCGAATTGGATTCGAATTGAAACGAAAAATAAAATACGGCATCGTATATCCATATATCTTATCACAAAATGTCATTCGTATTTTACGCAATGGATGCAAATTATCATTGTTTAGATCTTTGATATTGGAAAAAGCATCGTGTGCGCGTTCAGATATGACTGTATTTATATCCTTCGTCCGTTCTCCGATCTCGGCTACTGGATAGAGTTTTTGGCACTGGTGACTCATACTGGTCCTATGACGACATTAGATTCATTGTTTTCCAATAGTACGGGAATAGACCACCTGGGGCATTACGTCGATCGAATCATCGATGATGAATGATTTTTGCAGCTGTCGACCTATAAGTTTCTCTATTACATAAGGGTGTACACTTTTCCAGATAAAGAAAAAAATTCTCAATGCAGATATGAGAAGAGATCAAAATCTAATATAAAAATTTGATAAATATATATAATGTATATAATTTGAAGCTATTTTAAATTATTTTTAAATATATAAATATACATAATTTGAAACTATTTTTAAACTTATATTTTAATTGTAGCTTTCATCGAAATTAATCACTATAAAAATCATTTATGATTCTTATAATTATAGAAGGAGAAATTTAAGAGAAAATTTAGAAAATTGTACTTTTCTATAGTACAAATGTGTGTTATTATCTTATAACGACAGTTTTGAGACTCGGACGGTTAGTGACGTTGTCTCTGCGTAATCATCTAAATCCGCTCGTCGCGAAAATGCGCTTCCGTTTCGCATCTCGAAGAGAATGGCTCGTTGGAAACACCATTGGCCAAACGATAATAATCTTGGAAAGTCGATGAACACGTCGCTGTGGAAGCACCGACTCTTATCCCCTTTGTAGATCACACTTTATCCAATCTCTCAATACTCGTAATACTCAACTGTTATCATAGAAACTAGAAGTATCTTGATATTGAGACTCACATACTTTTCGTGTTATGTTACACAGCAAAAGGCGAGACTAAACTGGAACATCGAAAATCTTTTACAAAAATGTTGAAGTTATTTTTTTGATTTTCTAATAAGAATTGAATTTTGTTTAAGGGAATTTTTTTCAATTTTCCAAAATGAAAACAGAATTTAAAAAAAACTCGTTTAAAAATCTTACCGAATTTATATTTTATTTCAGAACATTAAAATTATTTTAAAAATATGTACAGAGAACTTTTGTAAAGACTACCGTAAAAATTTCGCATTTAAAGACAGTTAATATTTAATTTAATATTATATATTTTCGATTCGATATTATATAATGTATTTTATCAGCTTATTCAATAACATATGTAACGGAGTTCTCGAAGGGAGTCCATTGTTCTCGCAAGATCATTACAGTTTTCGTGGCGACAGGAACGACATTGTCTTCGCCGCGAGCGATCGACAATTTCATTATGTATAAAGTCGTCTTTCTGCAACACTTTCTACCGACCAAATAGAGTTCCGGAAAATGTGCCGCGAGGCTAAAGAGACCAGTAAGAAGCATAAGAATCCCAGCAGGATCCTGATGGTAAAAGATGGTGTGACTTCTCCGGAGAGATCACGATTCTTTATTCTCAGTCTTGTGAAAAATCACTCGAGGCATTCGGTTTTTGTTAATAATATTGAGACATTATGTATAATAAAAAATACGCAATATGCGATAAAGAATATAATTATGTCCATAAATTAATGATATTTTAAAGAAAATAAGATGTAAAGCTTAATTTAAAGTGAAAATTTTTGTGTCATTGTTATTAATATTGTTATTATCGCAGCAAATATCAAGAAATAATAGTTATTACAAATGCTACGCAGTGAGCTGAAAATTTATTTGACTGAAACGACTAGATAACATCTGTTATCATGATTTATCTCGATATCAAAACATCGTATAAATTATTTAACGATGCAGCTATCGATTGAAACTAATGTATAAATTGTTTGTGCGAACTCTCACTGCAATTAATCAATTCTTAGATATTTCTCGGGAAAAATAAGCGGTCACTTCGCGAAAAGGAATTTAACGAAAAGGAATTAATGGATCGCGTTATTTATACGTGGTGCATTTAATCTACCAAGCCAAGTGAGACGGAAACGCTCCCTTGAAAACACTTTTCTCTCGAATGTTGCGCACTTAATTCTAAAACGGCTCCCGCGGGATTGCCCGTGCCTTTTCCGACCCTGGAAAGACAAACTTCCTATCTGCGAGCTGTAAGCAACGAATTTTCTTCGTAATCCTATAGAGCACTTCGTTCTTCTTTTGCATTACCGGTCATTTCTAATTAATTTTGCCTGTTCGCCTTCGTGATTTTGAGGACTTTAAATATACAACAATAGAGGTATTGTACGTACAGTGCGCTTCAAGCTCGCTCGCGGTGCATCGAACTGTTCAAGCGTTTCGGTACGCACAAACATGCTGGGACAGCTTATAATAGCATTATATACGCGGTATCTCGATACATTTGATGAACACTGACAGCAGCAGCTCACATATACCGGCATAGCGGTGTGTATAATTCGAAACTCGTCGGATGCAGTACCGAACATAATCTGACTTTACAGGACGTTGCACTTAATCATCTGTCTTCTTACTGTCTTCTTATCGCAAACGCGATGATCAGTGAAATTGGAATGCCATTAAATTTCACAGATATACGTCTACAAAGAGGATAAGAGTCGTTTCCACGGCGACGTGTTCATCAACTTTCCAAGATTGTTATCGTTTGGCCAATGATTTTTCCAACGAGTTCTTCGAGTGTTCGAGATGCGAAACGAAGGCGCATTTTCGCGACGAGCGGATTTATGATTAATAATTTTATATGCAGGATGTAATGCTTGACTGCATTTTCGCATTTGGCGATTAAATAAATATTAATAAATGGCTATCTTTTGGAAAAAAACTTTTTATCTGTCGCCTTGGACCCGTTTCGGTGTTTCATTGAAAATATTTCTCACAGTTATTACAAGGTTTATTTAATTATTAGGAAAAAAATATATAAATTTTTCTTTTTTATTATACAAGAATTATTATATAATACAAGAAATAAATACTGATTTATTATAATTAAGTTTTGTTTTTCCTTTGCTGAGAAACATATATAAATATATCTCATGAAACTGATCTAATAAATCCCGGTATCATTAAGATGTAAACCTTACCAAAACTGATATTGGAAGGCTAATTTAAATCGACGTGAAATCTTAATTTTAAATTAAGTCTGTCGTATCGATTTCTGCTTTCGTGAAGAAATCCCCATCTGCTATGTACGATCTATAAGCTTAGACTCCCCGAAACCGAGAAGGATTTTATTCGCTTCCGGAAACACAGGTGTATTCGCGCAACCATCAGTTGTCAGCTGGTGAATTTATGCAAAGAGTTAAAACCTTTTTTTTTTTTTTCGACGAACAACGATCCAGTTTTCCTCTTTCCTTTGTTACTTGATCTACCTTGATTAATACGTGATTTCAACGCGGCCTTTTCCCCTTCGCCGATTTTACCCCTTTTTTCTCGCTCTCCGTTCTTTTCTCATCAATCCAGATCCGGCGAATTCATCGATCAGTTCCAAAGCAGGGAAATCGCTTTGTGCTCGCCGGGAGAATGAACTACTCGCGGGAAATTCGCGCCAGGCGAAGACGGGTCAGCAAGTAACGAGTTGACGGGTCGCTCGTTTCTGCTCTCATTTGTCACTGTCGTTATTTGCTCACTTATTTTCGCTCCACCGCGTCACCGTCTTTCGCGACAGTGATATTTATAATTATAATAATGAGACCAATTATTAATTATCTTTCAATTCATCCGATATCTCATTATATTTCATTTCGAAATGCTTCTCGCTATATCGCAAATTTTATCATATACTCGGATAATACATCAATACATAAATTTATGTTATTTTTTTTTACTTGCATTGTCAATTTTAAACGTGTAATTTAAATTAAAATATTTTTGCTCTTTCTTAAAATATATTGAATTGTATTATATTGCTGTGAATTATTTTATTATATTTGTCATCTTTATTTATAATTAGTATTTGCTAGCTGATTATTTTACCTTTGTAGAGGTTACATTTATTTTAGAATATGAGATTCATCGATTTGTAGCTCGAATATTTTATTTTTATTTTAGAGGGGAGAGAGAAAGGCATTATACATATTAATTATTTTAGATAAAGAGTCAAGAGACAACAACGATTGGCATTTCAAAATGAACATTTATTATCCCGTTTGCATCACGATTTATTTCTCACATCCGACAGATCCTGTGTTATGAATTCAGGGATCACTTTCATGATACAGCGACTATAATTTATTCATCTAACTCTTTAATGCGATTCCTTAATAGGACATCACGGATTAACTACCGACGTCATTGGAGATTTATCGGTCGCACGCATTTTGTCTCGACACTTAACAATCGCCCAAATGGAATTACATTTTGAATTGCGAAAATGTGGATGGTAAGACGTGAACAGTGAACGCGGAGACAAACGACGACCATTACGTATCTCGGGATTAACCAACTCGGAAGTTGCCACGGCGGATAAAATGCGCGGACATGACCGATCATAGCACTATTTTTATCCTGTAATTATAAAAAATTATACACATAAAATGTACGTCTTAGCGTATCTTAATTTTATATTTAATTTATTTTAATCACTAACAAAACTTCTCAGGTTTATTTTAATTTTAATTTTTGATTTTTATTTTAAAGATTGAATCTTAAATTTCGAATTTGGAATTTTGTGTTTAAAATATTTGATTTTGATTTTAATTGGTTTTAGATTTGATATAATAAAGTTTGATTCAATTAATTGATTTCTTTTGAATACGGAATTATAAATTAGAGCAATCTTTTACAATGATAGTTTAAGTTATGTGATGTTGGATAAAAGTTTTTGTATATTGAATGTATAGAGATAATCTTTATGTAGTGATGTAATAATGTAAGAAATAGTAAGAGAAACTGAAATATGATTGTAATCGGAAACCATCCTAAGTCAGTGAAACAAAGATTATGAATAAATAACTAAATAAATAAATAATAATAAACAAAAGTCCTCAGTAAGTTTCAAGTCGATGCAAACTGAAAATCTTTAATAAATAAAAAATCACATTAAGTACGCTTAAATATTTTTATAATTTATTCTTTCTTGAAATCTTTCCTAAAAAAATATTCTAAATTCATTAGAGAGAAAATCCATAAAAATTTTGAGTTTAGACTATTTCTTGTTCTCATCTCTCTTGTTCACATCTCATCCATGTGCTTTCGAGATTAATAATAACGTGCTGAAGTATAATGTGCACTTTCGAGATTTATTGAACGAACTCAACTTTACTCGTAGCAACGGCAATGGTGATTCGATAGTGATGACTCTTGTAAAAGAAGATAATCTTGTTGACGACTATTCTGCGGGAGATAATGTTTTGTGCGATATTATTAAATTACGTCTCAGTAATCCTTGTTAGTACCTTGTAAAATAACCGACTCTGAGTTTACTAAACGCAATTTCTTAAGCTCATGCCTATTTTTCTCGAAAGAGAATTGTCTGTTCTGAAACGCGCTTGCCTGTTCAGGGACAGTTGTTGCCTCTGCCGAGATATCAGATATTTATTCCGTATGTTTATGCAACGAGCTTGTTGAAATTTTCGAGAGTCGTAAAGGACCGCGCATATGCACCGCTATGAAATGTACTGCAGTGGTCGCATAAAACACGCATAACATGTGTGACATGTGCGATATATGATGTACTCTCATTTAAAATTACTTCAAAATTTCGAAGATGTCAACCTGTGCTCTAACTGCATGTTTATTACTGAATAATGTGACTGTCTAATTTCTATTTCACATTGAAGTTAGAGACGCAAAACAAATAATGCTTAGTTTCGAAAGTAAATTTAATATTAACTTTAGAATACACACCATCATGTATGAAATCTAATAAAATCCAGCTTTTAGGGGAAATATGATAAAATATTTATTATATTCTTTTTTTTTTTAGAAAAGAATTTTTATTCGTATAAACATTTGTGATTCAAAAATTTTTTCTTTCAAATACAAATTTATTCTGAATTTTA
Source organism: Cephalotes varians (assembly GCA_037157785.1). Taxonomy (NCBI): domain Eukaryota; kingdom Metazoa; phylum Arthropoda; class Insecta; order Hymenoptera; family Formicidae; genus Cephalotes; species Cephalotes varians. Next base: position 1,102,571 of record JANQDE010000011.1, on the reverse strand, counting down.
ATTTAAAGGTTTTCGTTAATGAGTATTAATAACGAATATATTAAAAATGTTGTGTTAATAACATAAATCTCAAATAATAAATCTCAATACGTATATAGAAAAATTATTCAAGAAAAGTGAAATTTAAAATAAAATATTGTTCTTTGAAACTTTTTGTGCTTAACTCCGTAAATAATCCTACTTAATTAATTTAAGAGATATTGTTTTCATACTTAAAAATAATAAATAACATTCTTTTTTATTTATACTTTTGTATTTAATTTCTTGTAATTAGGAGAGAGATTTGGGAGCATCTGCAAACGCGTATAATATTCAAAGAACATTAATCTTGAACACCTTTCTGTCTTATCACTGTCATAAACACGCGGTTCACCTAAATCTCGTTGGATCTCGTCCAATAATATTCCGAAATTTCGAGTGCGCGTAGATATTTTCGCACATCGGACGTATCTTCTAAGATTTCTGCACATACAGCATCGATCAATAAATCATTTTGGGCGCTTTGCATATTCTCCAAAAAATCAACATTCATCACTGTATTGCTAGTTAGAAACATTTTTGGGTCGGTGCCACCGTTGAGGCAGTTTATCATTCTGATGTGTCATTAAGTTAGAATTAATCGCAATTAGGCGCTGTAATACAAATAATACCATGTACCCAAAAATGAAAAGAGAAAAGTTAATTCCATGTTTGCATTATGTTTGAAATTACGATGAAATTACGAAGCTACAAATATAATTATAAATTATGAATTCCAGGACATTAATCGTATCTCAAATGAATACTAATGTAAAACTAACATATATGTTTTTACGTATCTAATGTAATTTGGTTGCAATTTATATAACATTTTAATTAATTTAAAATATTAGTAACTATTTTTAACTTAATCTATCTTATTTAATATATTATGCTGCATTTGACTCATTCAAGTATTTTAGAATTAACAGGTTTTAATATTATTGTATCTTTTAATAATCATTGTAACACATACATATACACAAATTTCTTTTATCTCTCATTTTCTAAATTTTCCTGGTAAGTTTGCAACAACGTGTCTGACATTGAAACTAGACCCGCTCGTGTTAATCAGAAGAAATGCTATCAGCATGATATTGCAGAGTCAGTCAAAATTCGAACCGACAAGTCAATTGAGAAAGAGCTTTTCTTTTGCTCACGAGTCGCGATTTTAGAAGCGACATGCAGCCGAGACGTGTTTGCCCACATCTTCCTGAAAAGGACACCTCCATGCGTTCTAGAAGCGGGGAAAGCTCCCATCTCTTGCCAGTGGCTACTCCCGTCATCTAGTACGACAAGCCTCTTAATGGGATCCTGCCAGGACCTGAATACGCAAGGGAACAAACTTGATTCTCCTTTGAAATAGAACATGGAGAGAATTTACACGAGTCGAGATTTAATTGTAAAATTAAACCACTAATTTTCTATATTTACATACATATTTTTATCGCAAAATTATATATATATGATTTTATTAGGTGTTAAAAACACCGTGGTATAAACATCTATACTATTCTTAGTGTAAAAATAAATCGAAAATAATGGAAGAAGGTTTTTGTATATAGAAGAAAGTTTTTTCTTGAAAATTAATCAACTTCATTAATCTGTGTAATTTATTTTTATATGAGATATTATCTATTTTTATCTCAAATCTTTTCTATTTTAACATTGAAATCTTAATAGTTTTTTATAAATACATAGCTCAAGTTAAAATTAAAACATTAAAATTTACGTAAGTTAAAACTTTTAATTAATAATTAATTTAATTTTAATTAATAGTATTTAAAAATTTACGAAAAACGAACGTTGCAATAATAAACTCGTACTTTTTTACAAGTCGCGATCTCACAATCGTAAAAATAGTCCCGGAAACATCAATATCACTGATGGATTAACGAACGAGTCGGATTCGAAGATTCGATATTTGCCACTTCGTTTCGTCATCATAGTCGTCCTATTCTTGGAAGAAAAATCACGGTAGAAAAACGAGCGGCGTGGAAGCGAATCGATATAGGGAGAAGAGATACAGCCCGAATGAAAGTGGAGAAACTTTTAATCGGGTTACGTGAAATTTGCGACGATGAAATTTTCATCTCTGTCACTGTTGGAGTTTGCATCGTAAAGCGCGCTTTAACCACTAAAGATCTTGACACGAGTGTTTTATTTGCACATCGCAAATTCACGATTGCTCAAGACGATACTCGAGAGCAATTTTATTTTTTTACGGATATTCCAGAGTAAGAATTCAGAGCGTTAAAACATACTTGATTCCGTTTCACAAGACTCGAGTTGCTGCTCGGAGCAACGCGGAAGCTAATCAAGTTAAGCAAACGTGAAATAAACTTCTAACGACATTTTTCATTTCTAAAGCGAAACGTGGAACATTCTCACGACTCACGATATATGCCAGAAAATTTTTCATTAAAATTAAGCGAATTGTAGTGAATTCTTTATGTGCTGTATCTTTTTTATAATACTTTAAATATAATAAAAATTTTTAAGATATCCACAGTTTCTTTGTATTCTGTGTTTTCATTAAAATATATATTACGTAATTAAAAAAGGAAATTAAGGCATATGTCTATTTTTCTTTCAATGGCATTATAATTTCTTTCGATTTGCGGCACAATTATATTTTCTCTACGTTTGCTTGAACATGCGAAGCCACCCAGATTCAATTATATTTTCCGGACAATGACGCCTAATGCATTGGAATAAAGCAGTGGAGGTGAATACAAACTTATGAGATTTCTCATGCGCGATTGTAAAGGAACCAAAGGAAGGGAATTGTAAAAATCAGTAGACTAAAAACTATTCGAATTTCATTGAAATTCTCTTAAAGCATTATTATATTATTATCGTTTAGACAGAAAAGGTAGAAAAAGTACAAGCGAAGTCATAAATTAAAATTATGTTATCTGTTTTCTTTTATATATAATTCTACAGCAACTTTTAATAGTTTGCAATATCTCACAAAAAATAAACAAAAAAAAATTCGCGTGTATAATAACGTTTTTTTTTTTTTTTTTAATTTTATGTTACCCGCAAGAAAGTTACTAAAAGAAAGTGTCGCTCTTACAAAAGTTCCTCCAGAAAGCACCTGCAAACTTCTCCTTGAATATATACATTTGACAAATTTATTTCCTTTGCTACGTAAAATTTGAAGTTTAATCCAACTTCTCGGCGCAAGATAATAGCAACTATTAATTCGATTATAGCGCGGAATATACAGAATACGAAGGAATTGTGGATTCCAACTTGCAAGTTTCCAAGATGTAATCTACATCTTTAATATTCATCGGTTAATCTCCGAAATGCACAATAACGCGAATCATACATAATATACATAATCTTGCTGAGCGTTAATGGATTATCATATGTAAACAACAAGCGAAATTCAGATTAAATATTGAGATTAAATTTTGTTTTAATAAATAAATTTATATAAACAACTCTGAAAGGATATTACAAAGTTATAGTAATTTTCAACAAAAGTTACAGCGATATTAAGAAGTTTTATTTCAAAATATTACATGTAAAAATATCTTTGTGACTCATGGCAAAAAAAGTTAAGATTACTTTTTCTTCTTCGCTACAACAAATATATGATTAAAATTAAAGTTTATAAACTGATTCAAATGAAAAAGATATTAGTGATGAAAAAAAGCTACTATTTATTAGAAGGATCGTTTTGTTTCCTACTTTCGGACGAAGATTTTATCTGTATGGAGGATTCTTATTCTACATTTAATGAACTTCCGTATTTTAAGTTTAACGTGGCAAATGTGCTTGTATGGAGATTCTCTTTTGTTTTTCAGTCGTAATTTCGTTTCTTTTTAACAATAAATTTCAGCGATCTGAATTGCTGCAATTCTTAATATATCTTAAATGACGTATGACTCTTCTAATGAGATAAGTTTTCGAGAGAATTTCAAAGATCGCGCCGGCAGCTTCTCTGATATCTGCGAAATAAATGAGAGAGATGTTTCCTAAAATATCTACTTAAAGCTGCGATTGCTAATTAAGTTCCCGTATGAAATTATGAATAAAATAAACAAATACAAATATCATAGAAGGCTAAATGTCGGTCTTGCAGTATACACTGCGGCGGATTTTAGTGTCTAATTATAATTGTTTATTTCAAAGTCGATCCTAATCTCAAATATAGTGTGTTTATGAATAAAATAGTTATACTTTTGCAAAGACATTTCATGGAATTCCAATACTAATCTTACGATTAATATTATAAATATCATTATTATTTGTTTTAATAAAGCGAATTCGTTAGACGTCAAAATACGCGTATTGTTCTAAAAAAACATATATTATTTGTACGCAACTATCTTAATTATGTTGTAGAACTGCCGCCGTTTATATCAAATTGGAATTGATCATTAAAGTCGCCTCAAGAAACTTGAGAACGTTGAAGGGGAATCGTCTTCACAGATATCAAAGTTGCAGAGGCACTTTACGATTCTTCGAGTGAAATTTCGTTGTATTGCATTACATTTGATTTATCTTTATGGTCGCGAGGGAGACGAGCACGCTGTAGTTACCGAAACTTTCGTTCCGTACCCGCAAAGTATGCGATAGCCATATTTTACGCGGTAAAACCGTGAACTATCGGAACACTTGGAAATTTAAAATCTATTTATGCATAGTGCGACACTATGTCGCCCTCGGCAATTTCCTTTCCCTTTTTCTCCCTCTATTATGCAAACGCGATTAAAACTTTCACGCAATTTAGAAAAACTGTAACAAAATTACAGTGTCATCAAGGGAGAAGCTAATATATAAAAACTCATGCAAAATTTATATCTTAAAGCAGAGAGAAAAGAAAGAATTGTTATAATGATAGAAAATATTTTTTATGAATTGATAATATACGAGAATTTCGTAATAAAATAAATTATATATATATATATATATATAAAATATATGATACTTGTACAAGTACAAATATAACTTCAGAAATATGGATTAAATCAATATCGACAATCGGAATAACATTTTGATAAATTAAAAAGTTGATTTTTGACAAAAAATGTCATTATAATATTAGCTTGAGATGACGGATTGATTGACAATAATCATTTTGCATATTTTATAATTCCCTTTTTTTGTATTACGGGTCCAGCTATATTTACATATTCGTAGGAAATATCTCTTCCCTTCATAAAAGTTTAAGAAGATATCACTCTGATTTTAAGGACATATCTAAAAAACGCGTAATAGTCAACACATAAATCCTTTGCCATATATCGGCGATGGTATACGGCATCATAAAAAATATTATTTGCACAATAAGTTCGCCGTGATGCCGATTTATTGACATGGCCGTGATGATGATTTATTGATAGTGCAGCAATTAACTTTTGATATAATTGTCATCGAATCAATATTAAGATCACTAGTGGTAACTAATTAAAAATATGTTAAATAATATTTGGCGATATCTATTACGATAAATTTTATCATGACAAAATCGATTTCTTGTTCAAAGAACTTGTTTAAAATTAAAAACGAGATATAATTTTATGTGTAAAATCAACATTCTTCGCGCAGTCGTTAATTATATCTCGCAGAAAAACAAGCTCGAGATGATAAGCTGAAAAGTCAGGATTCTTTCTTGTATGATCCTTTTAGTAGCATCGTTCTCACGGATGCTATGTTCTCCTGGTGCCAGTCAATGGCCAAAAAGTATACATCTTTGAACGGGAATTTGTGTTAACGATTCGCGGTCCACTTCCCGTGAGCTCGTTAAATTCTCTTTCACACTCTTCACTCATCGCCTTATAATTTCACCTTCGCTTTCGAAAATGATTTTTCAAAGCCGTAAGTAAAGAAAAGCATACATGAAGTCATTAAAGCGACCTCGAAGAATGTGCTCTTAATTCTAGCGCAGAATTGCTTTTATGAAAGAGAAAAAGAGAAAGAGAGAGAAAGATGGATTTTATTATTTATTATGTCTATTTTTATAAAAATTGTGCGAATTATAATAGTTGATATAGAAATCTATGTGAATTTTGTTAAGGTGTTCTTGGAATTTTTTCCGATTTAAATTGTCAAGATTTAAAGTTTCTTAATGTTAATTTAAATTGTTACGTCCTAAATTTCCTGAAACTTATCGATTTTTTTATCTTTTCCAATCTATATCACTTTATGTTCTTTTGTTTTTTAAACTCGAGAATATTTTGGTCTTTAATATACTTATATTTGATCATAATTATACTTGACTTTATGAATACTCTCTTCTTTGAAATCAGAATACTTTTCAAGATCTAATCTATTCAATCTTCAAAATCTATTCAAGATTTACTATCATTTCTTTTAATCCAGTTTATAATCGTCCGTAGTTTTCTATGTTGAATTATGTATTTTCGATATAAAAGCTCTTGCTTTGGGTAGAATGGTTTCAGAGATTTATGTAGCAGTAGCATTCATACCGCGAACAGCAATTTCCGTGATGCTTGAAGATAATGTCCTTGTTCTATACGCCACGTTTTATACGCGAGAACAAAATTATTTTCTACGTGTAAAAAAAGTTATAGTAACAACTCGACAATGGCGTCCGATAAATTGACTGGAAGTTATTTTTCTGCCTTGGCATTATTCGATTACCACAAGTTCTTTGTCAAAAATCTAAATATTATATGTTCTTTATTTGCCATATGATTTTATGACGCACGAAAATTGTTTACCATCTGATATTAACTCGTAATTTAGCTCTTATAGAAGTTTTTTCATACACATAGAGAAATTAATTGATTAATGTAATATTAAAAGAACGTATTTCATAAAGCTAAATTTTCAGAGAATGAAAAAAATTGTTATTAATTAAAAATAAGAAATTGTTTTTTATGATATTTAAACTATATTAATTTACAGATGTTATTAAATGTTGATGTTACTAAAATATTTTTATTAAATACTATAATGTGCTTTATTACTTATTATTATTTTTTTATATTTTTATTATTTAGATTTTTTAAATATTATTTTACTAAATATTATTATATTATCAAAATTTTAAATTTATCCAAAAGATAGAATTTAATCCAAAACTTGTAGAATTATATTTATTCGTTAATGAACGATTTGAATTGTTTGTTCTAAATCAATTGAAATCAGATCTACCAGATTCAATGTGTAAAGATACAGTAAAATTGGATCATATCATATGTCCTATATGTACATACATATTTTTAAAATACGTGACGTGTAAGTGAAAATTCCATGCTTCGAATATATTTTTCTTTTCTTCAAAAGTAGAATCTTCTTCCGCTCGTGATGGCTGAGGAATCGGTTCGTTAAATCACGTCTCGTTCGTTTTGCTTCTGCACCCGAATCCGGCAAATCGATGTTTCCTATTTCTCCTCTGAACCGAATAACCCAATTGGGAAGATTATCGATAGTTAATCAATGGCTCCGTGAAAGATCAAGAATCAAATATTTTTCTGCTGATTAATGAGTCTATCTGTAAACGAAGTAACTGAATTTTCTGAAACGAATTCGTTTTTACCAATCCGCGAAGTCATTGATACATTTGTAAAAACATCGCATTGACTTTCTACAAAGTAAGAGAAATTGCCTGTTTAAATGTCTCATTAACAATCATATTGTACTGTCTTTTTTATTTATTCGTTATTTAATTTTTGATGAATTTTTGATTGGTCTTTGGGATATTTCATTATTTCCTCAATTTTTCAGATTAATATTTTAATAATTAATATTTCAGTAATGTCATCTTTATATCACAATAATGAGATAAATTTTCGTGAATTAAGAAGTATTACCGTAGATATTATTTCGTTTTACAATAATTTTTTAGATGTCATGTGAGTAATCAATCTGTTAATGATTCTTTATATCAAATGTATATCATTCAAAATAACAAAGGAGGAAAAGAATGACTATTTTAATTTATAAATAATTGTGTAAAGTGTAAGTATATAATTACAGATAAGATATAATAAGTTTAAGTGCTACTTAAAGTTATTTATAAATATATATGAAAAAAATCTTTTCAATTAGACGCCAAATCAAACAGTGCGATTACCATTACTTCTCTCTATTATTTCTTAAATCTTTTTTCGTAACTATCTTCACATGCGTTTGCCGCATCGCAGCTGCTCTTGCAAGTGCAATATCTCGCGCAATAAAGAAATCGTTAGGTCGAGATAAAAAATTCCGTCTGACTGCGTGAGAGCTGGTCTCTAATCCAGATGGTTTTCGCTCCAATCGCGGAATTTACATTCTTCTGTCACCTTCTCGAGCTTCTCTTCGGACGCACGGTTCATTCCTCGTTGGATTTTACGTGTCTCGAATACGCGAATCCCTCCGAGAAAACTGTCGCGGAGTAGCAATCTTTCTAAAAAACCGCGCGTGCGTGCGCTTCCTTTTTAACGTGAACGAGGTAAGAGATTGACACAAGGTACAAAACTGGAAAATGTCCGATTTTGAGATGGCCTTTCGATATATAGAAGCTCGAAATAAGACAGATATTTTTTTCTATATCTGCCAGCGTGCAGATTTAGAAATAGTCCTTCGAAGATAAAAGTATCAATAAATGACCGTTTACTTATATATCAGTGATATTTCTGTCTTTCTCTAAATTATAAATACATTTTTTCATGGCTGAGAATTTAATACAAATATATTATGCAATTATACTAAAATTGCAGCAATTAATTAATTGAAATTAATTGGCCTAATTATTGATATTATTTTTCAACGTTCATGCCTTTTATTATTAATTTTAGATAATATATGCTTCGATGCAAAAAGCCAAGAACTTTAAAATTTAAGCGACACTTCTAGGAAAAATTGATCTGTCTCTTTATACGTGATTGAAAGACGTTGAAAATAGAAAATATGTTAGAAATATTTTTCTAAAAGTACCGAAGAAAAATAATATTGCGGAAGTGACTTTAATCGTCATGATTTTCCGCTACGTTCAATTTTCCGTCTGTTAGTTACCACCTATTTTTCAGTACACGTACATTGGAGCTTTCGTCGCAAACGTGGTAAGGAATGTCTCTCCTGCTTTTTTACCTTCTTGCATTTTGCCGTAAAGGAGGAAAAGTTGAGGTATTTCCTTCACAAGAAAGACGTCGAAAGATGTAGCCGGGGAAATTCGATATCGAATTTTCTCGCTACATAACACACGCGAGATGAATTCACAGCGTCGTTTCGGTCTCTATTCGCGAACGTAATAAATATTTAATGCACGCGTAATGTGTGTACAGGTTGCGTTGGTATTGGACACCATCTCTTACAGCTATAAACTTTTCTACATATTTTTACGCTCTCGGGGAAAAAATTTGATCGTAGTTTATTACAATTTTTATGTCTGTGCATATTCAATATCTCGACTAATACAGTAAGATGATCTTCAATTTTCCTTGGAATTAATTTCGTACATTGTTCGCGATAAAAAGACCACAAAGATTCTTACGAAATGTTGTTCCAGTTCTAACCGACTTTTCTGAAGATTACATCCATTTTTCATAATTTATATTGCTCACACATTTATAGTGCAGAAAACACATCCAACGACACTGTGATCGACGATGTCGTTTCTACGTGAAAATAAAAATACAACGAATGAATCGCGATAATAAATTTGCATCTGTATAGAATCGAAATATTTTCACGTGATATGCGGCATGAAATTCATTCTTCTATTTCGACCATTATATCTCATATTGCTCGTTTTCCACGGTAAATTTTTTAAAAATTTTTGTTGTATATATTTTGAAGCATCTCACAAATCAAACATATTTTAGTTATCGTTCGAAGAATGATTATTCGTCATTAATGCACAAATTTTCAATTATCTAGTTAGAATTCATAACGTGAAGCTTGTCTCTCGATTAACATGCATTAAAAATAATGGAAAGGTGTAAGAAACGAATTAATAAATAAAGATGAATTTGAGTTTACGGACGATTTGTTTTAACTTAATTAAGTTTCTCACTTTCCCTCGAAAATAATTACATGAATGACGAACGATTATCCACAATCGAGCATGTGACGAATAGTTACTCGCAATCAATTCGATCCATTTATTCGCTCGAATAGATTAAACCGCTCTATAACTCTATTACGGCAGCGACTTTCCTGAGAGACGAGACAGACCGTTAGATCGCGCTAATTTTTGACGGATTTGTGAAAAATGAGCGACTTTACGGGGTTATCGGCCGGTTACGCGACACGTGAAAATCCATATCAGACCGACATCAATCATCTTGATTCACGCCTGATATTCTCGCCCTTCGATTCGCCCGGGGAAGATAATCCTGACGGATACTCCTCTAAAAACGGAACCTTTCTCTAGCCGACTAGGAAGACGCGTCGGAGGATTACGTCAGCTTTTTAAAATGAGAACGACTTCATCGTCGAGCGAAAAGGGACATCTAGGATCTGGCTAGGATAATAACAGATATTAGATCCTTGATCCCGTAATGGAAAAAACATTTGCTTTTAGAATTTTATATGCGAACGATTATACGATTGCTGTTAGTTTCCAATGGCTTTTCATTTATTACCTGAACTCTTCTTTAGAACTGCTTCAGAAGTTTTATGCTCTGATAAAATACGATATATTTAAAAATTAAGATTAATATACAAGATATTCCATAATAGCAATCGAAATCTTAACTGTTATAATTCTTCTGACGAATTTGCAATCAAATTTGCAATTTCTTTTAATGAAAATTGAATGAAATATTTTTATTAGCTCTGTATCTGTTTGAATTTTCTCTTAATTAGCATTTACGTAATTTACATATGATTTACGTTACTTGATTCGAATCTATCATTTTGAAAAGTTTAATTTCTTAGTTTATTACATGAAACAAAAATACAATATAAGTCTCCCGTATGCAAGATCGATTCCTTTATTCACAATCCAATAAAGTTTTCAATTAGGTGCGGTTAATCCTATACAAAGTTCGACAAGTATCATGTATTGCATAAAGCTCAACAAACTTCTTGCTAAAAGGCGTGTTCGGTTCGTAAGCTGCTAATCCGTTAACTGTGTAAGGTTGCTATATTGTTGCAATCTTGCCTGAGAATACATGTATATGTTACACGTACCGTTATGCGTCTAAAATTTTTTGATTTTTTTATTTTGTGTGCTCTTTGAATATTCATTACGTGTACCTCGTGCAGTTTCGACATTCTTTTAACAATCGAAATCCCCTCGTACACAAAGATCGTTGCAAATTTAATATTGCGAATGCAGTACATCTCGAACAAATGAGATTTATTAATGCTACGTTAATTAATTTATTATTAATATATAATTCATCTTTTAATTAGTATTTATCAAAATAATTATACATTTTTCGAAAAAGATTCACAGAAGAATAGACTTTTATAAAATGTTAGGTTACTTTCTCTTTAATTACTATTTTTAAATCATTAAAATAAAACATTTCGAAAATAAATGGAATAAAAAAATTAGTTTTAGGCAAGTAAAAAATGCATCGCAAGGTGGCTTCAACACTCGATGCCTCTCCAAGGCTTCTTTCTCTTTTCAAGATGTCCGGAATGTTAGTTCTGTAGGATTCTACTGACGTAACACTTACGAAAACGAGAGTAACTACGATCGCATGATATTTTGTACAATACTCCTGGGATTAACACGCGACGTGGTTCGTTTATTCTTGTCAGTTAAATCGGCGATGGATACAACTTCCTCATCATTAAGGCAACTTGATTTCTAGATGTAAAGCTCTACCACTTCATTCACATACACGCGCGCGTGTGAGTGCGTGCATGCGAAGTTTGAATAATACAATTTCCATATCCGTAATGCAAAATAAAAGTTATTTTGTGATGCATAATTGAATTTTAGCTTCTTTCTTTTCCTTCTCTTCCTCTTGTTAACAAGTAAATAGATTAATAAGATCGTTAACAAGCTCACATACAATATTCGCGAATATATCGGTATAATTGCGTGTGAAATAATGATTGAAATTTGATTATCACGCGATTTTGTATAACGCTCCCGAAATTTTTAATGTTGAATAACGTTTCAAAAAATAATATGAAAATATGCGGAGCCACGTAGCACACACTGTTACTTGCATACTTCAGTGCCGGCATGCAAATGATAACGCGGCAATTTTTTATATACGTTACTGCGACACACTGTATGTCGCAAAATCAAACAAGGCAATGTATTAGCCGTGTATTATCATTTTAAATTATTATAATTAATAATTTATTATAAAATAATCATAGGAAATGCCGAATATTTATTTCCTATCTTTTCAAAGTAATTTGAAAGTAAATTAGTTATTATCAAATTTCTCGTTTCGACATATGTTATTCCGTGCTCTTAATTCAAAATTAGGATCGAATAGGTAAATTATATTTAAATTACAAAATATAAAGTGATGGAAAATACAATTCGAAAATATGTATAATTAAAGGAATAGTCGCTCGTAAATATCGTTTAATTAAAACGATAATTTATCGCTACATTCCTTGTCGCCAATTCTTGTTTTAAACGAGTAAATGCAATTAAATAAAATTTATTTCTTTTTTTATTTATTTCTCTTTGATTAAAATTGTATTTATATATATGTATAAATTAACATATTATTATTATTATTATTTCCTTTTAATTTTTATCTAAAAAGAGAAATTGTGTGATTTTAATAAATGAAAATTTTAGTAATGAAAAAATCACTGTATTAAGATTAAATTGCCGCAGAAAACTTATTCTCATTTTTTCTTCGAGTTATAACTGCACAAAATAATCACTGCTCTCGAGAGATGTAAATAAATTTGGAAAGGATTAGTAGTAATAAATTAATTTCTATGAATATATGTTTACGATCAAAATTAAGATAAACGTTTGCATTTAAAAAAATATTAAATTTAATATCGTTGACACGTCCACATCGAGAAAGTTTGAAAAAAATTAATTTTAATTCAGAAAACACGTATCATTACTTTCTTAATCGACGCGTGCAATATAAAAAATTATCAGAACAATGTCTTAAGAGAATAATATTTTTTAATTCCAAACACTTTAAAAATCTATTTGAATATTTGAAATCAACTTTTACATGATGACATATTTGCTCGGTTTTCTGATTAAACATTTAGTCATCCAATTAAACTATATATTATAATAAATTTGACACAAATTTAATACTAAAATTGACAAATAAAATTAAAATTAATTAAATTATAGTTCTGCTATAGTTTAATTATGATGACAATTAAATTTGTCTTTTCCTATTGTTTCAGACGGACTATAATCGGCATCTTGAACAACTATTTGAGCGTGTAGCGACTTTACTTATCGAGAGTCTGCAAACGAAGATAACTATCGACAAATTGGAGCAAGTTACCGAGCTTCATGAACATCTGGAACAAGTGCGACACTTATTCGGTAAGTAAAACGAGATTACCGCCAGAAAAGGCTTTCTTTCTAAACGACAAAGAGAGAAACTTGATTTTCTATTGGAAATAAAATCTTATCACTCGCCATCCGTTCGCCACCAGATGAAAACGTTGCCGGTAGAACAATGGCCGCGGAAATCAAATTCTTCTTACATAAAATCAATGAACTATCGAAATTGGTGTCGGCGATGAAGCTTTGGGATCCTTCCTGCGAATCGGAGCTACGAGATATCGAGTCGAGGTTGAGGAACTTGTCGATTTTCATCGAGCAGGATAAATGCCTGAATGCCGGTGGAAAGTTCGAATGGGTGGACAGTGTGTTAGTAAAGGTATTTCATCAATGACACGCTTTTATGGATTTCCCTATCAAAGGAAAGCTACATTTCCATTACTGGGATTTATGAATGTACTTTATGGGGGGCATACGGTACTGTAAGATATTAATATATGTACGTGTGTATAGCAAACATTTTGACAATTCGTTTTAAATTATTTTCATACTTCGTAGTCTCCGAACTTAATTTAAGCAACTTTGATACGTCATTCTTTACGCTTCTCATATTTTACATAGTGCGAGCGATAAAGTTGCGCTATTTCAAACTTTATTTCCCGCTATCTTTCTCAATATTTTAGCCTTGACACACGATAATGTAAGTATCGCAAAAGTTTTAATAGAGTCAAAAATTGCGGTTTCTGAAACTTTTCCAACGTTGAAACTATTTCATCATCATTTATATACGTCCCATTTTATTGCAATTCCTTTCTACTATTATATTAGGTGTCAAGCTAAAATGAAATGTAAATATTTATCTGATTATTCCGCAATTCGATAATATAATACCGAGATGCCTTAAATAAATAATATTATCTAATTTTAGCATTAAAATTTAGCCTATTGTATCTGAAGGAATTATGTACTTATTTATAGATATTATAGAATCTTATTTTTCAATTAACAAAATCGCTGAATGAAGATGAAACTTCATTATATTCAGAGCAATATAATAACGGAATCATCTTTCAGTGCTTGCAAGACGGTACTTGGCTGCTCATTGACCAGGTTAATCTATGTAGTCCCGCTGTATTAGACAGACTTAATGGATTGTTAGAGCCAAACGGTGTTCTCAGTATCGGCGAACGAGGCGTTGATAGCGAGGGCAATGTCGTTACTATCAAGCCACATGAAAATTTCCGTCTGTTTCTAACTATGGATCCTCGATACGGCGAAATTTCCAGGTAATTTATCTCTCGATGCCAGCAAGTCAGCAATTTAATCGTGTAATCTTACACATATTATGATCATGTGTAAAAGTCGTAAGATTAAATTATTGTTCTGCTTCGAAAATATTATATCAACACATAAATTCCTGCGTATTTCCTGCAAATATATTTATTATCTGAAATTTAAAATATAACGCGTTTAAAAAATAAATAATAATTGTATTGTACCCTCAACATACACACAATCGCGATGAAGATTTAAAATTATTTTGTGAAATTCACGTAGCAATTCATTATATCGTGACATAACTTACCATTATTGTGTAATACAAATTACGATTGACAATTTTAGGGCCATGCGTAACAGAGGCGTCGAGATTTATATGCTCGACTCGAAAGAAAACATCGCCGAGGATGTAATCGATTTTAAGTCACTATTATTTAATGCCGGTATTACAAAGTCTGCGCATCGCGATGCATTGCTCGAGATCTACGACAGAATGTCGAAGGAGATCGTCGCCGTGGATCGATTCAGCGCGATCGATTTGTTGCACACCGCGTTTTTGGTGAAGCAACGATCGCTGCGCGGATTCCCCGCGGAGCAATCGATCAGGAACGCGTGCATTGACGTCTATGTAAAACCTAGAACGTCGCGAGATCCGCAATTCAAAGAACATCTGACTTCCCTGATCGAGGAAACTGTCGAGCGATATGTCGCGCGCGATGAAGAGACCTCGGTGATCGATTTGGATGCCGCCACGTGGAGCGTGAAGAATTTGCAAGACAATTCGAGACTCGCTATAATCAGACAACAAGGCTTATTGTTGAACGCCGCTGTTAAGATGTACGAATCCTTTCTAAAATCTGATTCAGGAATTATTAGAGGAAATATTGTTACAACGAAGTTATTGAACGATTTCTGCGGTCTTAAAGAGGATGAGGAGTTTACGTTAGACGTTGACGTTGCTGATATATTGCCGTATCTGCTCTTGAATCTCTACGAACAGTCGTCGCGAGATGACACGCCACTCAGAAAGGAGTGGATCTCGAAGATGCTGCGAGAAAACGCGATACTCGACGATCTTGAGAAGAAGAGCGCGCTAATGGCAGAAGTAATCGCATCGTTTTGTTTCTCTGCAAATGCGAGAAGTTCGTTACCCTGGGATTTGTGGCAGCTCGTTGGAAAAACGACATGCGATAAGGACAATAATACTTGCACGGACACGAATAAATTATTATTGTTGCTGTATGCGTACGGTATGATTCTAAAAAGAGATATATCGCAAAAGAAGACGGAGATGTTGGAGAACAAAGACGTGATATCCGTGAAGCTGTACTCCAACGTTATAAACGACGGTAAACATTCTAGATCAAGCTGTGATGAATGAATCAATGATATTTAACTTAATTATCGTATCTTGAATTGAAGTATGTAACAATTTAATCATTTTTTAAAGAAATAAAGTTGCAAAGTGTAAATAAGCCTATCACAATTAACATAATATTTTATTTATATAAACTGTTATAGTAAAATAAATTTTACTCGATATAAAACATTTTACCTTATAAATAAAAATTTATACTTTTAATATATATATATATATATATATATATATATATATATATATATTTGTAAAAGTATTTATTCGATTTATTATTTATCTTTTTTTAGTTGTCACATTTTCACACACTCGTTTCAAGATGCGATATTTTTATTGACAGACTATATTAACAGAATTTTTCACTTATAGGTAAACTACTTTCGCGATTGAAAAATCAACCACTCGTAATAAATTTTGTGCAGTTCCTTGAACAAACGAATTCTTGCATCAAAATGATTTTACAAGATATCAATATAACTATCGATGAATACGTCGAACTAAGAACAGGATTGAAATGGTTCACGAGATTCGAAAAACTGGGCGAAATGACGCTTATAGATAAATCAAAAAAGTCTAAGAATATATTTACGAATTTAGATCAGATTTCTTTGTTGCTGAGAATGCATTACAAATGGCTACTGAAGTTCCTACGCAAGACACTCGTAATAACTAGAAAATCTCTGAGCAAAGAAACCATGAGCGAGATCAAACAGTTATGGGAGATTGTAGGCCATATGAACAACGAATTGGAATTAGTATACGATCCTTTTAAGAAGATATCGAAGAAATTCAAGAAATACTTGATACTTCCATCAGCACACTCCACAGAGGTCAGCATGAAAGTGCACTCGGGTTTGATGAGGATAACGAGAGACTTCGACGTGAGAGATGAAGGAGGCAACATCCTGAAACAAAAGCTAAAAATCATATTCGTGCAATTGAAGGACGCGCTAGCGATGAGACAGCAAACGATCTCTTTATGGAGTGACGTTTACTCCAGGAAATCGATCGACGAAACGACGTTGCGGATCGTCCACGAGGTAGAACGATTCTGTGACGAGAGTTATATTTGTCTGCGAGTTCCCGTAGAAGTCGAGCATATTCTGAACAAAGTGCGTTCTCTTCCGAAGAGGGAAGTGATGCAGTTGAACACGAGGATACAGTTGTGGCCGATTTACGAGTACGTGTTTCAGTCGCTTGCCTGTACTCTGCAGGGAGAGATATGTCGGGAAGTAACGATTTCCGGTGTTGCTTTGGCCGAATGCCTCGCGAGATTCGCGGATGTGGCCAGTATACCAAGTAATTTGATGGGCTTGCTGTGCGCGATGGCACGAGTGGAAGTCGAGCGAGGATCAAAGCTGTTGGTGTTGTCGGAACTGTTTTGCTATCTCGCACAATTTATTCAGCAATCTCATGCTTTTAAGGATACGAGCCGCTTTTTGCATTGGTGCGGTGTAACAGAGGAAGATGTGGAGGAGAAATCGGTAACTTCCTACGTCGAATCAAAGGTTCGTGTCTTGTTCTTATATAAAAATAACTAATATTTAACTTTTAGCAATCAGGAATTCGAAACCGATTGTTAATTAATTATTGGGGAACATTTCAAACATGCGCAATTATTAATATATATAATCCTAGATATTTTCATTGAATTTTATCCTTCAACATTTTAACTATTTTTCGATATTTTTCTGAAATTTTTTCATGAAAAAATTTTACCCATATTGATTTATTTATGCATATTTATAGATGGAGTGCTACGTCGGCGGCCCCGTTCTCTTGAATCTAGTACTGCAATTGATGTTGAATAAAACAAATCGAGAGAAGGAGAAAAACGTTCTTCCCGCGGTCGCGCTAGGAACATATACGGCGCAAATAAATCAGCTACAGCTGCTAAATGAGATTTTATGGCGCAATAGCATGTCGTTAACAAACAAGCGATGCGATTCAAGCAGTAACGATCTGACAACGTTAAAGTTTTACTTGCATTTGTATTCGTCCACGATTGACAAAATGAACATCGAGCATAACATACACGATCTGATTGCGATCGCCATAGAAAAGCAAGGTGGGAATTGCGCGAACGACATCGAATTCAGACTAATGACCGATTATTTCAAGCCGGTGGAAGAATTACGTGAAGCGTACGACGAGATAAATGTCATCGGCGAGGAGAATGTCCATGAAGAAGAAACTACGCTTCGACGGGGAAAAGCGTGGATGATACTCGGTTACATACAATTAATGCTTTTTGGAAATTTGGATTTTATCGATCCCGTGCATAAGGTTGAACTGAAACTCAAATACCTGGAGGAGGATATCGCTGATTGCGAAAAGACGATATACGTTACAACGTTGCAGGATCGTATTCTAGGGATATCAGCAGCGAACGAGCGTACCCATCAGAGATTCGCAGCCACGAAAAATTGCAAGAGGCGATTGCTGAAAACGAGGGATGATCTCAGCTGTCTGAGAGCATTCAGGCCATCGTCCGTCAACTTCGCCTCGCTTAGCAAGGACAGTGCCGATTTTAGGAACAGCGTAGGATCTTACACGTTGGTGAAGAAGCACATAACTAATCTGTCTGCGATCGCGGACAAGATCAGTCGAGATTACAAATCAACCGATCTGACAATCGCGGAGACCGTTTCGCGAGAAGCGGAAATCTGGAGCTTATCAGTGCAACGATTCGCTGATCAGATTAAGACAAAATACTTGTCGGCTTATCCGGACGTGATTCTTCCATTGCTGACGGCATTAGTTCAGTTAAATCACGGCGTTTCCATATTGATCAATGAGATCCGACGACTAGTATCTCTGCGTAAAAAGGGAGTGGCTGATCTCGAGTCTTTGATATACAACTTGATCCGATTCCCGACGATCGGCTGGAAGCAGGAGGATCTTTTGAATCTGAGTGGTTTATGCGTTTCTAGAAACATGAGGAGTCTGATCAGCGAGAATTTGTGCTCCACGGACACGTTCATCAGAATGCAGGAACAATTTCGAATATTCAAGTCAGGTTTGAACGAACTGTACAATTATGTGATTCTCAACAAAGGTCTGACTAAGTCTTTATGGCGAAACATGAACGAGTTGTTACAGCAGATAGTTCTGATTTGGAAACAGCAACAACAAGAAGAAGAGAAACGGGCTTTGGAAAGGGACAGTTTATACAAGAATAAGATCGAAAGTTATGGCAATACGTTGACAGAGGAGGAAGAGCTCGCTCTGGAAGTTCGCAAACTATTCCCAACGCATCGCGAAAGGGACTTTAATGACATAGAGGACGAATCACAACTCTCCCTCGATCGGAAGAATGTATCGCCGACTCAATCGGACGAGAAGTCGAACTTCAGTGGTCTCATTACCAAAGACGACATCAGAGAGATCCAGCAAATCCACTCGATTATTGTCACGTCCTTCATCGCGACCAAGTGGATATGCAACAGTCTTGCTTCGATGAATTCGACAAATTACATCGGGCCGCTAATTCAAAGATACAATACGGTGTACGGGATACTCGACAACGTACTACCGAGTTTGAGCGAAGGACTCGCGATCGAATTGTACAACAGCTTGAACTTTCTGGTCACTTTGGGGCTGCAAGCAAGCCGAGAGAAGAGCACGGATTGGACTTTATGGAAGAATACCGAAAGACGAATGCGAGCGTATGATTTTTACAAGGATTGTAATGTTGAGGAAGTGAAACAGTGCCTGCCGTTGTGCGACAGTATCTTGAATCGTGTCGATCAGTTGCTGGAGGAATGGCCGGAACATCCTACTCTGAGATCGATACGATGCATAATAGAAAGAATCTATACATTCTCGATCACTTCACCTGTTTCCAGATTCCTGACAGGTTTGGAATTGCTACTCGTCAAGATGCATCAATGGGAAGAAAACGCGCACAGCGGTGTTAGCATGACGGATCATGTGTTAGCGTTAACGCAACAGATAATATGCTGGAGGAAACTGGAGTTGTCCTGCTGGAAAGGTTGCCTCGATGCGACATATGAGAATCTCAGATCTGACACGTCCAAGTGGTGGTTCTTCCTGTACGCACTGATCGAGAGTTACATTACGAGATCTGAGAAGGATAACATCCAGAAAGCAAACGATGAGTCTATTACCAGGCAAAAGTTGGTAGAATCATTAGAGCAATTCATGAACGAGTCGTCCCTTGTTGCATTCGAATCGCGCTTGGATTTGCTATTAACATTCCACTGTCATGTATATTACTTTGACGATAATGACAATAAAAATGAACTCTTGGCCATATTGTGGAACGTATATAATTATTACAAGCAATTCGTAGACGATGTGAATGCAAGGATCGCTGCTTTGAAAGCGCCCATCGAGAAGAAGTTGAAGGACTTCGTTAAGATTGCGCGATGGAACGATATTAGCTATTGGGCTGTGAAAGAGACAATTGAGAAGACGCATCGCACTCTGCATAAATTTGTAAAGGAATTTCAGAATGCCCTGAAGCAAAATGTGTCTTCTTGCTTGACTGTTAAATCGGGATCTTACAGTGCAGAGATGAGCAAAGGCATCTGGGATGATGGAGAACATTATAGATATATAACAAATCCTGAAAATTTCACCGTAACAAAATCTCCGCGATTTATAGATGTGGAAGCACAGTTCACAAGTGGGAGTATTACGAGAACAGAGACGCTATTAATGAAGGCCAGATGTCTATGTAAAGAGATAATCATGATAAATTCTTATCCGAATGTACGAGAGGAATTCGAAAATTTCATCGAAGACTACATGCAACAGAGCGCGCATCTTCGAGATATGAATATCGACAGAAATTTACCGAAAAATAAGCAGAAGTCTCAAGCCAAAAGTATCTTGCAGCAAAAGAAAATGACCCTCGCCAATTACTTCAAGGCATTGACTCAAATGGGCATATCCTATCGCACTGGTATACTGACGTTGAAGAATGACGCAGACAAGATAATAGATTTCACAGTATCACCTTTGGATCTGTCTACAATTGGTCAGTACCTTGAAATGAAGAAAGCCGATCAGGATATGCTGACACAATGGAAGGGTTGCGAGAAGTATTATTACAAGTCTCTCATCAGATTGAACGGTCTCAATGCAATGCTCAATACAAGCCAAACCGACCTAGGACTGCAGAATATAGAACGTTGCCGAGGATATTCCGCACACTTGATGCTGATAGCTCACAAACAGAAAACGACGATCGTCCAATCGTTCAATCATTTCTCATCACTTCGCGTGCGAATTTCAAATCTGTCCGAGACACGCGAGCAGGATCTGAATATGCTGAGACAGAACAGAGGCCAATACTGCGCGGAGAGCCTAAAGACGTTGTTGATCACGTTGGAAGTTGGATTCGAGCAGCTGCTGCTGTTTTTGCAATGCTGTCCCGCGGAATCATCGACGGATCCGAACAGAGCCGCACTTACGTTGGACGCAAATGCGCTTCCTATAATCGCCGGTTCTCAAAATGACGAGATTTGGAAGAACATGAACACTCTGCTGAAGGATAGCTTGAATTCAGTAAAAACTATAGCGAAACGTTTTCACGCCTTATTCATGCCATTTGAAATCTTATCGATAGATCATTCTGAACATTCCACCCACATTTTATTTTTAAGTTCGAAGCACTTTGAATTCTTGGAACACTGCTGCACATCGATCAAAGACTTAAGAGCGCAATGTAAAGAATTAAAACGATTGTTTGTATGCTTGGACGTTGTGCACCCTATCTGGGAAAATATAGCGTTCTTAGACACGAAGATGGAATGCTTCCTTCATCTTTTCGAAAAATTGCGAGAATCCGCGGATATCGAAAATAGAGAGCAATTAGAAGAAAAAAATCACGCTATCAAGCAGTACGAATTAGCTCTGGAACATTTAATAAACATGATATTGCTTGTAATACAGAAGAAATACAAAGATATTAGCATCAAGGAAGTGTTGCATATAAACAAGAAACCAAATGAGGAAAATGATAACGACACAGAGAAAGAAGCAGAAGAAAAATTGAACATAAAACTTGTTGAATTACTCGAACGGGATATAATCGAACTAAAGCTGTCTAATATATGCAATTCATTTTCCAATCTTTTGTTATCGATACGTGAATTCGATCTGCAATCAGCGAATTATTGTACCAGGTAAGGATTATTTCATTATTTAACATATTATAAGTGATCTAAAAAAAATAACGCTAAAATGTAATATGATTTTTTTTTTTGCTGAAAGACACATCAAATTTTTTATTAAAAATAAACATTATTTTTCCGTCCATAAATAAAAATAATATTAATAAAATTTTACTAACGTGAAATAGAAGTTGTAAATTTGTGAAACTTATAAATGTTTTTTATTATTATTTCTTTCAGGTTGCTCCTAAAATGTTTACCTCTATTAGAGCAATATATCTTGCTCGTTCAGTTTTATCTAAACGAGCAGGTGGCATCGTTCCGTATCACATGCAAAATACTATACCTGCAGTTAAATGTATTCTTAGATTTGGCTGCAAATGGGTTCTGCGTGCCAAAGGATTTAGATCTCGAGGAAAGCGAAACGAATGAGTCGGATGAGAAGACAGAGAAAAGCGGGATGGGTTTGGCTGATGGTGAAGGAACGAAAGATGTTTCTGATAGAATAGAATCCGAGGATCAGCTTGAGGATGCAAGGCCCGCAGATCAAGAACGGGAGAAACAAGATGATGAAACTTGTAAGGAAGAAGAGAAAGGAATTAACATGTCCGAGGATTTCGATAGCAAGCTTCAAGATATGGAGAAGAACGACAATGATGAAGAACAGAGCGACGATGACAAAGAAAACGATTTGGACAAAGAAATGGGTGAGACTGGAGAAGACGCCGAACAGCTTGATAAAGAAATCTGGGGCGACGATCAGGAAGAATCCGAAGAGGATAATCAGCAGAAAGACGAGGATGAAGAGGAAGGTACAGGCGAACAAATCGGTGAGAAAGAGATTGGCGCGAAGGATGACAGAGATAAAAGAAAACAGAATGACGATGACGATTCCGATCATGATGAAAATCGACAAGAGGAAAATAAAAAGGAGATAAACGAGTTAAAAGAACCAGAGATAGATGAGGATCAGATTAATCCTTATCACGGCAAATTCCCACCTCAACCGGAACCTGAACCACTTGATTTACCGGAAGATATGAATTTGGATGAGGATGGTAAGGAAGACAACGGTGGCGAGGATGAGAATCCGTTTGATATCGATGAAATGAAGAAGCCGCCGCCAGAGAAGCAAGATATAGAACTCGAGAAAGAATCTGAGGAGACAAAAGAAAATGATCCTGAAGAGAACTCTAGCGAGGGCGAGGAGGAGGACAATGATAAGGAAAATCAAGCACAAAAAACCGAAGAAGAGCTCGAAACTGATAAGGAAACCGAAGAGAAAAGTGACCAGAAAGCAGAAGCTGAGAACAAAGATGAGGAGCAAAATCAGGAAGAAACGGAGGAAGAAAAATTGCAGGAGAAGGCAGCGCCGAGTGCAAACGATGCGAGTAAGGAAATGGATGCTGCACAACAAATTGAAGAAACGACGGAAGGTTCACAGGATACGGTAGCGCAACAAGCGAACGCGAAGGACCAACAAGAAACTTCAGCCGAAAATACTCAAGAGAACAATAATGATAAAGGCACAGGCCAATCGCAATCAGCACAACAAGAGAATGGACATTCAGGATTATCTAAGCAGGAAACTGTTTCGGCACAGAACACTATGACAAAACCAGTCGAGAAGAGGAAGAATCTGGGCGAGAGCAACGAAGATCGTAGTTTATTGGATAGATTTGAGCCGACGTTGAAGAAATTGAAGACAATCTATGCGCAGGACGAAATATCGAGAGACAAAAAGGAGGATGATGCAGATAATGCTGATAAGGCTGAAATGGCTCAACATATCAAGGATTCCGAGGGATTCGACGATTATACACTCGATGCCGCAACGGAAGATCAGATCAGACAACAAGCTTCCAACACGGATAAGGATGAGAATGAGGAAGAGAAAAAGGACGATACTATGGACGTAGAGATGCACGAGAATAAGGAAAACGACGATGATAAAATGGATGATAAAATAAATGAGCAGAAATCCGAAAAAGTCTCTGAAATTGCAGATACTAAATGTAAAAAAGATTCTGATAGTAAAAGAAACAACGTGGAGGACAGTCAGACAGAGACGATTGAATTGGAAGGAGAAACAGCGGAGACCATGAAAGTGCAGAGAGGAAACGAATCTACATTTCATACGATGGAATGGAGCACGGAGGAGAGTAATTTTGATTCCGGTTATGTGGAAAGAAAGCGATTCGAGGTGAAAAAGATGTTGAGTGAATGGACGCAAATGCCTTCCACAGAGGAAGCTACAGTCGCATGGAATTGTCTGTGTTCGGTCACGGATGCAGCCGCTAGAGATTTGTCCGAAAAATTAAGATTGGTGTTGGAGCCTACGCAAGCCTCAAGATTGAAGGGCGATTATAAGACGGGCAAACGTATTAATATGCGAAAAATCATCCCCTACATAGCCAGTCAATTTCGCAAAGATAAAATCTGGCTCAGGCGCACAAAACCTTCGAAACGTGATTATCAGATTGTCCTAGCATTAGACGATTCCAGCAGCATGGCAAATAATCATTGTAAAGAATTGACTTTCGAGTCCTTGTCACTGATTACTAAGGCTATGACATATCTGGAAGTGGGACAACTTAGTGTCATAAGTTTTGGAGCGCAAGTGAAAGTGTTGCATCCTTTAGGAGAAGTTTTCACAGAACAAAGTGGTTCTAGGTATCTTTGCACAATCTCTATAAATGTTTAATACTTAATTAAATATAAGTTGAATATATATGATTCGTAAGATAAAATTAGATAAATAATATTAATCTTAGTCGCTACTTTTTACATATTCAAATTTATCAATTATAGCTGTTTAAGCTTGATTTACTTAGGACAATCCTATTTTATTTTATTCGATGTGAAAATTGTAATTTTACAGCTATTTCATGTTTCTGTGTGCAGGATAATACAAGAAATAAGGTTTGATCAAAAAAATACGATGATTGGAGAATTAGTCGATTTTACAGTGGATATGTTTGAGAGTCAGTGTGCTTCATCTGACAATGCTAAATTGTTGATAGTACTATCGGATGGCAGAGGAATATTTTCAGAAGGAACAGAAAAAGTGAATTGTGCTGTAAGGAGAGCCAGACTTGTAGACATCTTTCTAGTGTATATAGTAGTCGATAATCCAATTAACAAGGTAATTTTTAAACACATGTTAAAATAAATATGTTAATAATCATCGTGATAATATATATAATTATTTGAATACTATTGAAATGTAAAACTGTTATTAAGGACTTATTATTTTTTTAGACTTCAATATTGGATATTCGTACGCCTGTGTTTGAAGGAAACAAATTGTTAGAATTTCGATCATATATGGATAGCTTCCCATTTCCATTTTACATGATTCTTAGAGATATAAACACATTACCAGGGGTTCTGAGCGATGCTTTACGTCAATGGTTTGAAGTAGTTGGAAAAATTGATACTTAAGCTAATAAAATTTCAAATATTTAAATTTTTAAATTCAAATTAGTCATAAAAGTTAGACTTTGGATATATAAAACATGTTTTATACACTGTTTATATCCACTTTTTACACACACACAAGACAACACAAAATATAAATGTGTATCATACATTATATATTATTATTAATGTGTGTATGTATGTATATATATTTAAGAGAGAAATTGTGATTAGAAATCTAAATACGTTGTAATAAAAAATATAAATATAATAAATAAAAAAATTTTTCAGTGAATCAAAAAATTATCTGGTATTTAAATTAAGATTAATCTTGAAGTTACACAACTAAGTTACACGATTAAAGTAATGATTAAGAGGAATAATTAGATTATAATTAAATTTGTGTTGCTGTTTATCTTCTACATTAGATTTAATTTATTTGATTTTGTCATAGCCGGAATAATACATCAACCTTTATTTAAGCCGATGAATTTTTTATACAGAAATTCATCATAATATTACAGAGATGATTCAATAATGAAGACAAGGCCTAAACACAAATATTCTAATACGAATTGTATTAATATAATTGCTTTGATGATTTATAATATGCCAATACATATTTCCAATCCTAATAAATTACACAAGGTATTGATTAATTCAGGTATTTTGTACTAAGTTCAACCAGCTTTTGCCTTCTTCGTTTGCAGTCGGAAATCTGATCTGTACTAATCGCACATTTTTGTCTTCTCCCTGTGAAGTGGATGGTACAATTATCGTTTCACCTTCCTCATTCTCGTTATAAGTATATACTGTTTCTTCTTCATTAGTTTCTTCATTAGATTTACAGTCTGTAAATTCTGGACATTCTGTAAATTCTGTAATTTCTGTACATTCTGTAACTTCACTCTCCACAAAACTTATCTATAAAACAAAACAGTGTTTGATGCAATAAATACAATACATTTATTTTGCAACGAACTTTTAAGAAATTCTGTTATTTTACCTGACTATCTTCGACAACAGGATCTATTTCGCTTACGGTTTCTTCTGATGGTATACTTAATACAACATCTTCTTCATTATATATCTGATCTTCCCCTTCTTGTTGTATAATCATATGATCTTTCAATTCGGTTACATATAATCCAGTTTCATCCACCTGAATAAGCAATAATGTATATAATAAAATTTTGTATGTTACGATATACACATCCCACAATATTGTATGCAATAAAATCATCAGATTTTTAAATCAAATGTGCTGTGAATATTTTTGTATGTTTTCTATTTGTGAATAGGATCGTATAAAAAGTTAATTTAATTTACATATACATTAAATCCAGTATATATATATATATATATATAAAATATTACCTCGGTTGAAATCGACTCGACTTCTTCATCAATCGACTCAATTTCTTCCGTCAGTATCGACTCCATTTCTTCTGTTAGTATCGATTCAACTTCCTCATTATAATTAGAAATAATTATTTGATCGCTTCCCGCGGACAATCGCGGTTGATTTACTACTATGGTATCGTTTAAGTGACCCTATAATAATGAATAATTTTATATATCAAATAGTATGCTATAGTATATAAATAATAATCCACTATACTATGGATTATGAAATGTGTAACAGAAAGAAAAATGAGAATTTGGTAATGGATTAAAAGGGCCAATTTCACCAACGTCGGTTAGACTAACCGACGGTTAATTCCAATGGAATTGTCCAATCGCATTTGTCTTTGACCAGAATGAACCACTCACGGTTGATACTTTAACCGTCGGTTAGCTTAACCGACGTTGGTGAAGGGCCAATTTCACCAACGTCGGTTAGACTAACCGACGGTTAATTCCAATGGAATTGTCCAATCGCATTTGTCTTTGACCAGAATGAACCAATCACGATTGACACTTTAACCGTCGGTTAGCTTAATCGACGTTGGTGAAATTGGCCCTAAAACGTTTTCTCATGTATTACCTGAACTTGCATGTGTGTATAAAGTAATGGTTTCCTCATAAAACCTGCGCCGCACACCAAACATTCATATGGTTTTTTATCGCTATGTACAAATCTATGAGCGTTTCTGTTATCTCTGCTATTAAATGCTTTGCCACAAACCTAAAATTGAGCACATCATCTATATGTATGAGTACAGAAACGCAAATTAAACGTAAGAACAATCGAATGAAAAATAATTAGAGAAAATAACGTTCTAATAGATATAATAGAGTGCGCATTTTAATGAAGTTGTCACTATCGGAGAATAAATGAAGCAATTAGAAAGAAAGAATGAAGCAGCTTGGTGCGTATCACTTTCTCTCTTTAAAATATCAGTAAGAGATGACACATAAGACTAAATCGCTCTTCTTATCACCTCCTTTATTACGCTCCCTATCCAAAACGAGATAGAGAGATATTAATACGCTTCAACCTATTATTGCATTCTCTTTTTAAAAAGCACAGATGCTAAGTTCTCAGATAAAGAATGCGCAGTCTTATTACGTCCATGGTTCTAAACGATAATTTTAAAGCACATACCTCACAAAGATATGGTTTTTCACCCGTATGTATACGTGTATGCTTTTTGAAGTGTTCAGGGTAGACGAATGTAGCATCACATATTTCACACTTAAATGGTCTTTCACCAGTGTGTACAGCTTTTATATGATAATCCAATAATCTTCTTCTTTTGAAACCTTTTCCACACTCGTCACACTTGTAACGTTTATCATTATAATGTGTCGCTCGCCTATGAGACTGTAAATTGGATCTCTGACTACAAATAACAGTTTATAACAGCAATATTAATTGTTTGTTAGCAATTAATTTAAGCATAGAGAATTGTATAATCCTCTAATTTTTATTACTTACCTAAATACTTACCTAAAAGTTGCTCCACAAAATTCGCATTGATAAGGTTTCTCACCTGTATGAGTTCTCTCATGATCACGTATTTCTGCTTTACGTGCAAACGCTTTACCACACATTCTACATATAAAAGGTTTATATCCGGTATGTACTATGTTATGTACCTCTAAATTATGTGCGGAGGTAAAACCCTTACCTTTAATTTTAAAAAAGATGATTGCGGATAAAGAAAAAAATGTTAATATAAAAAGGATAACTGTTCAATTAATACAAAAAAATATCAAAAACATTAACACTTTTCGTATAAAGTTATTTTTGCTCGACTTTTCATTCAGACCATTTGATGACCATTTTAACTAAAGACTGATATATTATCACACAATATTTCATACAATATTAAAAATGCAAGAGGACAAAGTATCGACAGTTAAAAAACGTTGCACTTCTTACTATAAACAAAATATAAAAAAATTCGGAATTGAAGTAGCGAGACAAAAAACTAAAAATAGTGAATTGCGTTTGAGTTGGTTCGGGTAATCGCAAAACGTTACTATTTTTATAGTTTTTTGTCTCCCGAATTGTTTTACATTTTATTTATAACAAAAAGTGTAACGTTTTCTAATTGTCGACACTTTATCCTCTTGCTTTTTAATTTCATGATATTTTCTAGAGTTTGTCGCAATTTTTAGAGATAATATATCGGTCTTTAAAGTCAAAAGATCAAATGGCATGAGTAAAGTCGAGCAAAAACGGCTTGGTACGAAATGTATTAATTATATAAAATATAAATCTTACCGCATTGCTCACATATATGTGCCTTTCTGACAGTATGTATTCGTTTATGTTGATTCAAATTTTGTTGATTCATAAATGTTTTATTACATTGAGAGCATTTGAATAGACGAGGTCGTAGTTCATGTGTTTTTACATGTGATTTATATGTATACTTGGATGCGAAATCTTTGCCACAGGTGTCGCACTTGTAAGGACGAACACCAGTGTGTGTGTTCATGTGTTCCTCTAATAAATTTTTTGAACTAAATCGAAAAAAAATATACATATGTTTATTATCTCTCTTTCCATACTTTATTTTATAATTTTATTTTAGTTTTATAATACTATACCTGTATTTCTTTTCACATACGTTGCAAGTCCATGCTTTCGCTTGTGGATAATGTATCCTTTTATGAATTCGGAATAATCGTAGATTAGCAAATATTCTGTTACATATCTCACACTGGTAGTCCCCATCCTCCTTTGCGACGTGATCATCGAGATGGGAGGAAAGTTCAGTTCTTTTTCTGAAATCTTGTCCACATATATCGCAAATATATAATCGAAGCTCATGCACATCTTTCATGTGTGCTATAATAGTTTTAGCATCTACTGCTGCGACTCCTTCTTTCTCGTCTCCTTCCTCATTAGACTCGAGACATAAGAGACAGGTATATGAAGAATCATCTCTAAGTACAATCTGAAAAATACAGTAAACTGTATATTATAATTCTTTATGATTTTTGTTGCAAATAAGTATATAAAAGAATTCTTCATACGTACATCTTCCTGATAAGTTTTTTCTGACAGATTCAATTTACTCTTCAATTTCTTTTTATCCTCAGAACTATTTTCACTTATTTCAATTAATTGAATTGTTAATGAAGAATCTTCTGATTCTACAAGCGACTGTTTTCCCTCTTCTTGCTTTATCTCCTTTGCTACACAATTTTCATTTTCTTGCACTTCCTACGAATATTACTAGCATAAATATAAACAGGGTGTCTGAAGATCCACGGAAAAATTTTTGTGAGCGGGTAGAGCACATCAAGCTGAGTAAAAAAAGTCTCGTACTATTTTACAAAATTCGCAATAGTTAACGAGTTATTAGTTATAGAAGATCGCCGTATTAGCGCACGCGACAGGATAGGATCGCTCCAGCCAAATGCGCACCCGCCCCCACGCGAGACCAATCGTCGCCGCGCCGTTGTAAGATACGCGAGTTGTTTACAAGCGACAATGACGCGTATCGGTGGGCTGAAAGCTTTCAATGGCGCGGCGGCGGCCGGTCATGGTCGGGCGGGCACGTCTAGCTGGGGCGGTTCTATTCTGCCGCACGTGCTAACTACGGCGGTCTTCTATAATTAATAATTCGTTAATTATTGCGAATTTTGCAAAATGATACAAGACTTTTTTACTCAGCCTGACGTGCTGTACCCGCTCACAAAAATTTTTCCGTGGATCTCCAGACACCCTGTATATTGTTAAATTATAACATGATAATTGATCAAGTTTTATGTTTACCCCTGTTTTGGCGCTTTGACTTCCTGTACTGTCCGTATAATCATGATCATTATATTCCTCGTCATTTTGAAGTATGTCACACAATTTTTTAACTTCAGTTGTCTTTTTATAGTTCTTATATAATTCCATTTTGATTTTGGTCAATTTACTTTCAAGTTCATCCACCTAAGTCATAAGAAGGAAAATGTAATTTTTGATCAATTTGTATCATAAATTTTGTATCAAAGAAGTTATATCATGAAAGATCACCGTTCACATCATTGCTTTACCTCATTGAACAGCTTAAAACACTTTTTACAAATGATAAGAGAATGCACGGACTCCTTATTGATATCAGTTTTTAAAACAGCTGATATAACATCCACAAGCGGCTTCTCAGATAGAGTATAACTTGAATCATCAAATATTCGCACACTGTTTCTGGTGGATACCCCAATTTTGTTGTTGCATACTAAGCACTGTACGGAATCTTTCGGATGATTAAAGTCAGCCATTTTTTATTGCTACAATTGACATATATTTTATTATTAGTGACACTAGATAATATAAAAATACAGTAATTTGGTTTTATTCTACCTCCAGCAATATAAAACTTTCAAATATTGAAAGATAAAAATATTTTGTACTCCAAGTTTAATAATTTATTTTAAAGTCGCTTGCTATTTCTTAAATTTATATATAAATTTCTTAGAGGTCACAGTGACTTCATTTATTTGTACAATTCCATTTTTCGTAAATTTCATAAATTTTCTTAATTTAGCAGCAGAGAACATGTGACTGGATTATAACTTAATTTCTTCTACTTTTTACCTTGTGAAGCTTATCGGTATGTGAACCTCTGGTTTCCTCTGGCTTCCAAGAGGTTCATATATGAATGCAAAATATTTGCAAGTTGCAGTTTGTTGATAGATTTTGAACAGAATACTGCAATAGATTCAAATCAACTGTATCTGTAAAGTTCATGTTCTATCTATATAATTTCATAATCAGTAGATTGTCAAATGGAAATTGTTAACAACAAATACATAATTATTTAAATGATTATAAAATGGCAGACTGTTTTTTTGCAATCGATCTGCCACATTATAATCCGTCAACAGATTCGTTAGATTTTTTTTACTAATTTCTTTCTCTATTTCTACTTTACTGATAAAATTTAGATTCTGCATAATTTTAAATAGATTTGAATTACAAGTTTTTTTTTACAGAACATCCCGACTCGTTATCGATTCGACATATAGAGGCTAATTATTTGACATCCATAATCATCTCGTATACAATCGTGATTCGCCAACCGTTTAATGCGAGCGATAAGCATGCAATTAGTCCTCAGTCAACGACGCCGAAGTCCGCGTCGCAAAGTTCATCCTCGTGCGAGGCATGTCGACGCGTAGCCGTCCGTCCGCATCGCGATCTCGATAGATGATCACGATCGCTCGGATCTACGATCTCGCGTCGCGCGAACAAAACCCCCCCCCGAATCGAACTTCCCCGGGTTTGAACGTCGAGCACGTTGCGCCGGGAGACCGCGAGTGCGACACGCTCGAAGCCCGCGGTCATGGCGCGCACTCGAGGCGGGACACGACCGTCCGTGTCCCGCGTCGAACGCGGCCCCTCGGCGAACGAGGCTCGCGTCGTCGGGCGACGCCGCTCGTAGAGTCACCCCTCCGATCGCGCACGCGAGCGCGTGCCGTGCGACCGAGACGCGCACACGGCACGCGTGTCGGGCGCGACGGTGACGATCGGGCGCTACGACGATAACGGGACGTAAAAAGTTGCCAGCACTGACTTGAAATTTTCATTCCCCGACGTGGACGATTGGCAGCGAGAGAGGAGAACAGCAGCCGAGCGGTGTCCGCGGCGATGGCGTTCACGCTCGCACGACGATGGCCGGGCCGGGTGGTGGTCGCTGGCGACGCCGATGGGTCTGAAAATGGCGGCGCGCGTTCGGCGTCCGCGCGTTTTTCCCGTCTGGCGGCTGACGGCCGTCGAAAAGGCTCTGGGATCATCGCGTCGCGTCGGACACGGGCGTGCGCCTCGCGCGCCATCTGCGACGGCGACGCGGCCGCCATGTTGACCGCTCGACGCACGGCGAGGGATCCGTCCGATTGACGGGGACGGATAATCCGCTTTCTCTTTGCTGGGACGATGTGACGTTTCTTTTTTTTCACAGAGAACGGTTCTTTGACCGCTTCGATTTGCTTTTGATATATTGCGCCGTTTTTGAACATTAAGGCGATTCTCATCGAGCGCCGAACTCGAACGTGATCAGAGAGAAATCGATTGGATCTTTCGATCACGTGACTCTAGCGTTTTTATCGTATCTGAGAGACGGTGCTGCGAGAACTCCCTAATATTGCAGCCTCTGTTGGCTACTCGACGATAAATCAATTGTTCCAAGTTTAACAAAACTATTGAAATAAAATAAATATTTCTACATCAAACAATTTAAAACACGGTCAAATTAATAAAATATTTCTAAATATATTCCTGTCCTACAATTCCTTTTTTGAAATTTTGTTACTTCACGCGAGTTTAATCGATTTGAATCATGTCCGGATTCGATCGAGCTGTCCAAGGCGGTCAATATTGATTAAGCTTGATTTAATATGATTCCCCTTCGGTTATATTGTATTTCAAAAGGAAACGAACCGATTTTTGCAATTGGTCATTGGTCGACCTTTCGAGGCGTCGCGACGCCTCGCTGCGACGCGTCGATGCGGACAGTGGCCGGAACAGCGAGCACGTGTAGAAGTCGCATGACGATCGCGGTCGTGTCAAGCCGATCACGTTTGCTCAAATGAACAAAAATGAATCGATGAGCAGATACGGGCCTCTCGTCGGGGCGATCGACGAGGGGACGAGCAGCGCGAGGTTCCTGGTTCGAAGGATTTTTGTTTCACTTTTTGTGTCAATGCGTTACGCGTAGTTATCGAGAATCCGTGGGTGCAGTATATGCGATACTGTGACAGATCGATTCTTTTCAAGACATTCGTGTTGAAATAAATTAGAATTTGAGTTGAAGATACGTGGAAAGCAGCATGTGACTTAGTTTGTTAAAAAAGATTCACACAAGATTATATTTTTTACTCATTTCTTGATTATTGTTTAAGTAATTATATATAACATGAAATCTTTTATATGTTTATAGATTGTAACTAAAATTTAGCTGTTTTAGTTACACTCTGTATACATTTCATCTGTATTACAATAACTCTTTGTTGCAACACAGGTTTTTGCAGCAGATACAGCGGAAGTATTGACATATCATCAAGTCTCGATATCACAGACATGCCCAAAAGAGGGATGGGTTGAACAGGATGCTTCAGAAATATTGGGAGCAGTTAGGGAATGCCTCAAGCAAACTGTATTTAACTTGAGGCAGTTGACGATAGATCCAGCTGATATAGTTGCGATTGGTATAACAAATCAGAGGGAAACTACAGTTGTGTGGGATTCTGTAACGGGAGAACCACTTTACAATGCCATAGGTAAAATTGCTTTGTTATAAATAGATAAGACATAAATGGCTTATAATAATTTCGATTCATCAATTTTTTACAACGTATTACAGTGTGGATGGATATGAGAACTGCATCAATTGTGGATGACATATTAAAGGGTATACGCAATGAAAATAAGAATTACCTGAAGCCACTTTGCGGTCTGCCAATTAGTCCATATTTTAGCGCATTAAAATTGAAATGGTTGTTAGAGAATGTACCTCGGGTTCAAGAAGCGTTAGCTGCCAAACGTCTTATGTTTGGCACCATCGATTCCTGGCTAATTTGGGTTTGTTTGCGCAAAGCAAGCATAACATAAAGAAATTTATATTGATATTTAGATTGATAAAGTGATAATTTTCTAATTAGAATCTGACTGGTGGTGCCAATGGTGGTGTTCACAGTACAGATGTCACAAATGCTTCCAGAACGATGTTAATGAATATCGTGACGTTAAAGTGGGATCCTACTTTATTATCATTTTTTAAAATACCTCCTGAAATTTTACCTCAAATACGGAGCTCCTCTGAGATTTATGGTTATATACAAGATGAATTGCTGCAGGGTGTTCCTATATCAGGGGTAATCCTTATATTATTTTACATATAACATAAAATGGATATAGTATCAAATAATATGATATCAAAAGGAGATTTTTAATATAATTATTGTGATTGTAAATTTGACTCAGTATGTAAAAATTATTTGTTACAGTGTTTAGGTGATCAACAATCAGCTTTAGTAGGTCAGATGTGTTTACAGCAAGGACAGGCAAAAAGTACCTATGGCACTGGCTGCTTTCTTCTTTATAACACTGGCACAGCTGTAAGAACATTATTATTGTCACAATATGATATCGACACACATATATCAAGACAAATATGAGTTCAAACAAATTTAATTTTTCTTCTCTGAATATTTACAGATTGTGGATTCGTCTCATGGTTTATTAACAACAGTTGCTTATCAGTTAGGAGCGCACGCTTCTCCAGTGTATGCTCTTGAAGGTTCTGTAGCTATTGCAGGTGCCGTTATACAGTGGTTGAAAGATAATCTTGGAATATTAACTAATATAAAAGACTGTGAAACTATTGTCGAACAAATGCCTGCAGGCAATCGTATTGTTTTTGTGCCAGCGTTTGCTGGATTGTATGCTCCATACTGGAGGAAAGATGCACGAAGGTAGTTCATTTTGTCAATATAATAGAAACATTTAATTACTTTGCAACAGTGTCAAAGTCTACAAATTAATTGTGTAATGTTTTCAGTGTCATATGTGGTATTAGCGAAGATACTACTAGCGCACATATTGTAAAGGCAGCTTTACAAGCGGTATGCTTTCAAACAAGAGACATTTTGGAAGCTATGAAGGAGGATACTGGTTTAGTGTTGTCAAAGTTGTTAGTTGATGGTGCAATGACGAATAATGATTTGTTGATGCAAATGCAAGCTGATATCTGTGGGATACCAGTGGGTAGGTAGAAAATAATTCTTCAAATAGTTTGCTTGTGTATTATTGGATTAAAAGTTAATAAATTAAATAAGCACTTATAATTTTATATGAAAGTTAGACCATTAATGTGTGAAACTACTGCACTTGGAGTCGCAATTGCTGCGGGTAGTGCAGAAGGAATACGAAAATGGGATGTAAAGATTGATGCTGCTGTTCCCAGCGATATCTTCCTACCATCAATAACTGAAAATGGTGATTTATCTCACAATAATCTTTTTTTTACAAATATAATTTTTTGTGGCATTGTACAGAGAAATTAATTGACTCATATGTTAATTTTAGAACGTGACATTTTATATTCTCAATGGAAAATGGGTATTGATAGAAGCTTAGGTTGGGAGCCACTCCCAGAAACAAATGGTAAACTATTAGCAATTAATCTTAGCAATGAAATTACACTAGTAAATTTTAATCACAGATATATATATATTTCTGTTACAGATGATACAGAAGATATACATAAAGCTACTGCACCTGGAGTATTTATAATTGGTACTATAATACTGCTAATGGTTGCTAAGTATAGATCTACTTTGTAATAAGTATATGCAGTACTGTATACCGTGTATATTGCATTTAGGCAGAATCTGCTTATTGTACAACTGAAATATGTTCATCATATGTTCATAAGTATGTTGCGTTGCTTTATCTTTATTATTTATATATTACAATAATATTTATGGATCAAAAGAGTCAAGAATAAAAAGTGCCATGATATATTAAAACAATTATCAGAGTGTCATACATAATATATTAATAAGAATTGTTTGGAAATTGCTGTTTCTTTATGCATATCTTTTTTTAGTCTATTAATAAATTTAATATTTTGTTTAATAAACTTTATTTTACAATGTTACTTTACAACATTACATGAGCCTTATGGTTTTGCATTTAAATCAGTTTTTCTGTTTCCTGTGTTATCTTGGACAACATCTTTCTCATTCTCATGAAAAATTGCAGGAGCAATTGATACTATACATTTATCAAATTCTTTGGATTCTTTAGTTACAGGTATTGTGGATACTCCCTATAACAACGTAAAAGATATAATAAAGTAATTTTATTTAGACAAACATAGAAACTCTGCATCTTACAATAAATCTGTCACTGATTGATGTTTGAGCGACAACAGATGTCTCAAGCCAAACGTCGCTTTTTATATCATTGATGCGTAACCGTGCAAATTGAGGTACTAATATACGGGCAATGAGAGAACGACACGACTGTGATACTTTAGGATGTTTAGGAAATGCCACTTTATTTTGTACTTGCTAAAGAAAGGAAGAAACAAATTGCCTTAGACGAAAATAGCAATATAAAATATATCTTTATTTATAAGGAACGTATGTGAAAAATAATGATAATTTTTTAACTGATATTTAGAAAAGATTATTCTATTTGTATTTTTTTAATGTTAATATTTAAACTTTTATGTAATTTATTGACTTAAAAAAAAAAAATGTTATGAACTGTATGGCAAATTATGCGAAAGAATGGAATCGACCTGAGTATACGTCGAGTATACTGGTCTTGGCATATACCTGGGTACCTTTAGCAGTTGCGCATAATTGGTATCATCAAATGGCAGTCGACCATAAACCATAGCATAAAGTACTACACCCATGGACCATATATCAGAAAGTTGAGGCTGGTAAGGGATGCCTCGTAGAATTTCGGGCGATGCGTAAGCGTAACTGCCGCAATAAGTTGTACTGAGAGGCCACTCGCCGTTTTTCGATTTCATTTGTCCACGTGCAAATCCGAAGTCAGACAATTTGATATTGAAGCGAAGATCCATGAGCAGATTCTCGCATTTCACATCTCTACAAGTTTCCAACAGAGAGTTATGTTAAAATTATTGCGAAATTATTTTCGACATGATCAACTTTGATATCAATCAATGATGAATGATATCAATTAATTATGAATATTGATTAGTTTTGAATGATCTTTTACTTACAAGATTTCTTTATCACTTTTTTCAATATACTTTAAAAATCTTCATTTTTCACTTACGATAATTGTATTTTTCTTTACCTATGCACTATACCATGCTTGTGGCAATAATCAATGGCTTCCAGAAGCTGTCGGAACCACCTGCGGCTGCGTAACTCATCAATGTAAGTATCACGTCGTATAATGTCGAGTAAGCTGCCATTCTGCGCGTATTCCATAATAATGTACACCCTGGAAAAAACAGGTGGTTTAGAAGAAATTGACAGACATTCATTTAATAGAAATTTGATTTTATGAGAGGAATTTCTATCTCAATCCAAGATCCTTCCAATACACTTATTCCTAATTTGTCTACAGGTATCAAAGATTAATCTAGAAAATAGACCAACCGATGTGTGGTTTCTATAGCCTGCAGAAAGTTAATGAGATTTGGATGTTTTAATCCTTTGACCACCTCGATCTCGCGGGGTAGGAATTTCGTGAGATATTCTCCGGGCGCTTGGAACTTTGAGACTATCTTCACTGCTACTTGACAATCATGTCGATCGGACTTCGCGATCTTCGCGTAATAAATGTTTAGAATTAAAGAATAACATGAAGGAAGAAGGAAAAAAAAGAAAAGAAAAGAGAATACGATAAATCACTTTGACAGTGGCATATGATCCGGCACCTATAGTCTTCCCGAGAGCATAACCATGTGATTCTAGCACTGTCAATTTCTTTTCTGACTTTTCACCATTCTTCTCATCTGTCAATCTCATGCCGGCTAGTTGCTCTTTCGATGTATACTTGATTATTGGTACCGTTGCCATTTCCGACGAAAATAAGGCTTTTGGCTACAAAAAGAAAGTTTAGAATAAATTGAGAATTGACAGAATTTACATTCTTTGAAAATAATTCTCTATTCGATTTTTGTAGAACAAATAATTATGATGAATAATATATAACGTTTTTCTAGAATAAGCATGGATAGGAAGTAAATCAGGCAAGCAGAAGTAAATTCCTATTTTACATCAGACAATTACCTTGACAATTTCTTCATATTACTTCAAATAAATGTCTGTTCAATGGAGAAGTCATTTTACTTGTTGCATTGGACGTTTTTATTTGTTAAACATGAGAGATTCTAATTTAAATTTGGCATCTGTAAATAAAAATTTTGAATTTTTTGCGTTTTTTTTTGGATGAGGGGCATGTGACAACTGAGGTGTGAAAGTTATTGGAGATCGAAATTTACAACAAAATCGATAACGAAGTTAAATAGATTCGAAATCGAAAAGAGAACGATATATACATGAATACAATTATTTAACCGAATATCCCAAATATTTCGAGCAACCTATTTGAACTATTTCTGTACATCAAAATATTTTCTTTCAATGTCAGTGCTAATAGATTAATTGTATTGTAAAGAGTGAGAATTTTCGCATTAATACCGTGACTGTTTGATAATAGATTTTATTGTTTTATATTTTTATTATTTTATATATATTCAATAAATTAAAAAATGAAAGAATTATATGAATTGGACGAATTGGATTCTAGCATTGGATCGATAATTTCTTCGACAGAAAATGAAGAAAGTGAAATAGAAAACAATAAAATAGAGAATAATAAAA
This sequence comes from Cephalotes varians, assembly GCA_037157785.1. NCBI lineage: Eukaryota > Metazoa > Arthropoda > Insecta > Hymenoptera > Formicidae > Cephalotes > Cephalotes varians. The sequence continues at coordinate 1,063,195 of JANQDE010000011.1, read as the reverse complement.
TAGAAAATAATAAAATTGCCTGTAAGCCGAAATTGTTTAAATGTCGATTTTGTCATGAAGGTAATGCATATTCTGTTTATAAAAAGTTTTAGAGAAAAGACATCTGAAACTTTATTTATATTTGGGCTTTTAATAAAATTGTACTCTCAAATTTATACATCTCTGTGATATTGAAAGACAATTCAAATATTCAATATTCTAACGATGTAAAATCTTTATCAAAGTGTATATATCGCGTATACAATTATTATTTGTCTAAGTATTGTGACTCAAATATATATAAATTTGCTTATGTTAGAGGCGAGTAAGGAAGAACTCATAAGTCCATGTGCATGCATTGAAAACTTGAAATTTGTACATGTTCGTTGTTTAGAGAAGAGTGTATACAATGTCACACGCAAACCTACTTGCATGTATTGTGATGGTCTCCTTCCATTAGAACTAAAGTACAAACCATTAATAGAGGTAAGCTATATGAAAGGGTTGACAATTGCAAAGTATTTGTCGAAAATAAAATTAAGTTTAGAAAGAAGAAAAAAAGAGAATTTCTCCATATCAAACAGATTATTACTTTACACCTTAAAGAATGTGTGTTGCAAAAAATATATATATTATGCAGCAAAAAAAATATAAATCAATGTTATATCCAAATCTCATAAACATATAATATAAATATGTATATATTAAAATAATAAAACTTAATAGTGGAGATATAACAGAAGACATTGTTTTTTTTATAAGCAATTTACAATTTTCCGAGAAAAAAATTTTTTATATGAATATATATATAAATATATAAACATATACAAAATATATGTTCATATATCCTTCCTTCTTTTGTAAAATTACTATTTGATACAAATAATAATAATGAGAAAACATAAAAAATAATTAAAAGGATAATTTTTGCATTGTTTCTTTTACAAAAAATTCATAATAAAATTGATATAATGACCTATATATAATTATATATGAGCAAGTTTTTCTTATTTCTTCAAACTTAACTTTTGTAAAAGAAACAATGCAAAAATTATCCTTTTAATTATTTTTTATATTTTCTCATTATTATTATTAGTTTCCTTGTAGTACTATTATTTTCTTATCAAACAGTAATTTTACAAAAGGATATATGAACATATATCGACATATTTTATATAGAATTATATATGTTTATATATATTTATATATATTCTTATATACATTTTATATGAAAATTTTTTTTCCGGGTTACCATGACAGTATTTAAGTTAACGAACAATTTATAATTATATTATAAATGCGTGTTCATGAGAGAGAGAGAGAGAGAGCTTAAAAAATAATAGAAAGCATAAGAGAACAAATAGAATGGTGATGGAAATTAATTTCAACAATGCTTCAGAATTTAAGCGCTCGATTTTGATTTTGATTAATTGTTAACGATTTTATTGGAATATTTCATTAAACTCTGTACATAATATTAATTCTTTGGCAGATATGCAGAAATAGCAGAAAGTTGTGTCGCGAATTTCCAAGAATCTGGTGTGCTCTTTTTATGGCAACCGCTATGATATCATATGGCATATTTATGATCTATCTATTCGTAATTTTATTTAAATTAATGTGCAAAAGCAAAACATTTATCGATGTCATTTTTCTCATCGCTGCGATTTTTATCTTATCAAGTATTTGTATTTATCAAGGTATTGTATTTATAGAACAGTGGAAAACAAGAAAGGAGCATAAGTGGAGGGGCAACATGTGGCACATGTACGTGATTAAAACGTACGTTCAAATAATTATACTATTTTACTTTTTACTTTTATTTTTTTCGGATTCGAATATACATGAATAATTAAATTTCAATACACTTATACGACTAATATAGAGTAATCCATTATCTTAATTTTTTGACCGCGTCTTTCATTTAACTTCAAGTTTTTAATAATTATGAAGATATCAATGTTAATAATTTAAAAGTTAAGTAATGATTTTGCTTATTATAATATTTTTGCTAAGAAAAGATCTTAATTGATAAAAAAATTTGCAGATAAATATACTTTTGATATATATGTATTGTAATAAAATTATTATCATCAAATGAGTGTTCCAATTGCGATTCAAAAAATATTAAAACATTTTAACAATAATAATTTATAATATTCACAAATCAAACGATCTAATTTATTTTATATATATTTGTAGTTTACTTTATGCTCAAGGCGGATGGCTTGAAACGGTTAAAGAATGGAAAATAATAGATTACAAATTACGTGAATTACAACATACTGAACATACTCAACGTATTGAGGACAGAATTTTATAAATTAAATTTTATTAATTTCACAGAGTATATGCATGCTATAACATAATTGTTATGACGACGATTGTTATAATAATCATTATGACATGTTAATATAATTACAACGATAGCGCGCGCTTCGCGCTTTATTCTCTAACATTACATTTTTAATGATATACATACATATAATTATGTCAAAAACTATCTTTGTAAAAATTTAAAGGAAGAAAAAC